>LR999966.1:41894478-42494478 GCA_905220375.1 Tachina fera
CAATAAAATTAAAAATCCAGTAAAAAAAATACTGATTACTGAAAAAAAATTTCCAATGAAAATTTACAAGATATATGTTTGTACATTAATTTTATAAATTCTATTTGAAAATTTTTAAAAAGAGATCAAAAATTAATTATTCCAAATTAATAAAGCTAATATTTTCATCATTATTGTTATCATTGGGCCATAAAACAAATTTCGTTCCAAATTGTGATGTTTTGTTAACAACATTACTATTGATATATGTAGATACCGATTATTGGGTTAAATTTGCATTGGTGACACCAAAAATTAAAAAACGCACCGAAATTAAAAAAAGCGCACCACGCACCAACTTAGGAATTTTTCGCACAAAAAATTTCAAAAGCTTCAAGTTGACTACGCTGTTTTTTAGGTTGAAAATGTTTCGTCACGCTTGAAGTTGTTGGAGTCACCTCGGAACCTCTATTACATCTACTTCCATGCTTACATTATTATTATTATTTATTTATATATATCATGCATCGCTATATACTTGTATTTCTAAATAATAAAACAACGAACAGCAATCTAAGAAAACAAATTCCGAAAACATAAATTCCCGAAAATTCCCGTTGATTTGTAAAAAAAAATATTCCAGGGAATTCCCGGGATGTTTTCCCGCGTAGAAACTCTAGTATGTATATAACTAAAAATTTCATATAAAAACATTCTAAACTTTTTTAATTATTAAAAAATAGGACAAAATAACCCTCATTAAACTGTATTATCTTCCAGTTTAAATTTTTCAAATTAAGACAGAAGAACGGTGTATTTAATTCTTATAAGCCTTATACATAACTAGAAACTGGCATAAGGGACAAAACTAAACATGCTCCCAACAAGACTTGCCATAAAATTTTATATTAAAATTCAGTAGCTCCTTTCTGCATTTCTCGCATCGTTTCGCATGAAACAATGGAATCGCAACAAAAACAGTGTAAATTGAAACATAAAATAGATTTTCTCACATACATAAGTGTTTCTGTATATTTACTTGCGAGAACTATCTATCATTTATGTAATGGTTGAAGGATGTGAAATGGCAGGATTGCCATGTAATGTGTTATAGGAGAGTGTAATGACGTTATAGGATATCACGTAAATGTGGTCCTACCGTGTGGAAGTGTGTACGTGAAGCCCTATAGTCCCTTGGTTATTTTAAAAGCTGTCAGGGAGACCAGTTCAAGCCATAGGCACTCAAAAGAGGTGCCAAGAGATTTTGAAAATTTAATTGAGAACAAGGCAAGTTGTTGCCGGGTTACGTTAACAAATTAAAGTCTGATTTTAATGAATATTTCGCTCTGCTTATATACTATTTTGTATTTTAAAATTTTTGTGTTTCTTTATGTCTTTAATTTTGCTATAACATAAATTAGAAATAAAGCGTTCTGTTAATTATTACAATGAACTGTGTTGCAATAAAATTAAACTATGATACAGTGTATTACATTAAGTGAGGTACACTAATTCCCACCAATTATTCGAAGGATGTGAGAAAAAGTGTTTCTGTAACAATATTTTGTGAAAAGTTTCTCGCAAGAACTGTCAAAACAACTCGCATTTTAAATTGGCGCGAGAATAACCCAATTTGTACAAAAATATATGCTTTTTTTTTATTTTGCATGTGAAAATATAAAAAATAATCTAGTTGAAAAGATATGCAACAATTTGTTGCATGTTTTTGAAATAAAATTATTATTAAGGAGTCGATTAGGTTTATTTAATTTTTTTGTAATTTTCTTATGTATGACATTTGATAAAAAAAATTCTTTTAAGCATTTCCTATTAATTTTATATTCTTGTTCATAATTATTTTTTTCTTGTAAATTATATCTCTTTTTATATTGAAATAATATTTTTGTGACATTTTGTTTTTATTTGACACTCAATTACTGGAAATATTCCAGTAAAAACAGAAACATTGTTTCTCACATATCGAAACACGATGGAATTTTGTGTTTCATACTTCATGTGAGAAATTTTACGATGCGATAAATACAGAAACGAGCTACAGGCTAGGATTTAATAGTGGATTAAAACTTATTATGCGCCGATTTCTAATGTCAAATAGTTTAACTTTAAGATTACAATAAACAAAATACAATTATTATAGATTTGTTTCTATCGTTAACTAAGTTTTTAATTATAGCTTTTTGCGCTGGGGGAGAAAATGCTAAAAAAAGTGTATTAATGAAAACTTTTACAATTTTTATATGATTTGAAAAATTAAAACCATATATGGCTAGAAACTAAATTTGCTTTGTACATTAGAATAAATTCTTATAAGCTTACATATCAAAATAAGCAATGAAAGGCTACTAAAATCGAAAAAGTTGATAAATTTCATTATTTTTTTATTTTTTACGATATTCTTAACAAAAACAATACTTAAAACTAACAAAATGATAAAAATATGCACAACGTTTTAAGTAGGGTTGTTATCCATCCTCTTTTTCCCGGACACTGTCCTCTTTTTAGGATCTCTGTCCTTCGAAAAAATCAGCATCGGTGAAAGTCCTACTTTTTAAGGAATTTTTTTCGCTTTTGCATTGCTTAACAAATGGTATTTATTAAAAGCTAAAATAAAAATGGAAATAATTGGTATTGGATGTCAAGTTTATCCGGTATATATTACTGTTCATGAGGGTTGTGGTATGTTGTTTTAAGAAGTTGAATTATTAAAATATATTTAAAATATGGATGGATTTGAGTAAAAATGGCCAGAATAATATAGTACGTAGCTTTGATCGAGAGTTCAAAATCTTTATTTTATGAACAAACAAGACATTTTAACTTAACAATAAAACTATATTGAAAGTCGATAGCCCTATCGTTTGATATGTGATGTGAAATGCGATTTCTGTGCGTTTATGTATGTCATTATTCTTAAATGTGTAAATATTTATGTAGGGGCAATTTAATTTAAACATATCGATGGTGTTGCGTAAAAAGATGAAAAATGTAAGATGGTGTAAGATTGACCCTTCCTTTCGAAACACCATCGATATTTTAAGATTTTAGAGTTATTAATCAGCTATATCGTTAATATAATGTGAAACTTTTGTTCCCATGAAATGTTTCTTCCCCATGAAGGGAAATTTTCTATATTGAATTTCATGGTGAATGTATAAAACAGGAAGAAGATTGTAAATCTTAGAAGTTAATTAAAAAAACTGAAATAGTAGGAAATACACAAATTTGGGTTGAAATTAAATGTTTTTAAGTTTTTAAATATTGTAGGTGTAGTGGAAAAAATTATTTAGTATACCATCACCATAAAATTTACTGCATGTAAACCAAAGAGGTTCATACTTATTGAAAAAAAGGTGTTACAGGGAATTATTGTTTCTAATCATGGGCACTATTTACTGCTCTTATCCTACAATAAATTACACAGGTCAACAAAATGAAATTTATTGTGTAAGGTCAAAGGTTTCGTAGTCAATTTGTATACACTAAGTACTGTGTATCAATCCCTTTTAAACCAGTTTTTTTGAATTGGCTCTGTATCTCGAGATTTTCCTTTATTAAAAGAAAGAGGATACTGCATCACATAATTTGCATTTACTTTAGAACTAGTTTTTTGTTCAAATAAAAAATACCCAGAATAAATAAAATGAGCCACATTTATTTTAAATCATTCCACTACTTCTAAATTTATTCACAATTAAGTGGTAAAATATATACTCGTATTACAGTTTTTTTTAACTTTTATTTATTTTAAGTTGAAAAAAATAATTAAAAAATGCTGTAATACGAGTATATATGCCACCACTTAATTGTGAATAAATTCAGAATTAATGGAATGATTTTTTATAAATTTGGCTCATTTTATTTATAACAAATGAATGTATCACAATTAATAATAAAGTATAAAATTTTGCTCAATTTAAAATTGTAATGGGTCTTTTAAAAAACGATTTTCTCAATTTTTTCTTAAAAATGTATCTTTTTGTACAAACATTTCTGAATATCTCCGAAACTATAAGACTGTTAAAAAATTAATAAGGACGTAATTAAGGGTCAATTTGTTTTCTAGCCTTCTGTGTATTTTTTTTATTTGATCAAAAAACCAGTTCTAAAGTAAATGCAAATTGTATAATACAGCATCCTCTTTTTTCTTAATAAGGGAAAATCTCGAGATACACAGCCAATTCAAAAAAAGGAATTTAAAGGCATTGGAGTTAAGTATCATAGGCACGAAAATTGATTATCAAAATACCAACCTTAGAAATCGTGTTGGCCTGTGTTATTTATAAGTTTTAATATATGTATAATCAATTGAAAGTATAATATTTAAATTACGCGATGTATTAAGTCAGTTCGCCTGCAAACACTGCAATTATGAAAAAAATTAATAAAATTCCGCAAGAAATTTCTCCCTTTTCCAATTAGAATATTTTTTTCCGTATTACTTGCTATGGGAATTGGGTTTGTCAAAAGAGGTGCATGTAGTGCGAAAAGTTAGGAGTGACCATAAACGGTTCCTCTCTTTGACTGGCAAAGCAGCTCATTACTTCCGGTCCTACACCAAGTATTTTTCTACTTTTCAGATTCTTCTGAAAGCTAGCTATATTGAGAAGGTGCCCAGTCATGTAGCCTGAATGGTTACAGAACACCGTAACGTCTCAGGCAAGTAGGTAGACTTGCATGAATATTTCCTGAAGCATGACTGTACCGTGTTATTGCACACGAAGATAGCAGCCCTATCACCAATCTAAGAAAAGAGGGCCAGCAACTAACTTTTCTGAAATCCAACATGCTAACAAATCGCTAAATAAATAGCCTGGTAGCCTGTGATCTAGTGGGAGTTAGAGGAATGGGATGAATGTTATTGAAAAATATATAAATTTCATTTAATTTTTTTAGTCCTACTTTCTTAAGTAAATGTCCGGGTTTTTTCCCTGTGCTGTCCTCTTTTTATAAATTAAGCGATAACAATCCTAACTTATCAAACAAGTTTTATAACACAAAAATTCACTAAAAAGTAGTTCTTCATGAAATGATAACCCAAAAGTGTTTAAAGTTTAACCGATTACACATCAAGTATCTCCAACTTTAATAAATTTTCATTTTTTGGTTAAATGTCGCATTTGTTCATAAAATAAGCATTTTGAACTGTCGCTTAAAACTATGAACTAAATAATAATATATATTTTTTCCATTTTTTGCGCAACTCCATCAATATTTTAAATACATGTTACATACAGGAATGTTCTGAAATCACGGTGATTTCAAATCACTAACGATTTTAAAATTACGCAAGTGATTTTTTGGTGTTCTGAAAATTACGAGATATTTGGTTTTTATTGATTTCAAATTACTTTAGTATAAAGTGATTTACAGAACATGCCTGATAATAATTTTACGTCTTAAAATAACATGCCACAACCACAGTGTGACTTATAAGATAACCTGAAAGTCCTATACCATTTGCTTTTAATAAACACTGTAAAAGCGAAAAAATATCATTAAAAAGTAGGACTTTCCCGGACGATATTTTTCTTAGAGGACAGAGATCCAAAAAAGAAGACAGTGTCCGGGAAAAAGAGGACGGATAACAACCCTAGATAAGTATAAATGACAAAGCTATAAGTGTAAAAAAGTTGTCAAAATTTTAAATGAAATTTAAAGTGATGTGGGTTAATGCCTGGAAATATTCTGAAATGTATACAATTTAATGTAAACATATCGATGGTGTAGCGTTATGAGATATAATACTCTATATAAAATGTCACGACATTGACCCTTTTTGTAGAACACCATCGATATGTACTTAAGATTTTACTTGTAGGAATATTATTCGAATAGTCAAATCATACAATTAAGTTCTACTTTTTTATGCAAATATCCAGGTTTCTTATCTCTGCTGATCTCCTTTTATAAATTGCGCGATAACAACCCTAAGTAAGCTAGAATTTTCCAGCGATTTCTTTCGCAGTCAGGAAAAAACTTAGTAGACTTTAAGCTTTATTTATACAAAGCTATTCAAAAATGGTAAAAATACCAAGAGCACAAATTTTTTCGTTTTACCCTGTTCCGCGCAACTTTCTTATTTTTTTATATCAATTTTCTCTAAACAATAACAAGCAAAAGAAAAAATAATGGGGGATTCGAAATTACCATCCCCGTGTGATGCCGTGACAAAGAAAAAGGGATTAATTTTTATATATGTATATACATAGATTATTAGACATATGTACGTATGGTGAGGTTTTGGAATTTTATCAGAAAAATCCAAACCAAAAATAAAAAATGTATGTCACTTTAAATAATTTCTACTTAACAGGTATGTACTAAATTTTTTAATTTGTATGGTGAACATTTACTGAAATTTATAGCTCAAGCTTAACTACAATTTTTTTAGAGTCACGGAAAGTTTTGTAAATATCAAACTAATCTGTAAAAGACCGCAGATTAACAAACAACAACAAAAACTACAGCTTTTTTTTAATTAAATAAATACGCAGAAATAAGATTCGATGTTGTTATCAACATAGATATCAAAGACTGATGACATTTTAAGCTATTGGCAAAAATTTAGGCACATTCATATTATTATATAACTTTTGAGCCATCTTTCCACTATAAGTTTGTCCTTATTAGTAGAATTTGCTACCTTCGTAATTATAATAAATGTCCTTTGAGGGCTTTGTTTTTGTTTTCAATACAAATAGGGAGATAAGAATTTTTGATTGTCTTCCCTTACCTGTTAAGGCCCAACTATAATATGACTAAGCTGACTTAAGCTAATGCCAGAATTGATCGATAAGTCTGTCAAACGCTTAAGCAATTTAGATATAACTTTTAGGTGGCCACAATGTACTTACATGCACTTAAGTATTCATTAGCCACAGTTGCCCATATGTATATGTAGGAATTTTCGAAAATTGTTTAGTAATTTTGTTTTTTCTTATAACTACTAAATGAATGCAATTCAATCAAATTGACTTGTTGGAATGTCGTAATCTATTAAAAATTCACGTATAATTATATCCAGCACTTTATTACTTGTTTAATTTGTTTTGCTTACTAAAAAGTACAACAATGAATATCCATAAATAAACTCATGTGTATGTGTGTATATGTAATACACATATAAAACAAAGAATAAAAATAAAAGTTTTGCTTTCTTTTCTGAATTTAAAATAAGAAACAATAAAAAAATATTTAAAATCAATGAATATTTTCTGCTGCTGTTTGCTTGAGTTTAAAAAATGCACAAACAGTGCTTTCCGTATGGAATGTGCGTTCAGTTTGCTTAACTAAATGACATTTAACGAAACTTGACGAAAAGTTGCATAAGTACATTATAGTTTGCCACATACGTTTTATATGTAACCGCACAGTTGCTTAAGCTCCCTTATTCATATTATAGTTGGGCCGTTATTATTTTCTACATATAACTGATATACCTACATATTAAAGACCTGCACAAGACATCTTACAAGAACTTTTAAACATGAGGGCAATTTCAAATGCTTTACTACAGGGAAATCTTCTGAAAGAAACGCTAACCAACGTTGTCGGCAACACATTTGCTTAACTTATTGCAGGTATAAGAGTAAAGAAGAAAATATGCAGTTCGTGACTGAAGAATTTGTGGTGCTTGTGCTTTTTTCTCTCATTGGCGCGTATTCAAACGCCATGCAATAACATACATACATACCTACATAATTTGTGTATGCTTTCTTATTTTTCTGTGCACATACTAACGCACACATGCATTTACATGAGTTGTGTGCGCTTGCTTTAAAAACCTCCCTTAAGCACAAACATAATAGTTTACCATCTAAATCTTACACACACACCCAAACGTACAATATGCAAAATAACAAGCATACATGTATAAACAGTACTTCTTTTCATTGTTTGTTATAAACAAGACGTATTGGCGACATCGCTTGTTAACAGTCTTATACACGTACACCAATACGTCCATCGTGCTTCGTTTATACTGCGACAGCATTTATTATTGTCTAAGTATAATGCATGCCACGAGAGTCCATTTAAAAAACATGACGAACTTACATTTCAAGACTGCTTACGCAGGCCACTAATACATATAACTGACTAACAGGACTCCTCCTGTTGTTCAAAGAAGTGCATATACTAATCTCTATATACCAGATATAACTAAACACTTAAATGATTCTTATTGAGCAGCAGAGAACGATACATATGTATATGTATGTATGTGTATTGAATATAGGTTAGACTCTTTTGAATTAAAACAAATCTTCCAACAATTGGAATTGTTAGCTTAACATAAGTATGAACAGCAGACAAAAAGAGCTATATTAACATTCTTAGGCTATCAATATGGTGAATCAGATGAAAAATTACCTTCTTACTTTTCCTTATACTTACATATGTTTAATGGCTACCCGTAGATAATAAACTGTTCAAATAACTCGGATCTTAAATGTTACTCATTATTATTATTATATAATAAGCACAAGTGACTCAGAAGTGACGCTAAAAAGTTGAAACTCATTGTCTGCGATACCATTTTCTCATCGTAGAAGCGTCTTCCGTATTAAGAAGTTGTACCCCCAGGAAGAAACTTCAAGAAGTCACTTCTGCGTTACTTCAAGAAGTCACTTCTCTCATATTGACTATGGGATAATTATCAAATTAACAAATAATTAACAATTATGTAAAAACTACAACAATAACAAAACAAAGTCACACTTTAACACTGACCGACCAAAGCAAAAGACAAAAAAAGACTAATCTCGACGATGTCGAAAACTTATTTTTTACACTCTTTTATTTTTTTTAATTTTATTTCGCGGTCACTGCGACTTTCCCAGAAGTGCATAGTATTGTTTTTGTTTACTATATCCATAACGACACACAGAGGGTTAGAATAGCCTGTTTTCTTGGATTAATTAAAAAAAAAATTTTTAAGTATTGTCAACATTTTTTGTACCCTGTTAGAGTATATAAAATTCTACATCACTTGTCGTTAAAATAAATGTCAAAAGTGCTCTGGTGTTTTTGTAGTGAAACTTCAAAGTCAAACTTTATAGAAATTTTTGTGCAAAAAATGCTGAAAAAAAATGAAAACTTTCCCGTTGAAAATTTTATTTATTTTAAAAAGTATTGCAAAAGTTAACAATTTTTCAATGGAACCATCAAGTTCAGGTTATTTTGCAAATACTTCGTTAACATTTGTGTGTCAAATTGTGTGTGGAAGTGTTTTAGATTTAGTTATTTATATTGGAAATGCCAAAAAATTAGCATTTTTATAGTTTAAATGGATAAATAGTTATTATTCGTCCATATTCGTGCCATAATTTTTAGTTTATATTAAAGAAGACATAAGTCGCTATTATATTGCTAAATTTTACGCTGCCTTTTTGCGCCTTTTAGAAGCTATGCATTGTTTAATGCAAGGGTTGCAGCAGTCAAATTAGGTAAAAATCACATTGATCTCGCGAATGCTGCTGTTGTTGTGCATTGTTGTTTTTCATGTTACTTTTTTCCATTTATTTGTGCTATTCTTTTCAGTATATTAATGATGTTATTTTTGTTTCTTTTAATAATATTCTTTGTTTCAATTATATTTTGCTTTTGTTTATTTTAATAATATTCTTTGTTTTGACAAACAGTGATCGTGTTGTACAGTTTTAAGTAATCGGGTAAAAGGGATTTTTGAAATTAGAATTATTTTTTTTTATAAAAACAAGTTCGAACGTTGTTTTTTATACTCGTCGAAGCTTATTTGATGAATTCAAGCGCTCAAACAATGAATGACAAGATGAAATTTTTAGCTAAAGAAATCAAAAAACGCACCAACTGCTCTGAGGATAATATGTGTGATTTTAATAAAAGAATGGATGTTTTCTTTTATGAATTTAAATCTAGGTGAACTCGAGCGCATAGAATGGAAATGAGGTTTATTGCTAAAAATAAAATCTGGTTGGAATCCTCTATTGGTTTTACTCTCGCCCCGGCTGCCAAACGTGGTCGAAAAGAAATTAGTTTTACCGAGTCCATTGGTTGGAGTAAATATAAAAAACAAAGATTTTAAGAGACACCATATCATTGCCAGAGTTACTTTATGCTTCACAGGTTAAATTACAAAGCGCAGGTTATGTCGAGGAATCAAAAGTGTTGCGAGCCAGATATGAAAAGTGTTGTAAGGGCATAAATTTAAAAAAAAAAGTTGAAACAACCACTTCCCACCCTGAAAATATCGAATACAAAAGCTTTGGCTGTTTTTGTAGAAGCTAAACTGACACGAAATCAATACAATGTTATTAGACAAGCTGCTCCTCAAATATTTCTCTCCTACAACAATATTCAAACTGAAAAACAAAAAACTTACCCAGAATCGACCAGCTTTAAAATAAGCAACACCTCCGTTGAAGTAACTTTACAAGGTCTTCTTAATCACACAGCGGAGCAACTAATAGAACTTCAAGAAACTTTTATTGACTCAATAGGCATTACGAACTCGAATGAAGTATTATATTCAAAATGGGGCTATGATGGAAGCTCTGGCTCATAGCTCATACAAACAAGCCTTTCATGGATATGATGCTAGTGGTTCATCAGTTTTTTTAACCACAATTGTACCATTTAGGCTTATGTTTGAGGAGAAGGTAATTTCGCAAAATCCACGGTCGTCTTCAACTAGATTTTGCAGATCCTTGAAAATTTAATTTACCAAAGAAACCGCATATGTGTCAATTAGTGAACAAAAAAGAGTTGAAGAGGAAATACAGAATTTAACCTGTTCAACTGTCACGATTGGTGAGAAAGTTGTACATGTTTTCCACAAATTAACTTTGGCAATTGTAGATGGAAAAGTTTGCAATGCCTTAACAGAAGCCACATCAACACAAAAGTGTTACTTATGTTACAAGTAAGGATTTTAATAATATAGAAGCCACGATCCAAAGACCTGTGCATGTAGACAATTTAAGATTTGGCCTTTCCATTCTTCATGGCTGGATTAGATTTTTCAAATGTCTTTTGCACGTGGCATATAAAATACCTTTACAAAAGTAGCAGGCTAGGACTGATTCTGAAAAAACAACAGTAGCTGAAACAAAAAAAGAAATTCAGAAAAAATTTAAAGAGAATATGGGATTAATAGTTGGCCAACCCAAACCTGGTTTTGGAAACACGAATGATGGGAATACGGCAAGACGTTTTTTTTTGAAAACGCTGAAAAATCTGCCGAAATAACAAAAATAGATTCTAATTTAATATTAAAAAAAATGCACGTGTTGCTTATTACTGTATCCAGTGGCCATGAAATTAATAATGAAAAATTTTAAATATATGAACACAATACAGGACGACTTTTTGTTGAAACGTATCCTTGGTACAATATGCCTCCCACTTTCACAAGTATTTTATTCACGGACCCGAAATTGTGTCAAATGCGATTTTACCTATTGGGCAGTTATCAGAAGAAGCGCAAGAAGCTCGAAATAAAGATTTTAAAAAATATAGGGAGTTTCATTCACGAAAAATCAAACCAAGAAATTTTTAATATGTTTTTGATAACCTCTGACCCAATTATTTCAAGCATGCAAAAATTGCCTACAAAGAAGGTTCAAAGCTTGCCAGAGGAGGCAATTGATTTAATTGTACCTGCAGCTCCGAACAAGAACAGTGATGTTGAACTTGCTGATGTTGTTTATGATGATGATGATGATGATAACGATGATGATGATGATGATAACGATGATTATAATGATGATAATGTTGATTATTAACCTTAAGATGTATAAAATGTAATGTTTAAGTTCTAATGTGTACTCCTTGCACTATATATCTACACTGATATTTGGCATTATTTAATAAAATTATACTCAAATATACTTAGAAAACATTTTTTTTTACTTATTTTAATGGTATTAACTGAAAAATAAAGTAAAATTATCCGAACATAGCTTCCCTGATTTGATCCAAGAAAACATGCTATTCTAACCCACTGTGCGACAGATGTAATTTTTGGCTGGTGTTGTAAACAAACAACTATCTTCCAAACGTCCTCTGGATGATCAAAAGACGACTGCAATGTAAATTGCTATTGTGAAATTCAAACTATCTTCCAATTTACGTCTGGAAGTGAGTAAGACGTAACGCCTTTGATTATGGACTATGAAAGAAACTTCCAAGTGTTGGAAGGGTTAATTTTTCGAAGACGTACAAATAAAATCGCCAATCAGCATTTTAATTTTGTGTTCGGCTTCATCGGATGATTTTTTTATTAGCGGCATTAAAACTCTTTATGAAATCTTAATATAAAAAACACATTAGACAAATAAACAGAGATTATTAATAATTTTTCTATCTTTTACTCTAATTTTTCTTCTGTTATTACTATTTATAATAATTCTTTTAATTCTTAAAATTATTCTAAAAATATCGAAACATAAACAAACAATTTTTAATATAACAAGTAAGAGTGATATATTCGGCTGTGCCGTATCTTATATACCCTTTACCCAATTGCGTTTATGTAGTATAATATAAGCACAGAGATATGTAGGTACATATTAATTTTGTGAAAAAAATCATACTTTTTGTGCAATTTTTAGGTTTTAGGCATGATGTTTAATTTGGTGCTTTTTTTTGGCGATTTTTTTTCATATAGGCAATTTTTTTGGTTTTGGCGATTTTTTTCGGTTTTTGGCGTTTTTTTAAATTTGGCGATTTTTTCGTTCTGGCGATTTTTTTGAATTTGACGATTTTTTTCATTTAGGCGATTTTTTTGCTTTTATATATTTTTAATTTTTTTGTAGCAATTTTTTTAGTTTTGACACTTTTTTTCTCGTTTCGGCAATTTTTTTCGGTTTTTGGCGTTTTTTTAATTTTGGCGACTTTTTTCCATCTGGCAATTTTTTTGATTTTGAAATTTTTTTTTCATTTAGGCGATTTTGTTATTTTTTGGCGATTTTTTTCCATAGAGGCAATTTTTTTTTGTTTTGGCTATTTTTTCGGTTTTTGGCTTTTTTATTTCTTTTTGGCAATTTTTTTAGTTTTGACACTTTTTCTCGTTTTGGTGATTTTTTCGGTTTTTGGGGTTTTTTTAATTTTAACGATTTTTTTTTCGTTTTGCGGGATTATTTTGATTTTGACTATTTTATTTGATTTAAGCGATTTTTTTATACATGCAATTTTTTTCGGTTTTTGGCGTTTTTTTTTAATTTTTGGCGATTTATTTTCGTTTTTGCGATTTTTTTGATTTTGGTGATTTCTTTTCATTTAGACGATTTTTTTTTTAATATTTGGCGATTTTTGTTCACAAGCATTTTTTTGTTTTGGCGTTTTTTTCGGTTTTTGGCGTTTTTTTTTTAATTTTAGCGTTTTTTGTTTTGGCGATTTTTGCAGATTTTTTTCATTATGGGAATTTTTTTTGTTTTGACACTTTTTTCTCGTTTTGAGGATTTTTTTCGGTTTTTAGCGTGTTTTTAATTTTGGCGATTTTTTTCGTTTTGGCGATTTTTTGATTTTGCCGATTTTTTTCATATAAGCAATTTTTTTTAATTTTTGGTGATTTTTTTTGTTTTGGTGATTTTTTCAGAGTTTGGCGTTTTTTTTAATTTTGGCGATTTATTTTCGTTTTGGCGATTTTTTTGGATTTTGGTGATTTTTTTTTATTTAGGCGATTTTTTTATTTTTGGCGATTTTTGTTCATATAAGCATGTTTTTTTTTTGTTTTGGCGATTTTTGCGGTTTTTTGCGTTTTTTTGTCATTGTGGAAGTTTATTTTTAATTTTGACACGTTTTTCTCGTTTTGGAGATATTTTTCGGTTTTTGGGGTTTTTTTAATTTTAGCGATTTTTTTCGTTTTGGTGATTTTTTTGATTTTGCCGTTTTTTCTCATATAAGCGATTTTTTTAATTTTTGGCGATTTTTTTTGTTTTGGCGATTTTATAATTTTCGGATTTTTTAGTTTTACCGTTTTTGAAAATTACAAGAGTTTAACTCTTACAGTTTCCACGATATAGCAATTTGTGAAATTTACATAGTCAAAATTGCATTAACTGATGGTCCACCCTTTAATTTAAATTTTTTTAATTTTAGTGTTAGTTGTTGTAGCCTATATAAAAATACACTAATTTCACAAATTTCAAGTGTCAATATACATATGTACATACAATTGAAGGTATATTACATGGGCTTTTGAAAGTTTTCGTCACTCGTTTTGAGCCACCCTTTAAATTTAAATTTTATATATTTGCTGTTGTAGCGACCAAAGTTCTACATACTCTGTCCAAATTTCAGACCCGTAGCTTTTACCGTTCTTGAGAAAATAGCCTTCTTCCTAAAACATGAAATATGTTTAATTATTAGGAAAAAAGTTAGTTTTCCAACCCTAGAAACGTTTTTTAATTTGTTAAGTTTTAAACATTTTTTTTTGGCCAATAAATACCAATTTTATTCATACCGAAGTATAAAATAAGTTAATTTAATAAAAAAGTAATAAAAACTTGTTTTCGGTAGTTATTTTCTCTGGGTAAATTGAGTTTGAGTTTTCCAGTTCTGAAACCGTATGCTCGATTTTGCTGATTTTCAATAGCAGAATTTTTCGGAAAATTTCTGAAACACCAGTCCAAGAACGAAGTCTCTAGCTCTTCTGGGAGCTTGGGAAAACCGATTTCACGTACAGACAGACGGACAGACGGACAGACGGACATCGCTTGTTCGTCTTCCCTATGCATAAGGATCCAGAATATATATACTTTATGTGTCGCTTATTAATATTGTAGAAATTACAAACGGAATGACAAACCTATATATACCCTTTTACCAAGAAGTCACTTCTCTCATATTGACTATGGGATAATTATCAAATTAACAAATAATTAACAATTATGTAAAAACTACAACAATAACAAAACAAAGTCACACTTTAACACTGACCGACCAAAGCAAAAGACAAAAAAAGACTAATCTCGACGATGTCGAAAACTTATTTTTTACACTCTTTTATTTTTTTTAATTTTATTTCGCGGTCACTGCGACTTTCCCAGAAGTGCATAGTATTGTTTTTGTTTACTATATCCATAACGACACACAGAGGGTTAGAATAGCCTGTTTTCTTGGATTAATTAAAAAAAAAATTTTAAGTATTGTCAACATTTTTTTTGTCGTTAAAATAAATGTCAAAAGTGCTCTGGTGTTTTTGTAGTGAAACTTCAAAGTCAAACTTTATAGAAATTTTTGTGCAAAAAATGCTGAAAAAAAATGAAAACTTTCCCGTTGAAAATTTTATTTATTTTAAAGAGTATTACAAAAGTTAACAATTTTTCAATGGAACCATCAAGTTCAGGTTATTTTGCAAATACTTCGTTAACATTTGTGTGTCAAATTGTGTGTGGAAGTGTTTTAGATTTAGTTATTTATATTGGAAATGCCAAAAAATTAGCATTTTTATAGTTTAAATGGATAAATAGTTATTATTAGTCCATATTCGTGCCATAATTTTTAGTTTATATTAAAGAAGACATAAATCGCTATTATATTGCAAAATTTTACGCTGCCTTTTTGCGCCTTTTAGAAGCTATGCATTGTTTAATGCAAGGGTTTCAGCAGTCAAATTAGGTAAAAATCACATTGATCTCGCGACTGCTGCTATTGTTGTGCATTGTTGTTTTTCATGTTACTTTTTTCCATTTATTTGTGCTATTCTTTTCAGTATATTAATGATGTTATTTTTGTTTCTTTTAATAATATTCTTTGTTTCAATTATATTTTGCTTTTGTTTATTTTAATAATATTCTTTGTTTTGACAAACAGTGATCGTGTTGTACAGTTTTAAGTAATCGGGTAAAAGGGATTTTTGAAATTAGAATTATTTTTTTTTTATAGAAACAAGTTCGAACGTTGTTTTTTATACTCGTCGAAGCTTATTTGATGAATTCAAGCGCTCAAACAATGAATGACAAGATGAAATTTTTAGCTAAAGAAATCAAAAAACACACCAACTGCTCTGAGGATAATATGTGTGATTTTAATAAAAGAATGGATGTTTTCTTTTATGAATTTAAATCTAGGTGGACTCGAGCGCATAGAATGGAAATGAGGTTTATTGCTAAAAATAAAATCTGGTTGGAATCCTCTAATGGTTTTACTCTCGCCCCGGCTGCCAAACGTGGTCGAAAAGAAATTAGTTTTACCGAGTCCAGTGGTTGGAGTAAATATAAAAAACAAAGATTTTAAGAGACACCATATCATTGCCAGAGTTACTTTATGCTTCACAGGTTAAATTACAAAGCGCAGGTTATGTCGAGGAATCAAAAGTGTTGCGAGCGATATATGAAAAGTGTTGTAAGGGCATAAATTTAAAAAAAAAGTTGAAACAACCACTTCCCACCCTGAAAATATCGAATACAAAAGCTTTGGCTGTTTTTGTAGAAGCTAAACTGACACGAAATCAATACAATGTTATTAGACAAGCTGCTCCTCAAATATTTCTCTCCTACAACAATATTCAAACTGAAAAACAAAAAACTTACCCAGAATCGACCAGCTTTAAAATAAGCAACACCTCCGTTGAAGTAACTTTACAAGGTCTTCTTAATCACACAGCGGAGCAACTTATAGAACTTCAAGAAACTTTTATTGACTCAATAGGCATTACGAACTCGAATGAAGTATTATATTCAAAATGGGGCTCTGATGGAAGCTCTGGCCATAGCTCATACAAACAAGCCTTTCATGGATATGATGCTAGTGGTTCATCAGTTTTTTTAACCACAATTGTACCATTTAGGCTTATGTTTGAGGAGAAGGTAATTTGGCAAAATCCACGGTCGTCTTCAACTAGATTTTGCAGACCCTTGAAAATTTAATTTACCAAAGAAACCGCATATGTGTCAATTAGTGAACAAAAAAGAGTTGAAGAGGAAATACAGAATTTAACCTGTTCAACTGTCACGATTGGTGAGAAAGTTGTACATGTTTTCCACAAATTAACTTTGGCAATGGTAGATGGAAAAGTTTGCAATGCCTTAACAGAAGCCACATCAACACAAAAGTGTTACTTATGTTACAAGTAAGGATTTTAATAATATAGAAGCCATGATCCAAAGACCTGTGCATGTAGACAATTTAAGATTTGGCCTTTCCATTCTTCAAGGCTGGATTAGATTTTTCAAATCTCTTTTGCACGTGGCATATAAAATACCTTTACAAAAGTGGCAGGCTAGGACTGATTCTGAAAAAACAACAGTAGCTGAAACAAAAAAAGAATTTAAAGAATTTGAATTTGAAAGAATTTTTTTTGAGTCCCATGTTGTCAGCTTAGGCCCACTGTAACTCCTGTCCAGCTTGAGCCAGACGGCTGCAAAAAACATTTGTAATAAAGCCTCCTCTACGGATGTTCGAAGTTTCATATAAATCCAATCAGTAGTTTAGAAGTTCCAGATTTATTACCATTTATTTTGCAAAAGTCCCCACTGTGCCGTGTTCAACAACCACTGGACAGCTTATGATGTACAAAATCGAATACAATTTCATTGAGGTATTCAAATATTTTTTTATTTTATTAAATAAATTTTTTTTTAAATATATTGATGTACATTGTACATCACTAAAACATTTTTGTATAATTGCATTTATTTTAATATTTTTTTCTGGATTTTACCATGTATTCTGAATCAGTTGGGTAATTTGATGATGTTTTCCATTACATGACAGAAATAGTAAATCTAAGCGAAGAGCTTACACTTCTAGCTTAATTTTTAAATGTAACATGAATCAATGTGTTATATTAACAAAAATATTTGAGGTACAAAATACACATTTTGAAAATATCTACTTAATGTAGTCTCAACAAACGTGGGCACCTACTTTAGAAATTTTATATAATAATTTTTTTAGAATGCAAAGCTTTGTTAATTTTTTTGCATAAGACCCTTAGAATCTATCCAAATCTTTATTAAAATCTTAAAAAAAAGGATTCTAAAATAGAAATCAAAATTCTCGGAAGAATATAATGCTCTCTTTTACAATCATAGAAAACACTAAATTTTAATAAAATTTTTCATATTAGAGTTGACTAGTTTTACAGAAGCCATTACAACTTAAATGTATTTTGACAACACTTTAACCAAGGCGAATTCAGAATCTGGTGCCCTCTCAGTCCAGCTGATTATTAGCTGTTGATGCCAAATTGAGCAAATTTAACCAAAATGTCAAAATATGCTTGGACATCTTCTGATAGATTAATTTTTACATTTTTTTGTGTTGTAAAATTGTTGTAGTTCACCTGATACTGAATTCGCCTTGACTTTAACGAAATTCTCATGGAGGGTACAGACTTAGCAACGTGTTTATGCAATCAGGCAGGTTGCATTGTCGGTCGCATATTGTGTAGTGTTGTTTATGGTTGCGTGCAAAGTTATATTCGAAGTTTCAAAAATATCATAATGTTTTGATGTGTGTAGGTTACCGTGTCTGTGTCAAAATTTTCAACATCTAATATAAGCGTGTTACGTAAACACGTTGTAAAGTGTGTAAGTACGTACATTAAACAACTACATTAGCAACATTTGCAACTTACTGTTACTTACAGCGATGCCAATTTATATTTACCGCGTTTTAACTATGTCAAACACGCTTTTTTCGTCTTAGAGCTTTTTATATAAACACAACTAAGACGAATAACGAATTTCATCCATAAGCACCATAACGACGAATTTAAGGCCGGGGCACAATGAATCCGTCATACGTTAAAGTTGAAAAAGTTTAACGTATGACGGATGCATTGTGTATTTGATAAAGTTTATTGTTGTGTGTATTAATACAGCAGTGTTGCCAGTTTAGGGGATTTGTCCCCAAATTGGGAATTTTTTTCGCTATTGGGGATGAAAATTGCGTGTTGGGGATCTAGGGATTTGTTGGGGATGATAACCAAATTTTAGGGAATTTTTCGGGATTTTTTTTATAACTGATCGTAACAAGAATAATTTTTTAGCTAAGAAATGTGCGTCTGGCAAGTATAAAAATATGTGTTACTATTCAAAGTGAATGGTTTCTAATAAAAACGAAGTAGCAAACAGATTAACTAGTAATGAACACTACCAAAACAAAAATGCGTAGCAAAATGCAATATGACTTGTTGGAAGCACTTCTTAGAATAAACACAAACGTTAAAAATAATTAAATTTGTTGTGACAAGTTTAATCCTGCTGAAATGCTTGAGCTTTTTAATACAAGTACTATGTCCTAGTTTGTACTATGCAAGTCTTATTGAGGGGAACATGAACTTTTCTTTTCCCCTCGTCTCTCTCTCCTAACAAACTAATTAGCTTAGCAATAAGGCTTGGAGAGTGCAAACTAGGTTTTTGAGGCTGATGAATTAGAAGTTTTCGATTCTGAAGTTTTTGAAATGGTAAACTTCGGTTTAAAAAAATTTTACACTTCTGTAAGTAAAATTATTTCTCTAAAAGATTTATGAGTACAAATTAAGTTAATATTAATGTATTATTTGGGGGGATGAATGAGCGGACGAGGGACACAATACCACCTTTCTTTAACGCTCCTTGATCACACTTCGTATCTTTGAATACCAATTTTCGGAGCGGTTTTGCGATGTTTGTTCACTTGACACAATTGATAAGGACCTTTTGGTTTGATTTTAACAATAACTTTATTTTCTAATTAAAGGCTCTGTTATTAACAATAATACCTTTATTAGAGATTTGGATATAACAGATTCAACAAAAATTGTTTAATTTATACGGAATTTAAATGTATGTAAGTATGTAGGTGAGCAAAAAAAATTATTTTATTATGTGGTTGAGTTTCACATTTACTTTCTATTAGTTTTGGATTTTTTTAATTGTTTTCTGAATTCAATTTCTTAGATCTTAGTATATATATATGAATATATGATGGTAGTTTATGTCACCGTATATTTAAGTTTTCTATTTGAAAAATAAACAATATATTTTACAAGAAAAAAAAACTAGTTGTTCTGTTGAATTACTAAATTACAATGTTTTATTGTTAAAGTTGAATATCAACCTTTCGTCACATTAATTATGCATGTTTACGTACATATGTATAGGTGTATGTATATATATGTGTATACAACTCTAATAATGTATAACAAAGTAAAAACTAAAAAATTCACTCAACTTAAAAATCATACGATTATACCGCTAATTTTGCATTTAAATAAAGAAAGTACAAAATATGTATATATGTAGTTCAATGTCAAATTAGGGTAGCGCATGGGAATCAAACATAAAGCAAATTAATTATTTATAAAAATGTTAAGTACAATAAAATATTATAAACATTTCGCCAGCCTTGAACGGCATCAATGAAGTTCAACAGTCCTTCGGCAAAGGATATAGTTTAGTTATCGGTCTTTGAAATGTGGAATTTGCAGTTTTGACAGTGGCCACTCTTACTAAACCATCAGAACCGGCGTGGGTCTCCAGAACACGTCCAAGCTTCCAACTGGCTGGGGGTTGATTATAGTCTCGCAAAAGCCACCTACGTTAAGATTTGGTTTTTCCTTCAACCATTTTGCTTTGAGTTTTAGCGATAGAAGATAGTCGGTTGACCACCGTGACCAAAAATATTGAGTTAGTTGTTGAACGTTATTCCATCTAGAAAGAGTCAAAGTTTTCAAGTATTTAACATCCAATTCAGGCCAAGAGTTAAGAGGTCAGCCTATCAAGAAATGGCCTGGGCTAAGGTATGGTAAATCATCTGATTCAGCTTGCACTAATGGCCTCGAGTTAAGAATAGCCTCAATTCTGGTCAATAGAGTTTTTAGCTCTTCGTTATTTAGTATAGCCTGGCCAATGGTTCTTTGAAGGTGGTACTTTATAGTCTTTACTGCTGACTCCCACGCGCCTCCAAAGTGCGGGGCCGCAGGAGGAATAAAATGCCATTGTACACCTTTGTTCGATAAGTAATTTGAAATTTTATTATTAAATTCGTAGGTAGTTACCATCTTATGAATCTCCCCTAGTTTTTTTGCAGCTCCCTGAAAATTTGTCCCATTGTCACTGTGAATGTGACCGCAAAGACCTCTTCTTGCCACAAATCGGTCGAGGGCAGCTAAGAAAGCGTCCGAACTTAAATCACTCACCAATTCGAGGTGAACTGCTTTGGTGACAAGGCATATAAGCACTGCTACATATGCTTTTACCTTGGGTGCCTTACGACCATTATGCTGCTTGAACATAATGGGGCCAGCATAATCACAGCCAACTTCGTAAAATGGATACACAGCATTCACACAATATTTCGGTAGCTCACCCATGAACTGCTCATTTGCCTTAGCGCTGTAGCGTTGACAGACTGTACAGTTATCAGAAACTCTTTTAGCCAGCTCTCTTGCTCCTAGAATCCAAAAACGTTGACGACGCAGTGTAGCGGTAAGAAGGGTAATTCCTGCATGTAGGTTTTTCAAATGACACTCATGGACAATTTTATAGGCAATGGGACTGTCTTTATGTATTATAATTTGATGTTGGCTGTCATATGGCAAATCCGCTTTGTTCCTACTCGTAAGACACCATATTCATCTAAAAATGGCGATAAACTTTTTAACTTCTTACTGTTAACAATTCCCTTTTTTTTGATAGTTGATATGACATCAGCCAACTCAGATTTCTGATAATACTTAAATAGTTGATTTTCGGCATGCCTGATTTCGGAAACTTGAAGTGGTAATTTATTTCGTACCTTATATCGAAAATTGTTATAAGCTCTATAATAGTAAGCAAGTGAACGAACCATGCGTTAAAAGCGAGAATTTCGTTCGTTCAATAAAGCAATAACATCATGGGAGACAATTGCTGTAAGAATAACTTGATTTTCAACACGCAATTCTTCTTTGGTAACTACTTATTTAACATGTTTTGACCATTCAGCTGTGTCCTTTAGTAAAAATGGTGGACCTTGGAACCACATATTGTTTTCAATAAGACAGCTGGATCTAATACCTCTACTCACACAGTCGGCTGAGTTTAATTTACTGGGTACATACCTCCATTTTACATCAGGAAGAGTTTCAAGGATAAAACTAGTTCTATGACCCACAAAAGTCTTCCATTTAGTCAGGTGTGATGACAGCCAGGCTAACACAGGTTTGCTATCCGTCCAACACACAATGTTTTTCTTGTCGATAGGCAGCACAGGCATCAAATATTCAAAAAGTTGTGCCAAGAGATATGCTCCACAGAGTTCCAGCCTGGGAATTGACATCATCTTAATTGGCGCTACCTTGGTTTTCGCCATAACTATGTTAGTAGACACCTCACCATCTGCTGATATTTTGCGACAGTACACTACGGCTGCATAAGCTGCACTCGATGCGTCACAAAATCCGTGGTAGGAAATGTTAGTTTCTATGGAAAAGATTAGTGGAGGAATAGTAATATTATTTAATAAATAAAATTCCGAAAATAGTTTTTGAGCAACTGTTTTTATTTCATTAGGCAGTTGCTCATCCCAACCCAAATTCAATAACCAACGGTTTTGAATGATAATTTTAATGGATATTATTACTGGCGAAATCCACCCAAATGGATCAAAGATTTTTGAGATTTCGGACAGCAATTTTCTCTTAGTATCTATACAGTAATCATTTTCTTTCACTCTGTAAGAAAAGACATCCTGTAATGGGTCCCATGTAATACCAAGCAAACATACAGTAAGATCTCTTGGAATATTAACGATACTTTCAATCTTGTCCTTTTCAGCTATATTTTTTAGAACTTTGCTCTCATTGGTTGCCCATTTCCTTAACTGAAAGCCGCCAGCCATGAGTACCTCATTTAATTACTCGGCTAGCATTTGAGCGTCTTCCACTGTATTGGAGCTGGCCATACAGCCATCAACATAAAAGCATTTTTTTATTGTCTCACTAGCTAACGGAAATCGTGCTCGTTCGTCTTCACTCAACTGTAAGAGTGCCGTATTTTTTTCATTTGGACTGGCTCTCCATAAGATTCTTTGAAAATCTCTTTCGCAATTTTGTACCTCTATCATGCGAAACATTTGTTTTATATCTGCAGAGAAACAGAATTTTTTGCATCGATATCGAATTATTACTGCCAGTAAGTCTTTTGTCAAAACTGGACCTCTTAATAAATTATCATTTAGAGATTTTCCATTTGTTGTTTTGACAGAACCATCAAAAACTACACGAAGTTTTGTGGTCAGACTATTGTTTTTAAAAACAGCGCGATGGGGAAGGTAGCACACTTCAGAAACAAGTCGATTTATTTCACTTTCAGGTACAAGCTCCATATGTCCCATATAAATATATTCATTTATAAATGCACAGTAATCCTCATATAGTTTAATATTACATTTCAACCTTTTTTCCATACCTTTAAGACGACTTAAGGTACTAGTATAGGACTCTCCAAATTCAGGACTATTCTTAAACGGTAATCTTACCAAATACCTCTCACCACGTAATGTTGTAGAGTTGTAAAATTCTTCTGCCATTTTATCTTCCTCACATAGAGATATCTTTTTTACATTTATGTTTTCAAATTCCCAAAATAAACGTAACGCTTGATTAAAATCTTCTTCCGGAGTGAATTGACTCAATACATGACACACCGTCATCGAATCCTCCATTGTGCATCCACTGCAAATCACCCAGCCAAATGCAGTATTTTGTGCGAGTAGGCTATCGTCCTTCATAATACGACCAGTTCTTGTAAGTGAAAAGAAATAATCGAATCCGATTAAAATATCGATTTCTTTGGGCGTATTAAATTTATTATCAGCTAGAGGAAGATTTTTTATCTCATTCCAATAATTTACTGTTAGCTTGGAACATGGCAACTTCGCAGTTAGACTCTTAAATACATGTGCGCGCATGTATAAAGTCTCTTCACTATGTACAGACTTTACTTGTAGTTGAACAGTACCTTTAGTTACCCCAGCTTTATTATTTCCCAATCCACTAACATAAATTTTTGACGGATTGCGTTGCAGTCCTAGTCTTTGCACACATTTCTCTGTATTAAGTGTATTCTGGCAGCCAGAGTCCAAAGGAACATTACAACTTTGATAATAACCCATATTATCAATTACCAAAACTCTTGCAGTTGGCAATAACATATTAAGATTTCTTACCTCGGAAGATGCAGCTAAATTTACAGAGGTATCATTGAGAATCGCAAACGTTTCATCTAAGGCTGAGTTACCTCTTGGTTCTTCAGCAGGCTCATCTTGAGGCTTAGGTGGATTTTTTACAGATAAGTTTGTTGACAGCTTCCGATTTACATGGATCAATGAATGATGATGCCCCTGAAAAGTTTCACAAGTGTGTTTAGATGGGCAATCTTCTACTCTATGATTTGATTTTAAACAATTGAAACACAGCCGCTTATCCTTGATTAGTTCAATTCGCTTTGGTACGTCTAATTTGTTGAACGTGGGACAGTAAGATAAGTGATGAATTTGTGAACAAAAAGCACATACTTTTTTCATCGTACCAGTAAATGCACGAGCCGACTTATGTGGGTGTTTTTGAAGGTGTTTGTCATTTTTATCACTCACTGGAGTGGGCAAGCGCTCCAACGCATCGCATCGTTGGTGTATGAAGGAAATAAAATTATCTAAAGTTGGAAAATTTATCTTACCACAATGTTCCGCCCAGGCTCTCAGGGTATGTCGATCAATTTTCTTGCAAAGTATGTGGTTCAACCACGGATCTCTTTTTTCGGCATCTTCGCCTTGAGCACGAAGTCCCCTTACCACTTCATCTGCTACATTAGAAATATTGCGTAATCCTTGAGGTGTATCCGTTTTTGGAATACCTAAAAATACCTAAAATGTGATGATGATCTTCAGATAAGCTGGTAGTATTAAGCCGTCTGTGACGATGGAGTAGTGAGTGATGCTTGCCGTCACAGTGTTTACAGCGTTCCACGTTTGTACATCTGGAGATCTGATGAGAGTGTGAGGGACAGTATTTGCAATAGCTAAAACATGTCACCACATCTACGCGAGTCGATACGTTCATAGTGTTGAACTTGGCACATTTGCTTAAGGGATGGTTCTGGCGACACAAACGGCAGTCATATTTGTTATTGACCTTAGCGGGGTGTTTAATTTTGTGTTGTTCAATGGGGGAGGAGATGGGGTGCTTGCGGTTTGGCATGATGACTGCAAGGCTGAAATAAAATACCCTCTTTTTATTTCAGTATGATTAGGGTTGTGGAAGTAAGTGGAGGGCAAGTTGTCTTGTAGGATGACAACGAGATCGCCGACCGCATAATTTCGATTCGGGCATTTCCATTTTGTTCTTTTGTGGAGCTCGTTGTTTAAATATTCTTCTTTCCATCTTCGAGCCAACTGGTGATGTATGATTTTCAATTTTTGCCACCGGTTCACGTAACTCAACGAGTGACTGGACAAATCTGGCTCAGGGGGTATAGAAGCGGGGCTCCAATGAGAAAGTGGCCTGGATTTAGTGCACATAAATTATTGGGCTAATCAATTATTGAACTTAGGGGTCGTGAGCTCAGACATGCTTCGATGCGTGCCAACATGGTGCTGAACTCCTCAAAGGTAAAGCTTCCCAGAGTCCGCCCATGTGGGGAGCACCTGGAGGAATGAAGTGCCATTCAATAGGGGTGAGACTGTGTTGCGACAAGACGTCTTTCCATACAAGGGATAGAAAGTTTATTTTATCTTCATCTAAGATGCTTGAAGCGCCCACAAAGGCAGTGCCGTTGTCTGAATACATGGCGTGAGGGTTTCCTGGTCGGGAAAAAATAATGCGAAAGCCGCGAGAAATCCTTGCGTCGAGATTTCGTTGGTGCCTTCCAAATGTATAGCCTTGGTAGCGAAGCAAATGAAGACGAGCGTGTACCCCTTGGTGATTTTGCATCCCCGGCCAGCGTATGACTTCAACTCAAAAGGCCCAGCAAAGTTCACTCCTGTGTTGTAGAAAGGGCGTGATAAACTTACACGTTCAGGGGGTAATGCAGCCATCATCTGCTGGCTGACTTGGCATTTTGGCTTAACGCAAATCAAGCATTTCGATATTACAGTCCTTATAAGGGTTTTGAGTCTAGGAACGTAGTAATGTAATCGCATGAGTCTATGGAAGAGAGAGTTTTGACCGTGCAAGGAGTATTTATGAAGGTAATTAAGAAACAATCTCGTGAAACAAGCATGATAGGGTAATAAAATGGGATATCGTTCATCATGAATTAGCGGGGGTTATTCGATACACGCCCATTTATTCTCATGATTCCGTCAGTGTCGATATATGGATTGAATGTGAGGAGCTGACTTTTTCGTGACAATGGGAGACCTTGAGAGAGTTGGTTATATTCGTCTCGGAAATGTAGTTTTTGGCTGGTGATTATTAAGTGAACTTTGGCAGAGTTGATTCGAAGGCGAGAGTTCTATAGGATTAATAATTTCACGATTGTGGAGTGGTTTGAGGCAGGAGTAAAAACGCAGTAAATAGCTCATTACTCGCAGTGCCCTAACGAAATCTGAGAAATCTTGTACAATTTCATATTCGACAGTTGTCACATCAACGCGGATTGTTTTGGCTTCTTCGTTCGTAGAGAATCTTCCAGTCCGAGAAGGCCAATCTGAATGGGGCCTGCTTAACCACGACGGTCCATGCCACCAGAGGTCGTTTGATGTAAGTTGTGACACAGTGAGACCACGTGAAGCCAGATCTGCGGGGTTACTTTTAGAGTTGACGTGAGACCAGGAATCGTTGCCTACCTTTTCCATAATGGAAGAAATTCGATTTTCAACAAACGTTTTCCATTTATGGGGGAGTTTTTGTAGCCATGCCAATACAATGGTGGAATCAGTCCACATGAAATGTTTATGATCTCTTAGATTGAGTTGAGTTTGAATAGTGTCCATGTTGGCCATTAGGTCAGCTCCACATAACTCTTTTCGTGATAAGGAGATGAACTTAACTGGAGCAACTTTAGTTTTATCAGCTAGAAGATGGGAAGAGATAAAAGCAGTACGTTCCGACCGAAGATAAAGGGCACCTGCGTAGGCCTTCTCGGAGGCGTCACAAAAACCATGGAGCTCAATCGAAGCTGATGGGTAAAAATCTATGAAACGGGGTATTTGGATCTGTTCTATCTCAGCGTAGTCATCCAAAAAATCATACCACCTTTGCAGTGTGGAGTGTTGAAGGTCTTCATCCCAATCAGTGCCATCTTTCCATATTTCTTGCATGATCATCCTCGCTACAATTATTTTGGGGGAAAGTCAGACGACGGGACAATTTCTGACAGAACTGGTCTTTTTGACATCTTACTGCGGTCAGGAGAGTTTTTTAATTGGAAGTAAAAATAATCATTTCCAGCATTCCATCGGAGTCCGGGGGTCTTTGTTATGCTAGAGTCGGCTAGTTTCAAGAACCCTTCGTCGTGCAGATAATTGGACGGTAGGTCTTTCAGCAATTGGTCATTATTTGCAGTCTATTTTCATAGTAAAAATCCAGCGGATTCTAACACGGTAATGAGATCATTTCGAGATTGTAAAGCGATTGATAGAGTGTGGGCTCCTGCCAGCACGTCGTCGACGTACATATAGTTTTTGAGAGTATCAGACACATGGGGGAAGCGATATTCAAATTCTTTGGTGAGTTCGAGCAGTGTCTTGATTGCCAAATATGGAGCACAGTTTACACCAAATGTAACTGTGTTCAATTCATAATCGAGGGTTTGCTCATTGGGTGAGCTACGGAAAATGATTCGTTGGAAGGGGGTTTGAGAGGAATTTACAAGGATTTGACGGTACATTTTTTCAATGTCCGCATTAAATATATATCTGAAAAATCACCATCACAGAACGAGAATCGTCAAATCAGCTTGTAATGTAGCACCAGGATAGAGTATGTCATTAAGACTTATTCCGTTGGATATGGGACTCGACGCATTGAGCACCACGCGTAGCTTGGTGGTGGTGCTGTCGGGTTTGAAAACAGCATGGTGAGGTAGGTAATAGTCACCAACACCAGAAGAAGGTGTTACTTTGGTCATTTGACCTAGGTCAGCATATTCAGTGATCACACGATCGTACTCTGACTTGAGTTGGGGGTTTTTTGCTAATTTCAGTTCATTTCGTAAAATCTGTGAAAGAGCTATATGTCTAGACTGACCGACATTGATTGTCGGGGGATATTCTGTGTTGAAGGGAAGGGAAACAACAAATCGTCCTTTTTTATTTCTGAAGATAGTGGTTTGGTATAGTTGTTCGCAATAAGAATCTTCAGGGGAACATCTTGGTTTCTTGGTTTCTTTCTCAAAAAAACTTGATTTGCGCTAGAATTACTTTTAACTCGGCCAGTAATGATCCATCAGCATATTCAGTGATCACACGATCGTACTCTGACTTGAGTTGGGGGTTTTTTGCTAATTTCAATTCATTTCGTAAAAACTGTGAAAAAGCTATATGTCTAGACTGACCGACATTGATTGTCGGGGGATATTCTGGTTTGAAGGGAAGGGAAACAACAAATCGTCCTTTTTTATTTCTGAAGATAGTGGTTTGGTATAGTTGTTCGCAATAAGAATCTTCAGGGGAACATCTTGGTTTCTTGGTTTCTTTCTCAAAAAAACTTGATTTGCGCTAGAATTAGTTTTAACTCGGCCAGTAATGGTCCATCCGAATACTGTCTTCTGGGCAACCAGTGTCTGATTATCGTTCCATTGAAGGCCATTCTGAATTATTTTTGGGTAGACATCACCTCCGAGAAGTAAGTCTATTTCCGAGCGCTGTTGACGATAGGTATCGGCCATTTGAAGCTGTGAGAAGCTATCGTGTTTGAGAGCAGATAAAAGGTAGTAAGGTAAGTCGCTTGTTAGTTTTTTAACGACGAAAGCGTTTGCGTACATCTCGAACGAACTATCGATTGGAGAGCCAATTTTAAAATGTCATGTTTGGGTCGATGTAGCGTTAATCTAAAATTTAACATTTAAGAAATTTATTATTCGACATATTGTCATAATTATATTTTAATTTGAAATTTATTTGCTGGTGGTTTAAGCGCCAATGAAATACGTATAAAGACCAAGCTAAACCACCAGCAAATAAATTTCAAATTAAAATATAATTATGACAATATGTCGAATAATAAATTTCTTAAATGTTAAATTTTAGATTTTATTTTTCATTTTGCCTTGTAGTTACTTTTATTGTTATCCAATGGATTTCTATATGTATGAAGGTGTAGAAAAATGAAATAGATTCATATCGAATATAAATTATTTGCTGGGTTTTGTATGAGTTTCAAAACCTACTAAGCTTATTTTGTCTTTGTGATTTTCAAAAATATTATTATTCTATGAATTTTCATATAGTTTTTGAAAGTCTGTGCATAAAGTAAGAGGTTAGTGACTGTTCAAAATTTGTGGTTGAAGTCTACTGATGATTTGGTTCAAGCGCCAATGAAATACGTATATAGACCAAGCTAAACCACCAGCAAATAAATTTCAAATTAAAATATAATTATGACAATATGTCGAATAATAAACTTCTTAAATGTTAAATTTTAGATTTTATTTTTCATTTTGCCTTGTAATTACTTTTATTGTTATCCAATGGATTTCTAATTGTATGAAGGTGTAGAAAAATAAAATAGATTCATATCGAATATAAATTATTTGCTGGGTTTTGTATGAGTTTCAAAACCTACTAAGCTTATTTTGTCTTTGTGATTTTCAAAAATATTATTATTCTATGAATTCTCATATAGTTTTTGAAAGTATGTGCATAAAGTAAGAGGTTTGTGACTGTTCAAAATTTGTGGTTGAAGTCTACTGATGATTTGGTTCAAGCGCCAATGAAATACGTATATAGACCAAGCTAAACCACCAGCAAATAAATTTCAAATTATTTTATTATGTGGTTGAGTTTTACATTTACTTTCTATTAGTTTTGAATTGTTTTTTGAATTCAATTTCTTAGATCTTAGTATATATATATATATGAATATATGATGGTAGTTTATGTCACCGTATACTTAAGTTTTCTAATTGAAAAATAAACAATATATTTTAATACATTCTTTGAAGGTTTAATATGCGCGGTCACTGGTTGAAACAAGACTTAAAAACTACTGAGTTTGCTTTGTCAAGCAAAAGCAAACATCAAAAAGCAACAAAGAGCGGTACAAACAAATGAGAAAAAAATATAAGGTGACCATTCATAGCCGGAAAAATTGAGGTGACCATTCACACGTTAACATGTATATATATATGAAATATGTCATTTTTGTCATTATTTCTTAAATAAAATAAAAAGGAAAAATTTGGATTAAAAAACTCAATTTGGGAATTTTAGGGGATGACAAATCAAACATTGGGTACAAAATATAAATAAATCTATTGGAAGTTCGTTACGCATGGCAACCTTCGTCGCATGTACTGATTGTGTGTATTTTCATATAAACACATGTATTCTATTTTTTACGACGAATATTCGTAACCAAAAGTTCGCCGTTAGGCCCAGTTGTGTTTATAGCACTACCTTGACTATGGTTAGAATTAAAAACGCATTTTAATACTGTACATGGCAAATGTTTTTGAAATTTCGCAGCTAAAAATATGTATTAATGACCCAAAAAGTTTAAATAACTTATTGAGCATCTATTCTAGCTTAAGTACAAAAAACATTTGAATCGCAAAACTATTCGACAACTTATATGTTGTTACAAAATTTAAAAAAAATTTAAATAAAAACTAGGGATTTCGATTATTTGTTATTATTTCTGGTTCTGTATTAAATGATTTTAGTTATTTAGGGTATAATTTCGAAGAAGCAATATTCCGAAATCTGAACAAGGGTTACTAAAAAATTTTATTTACTGATACTCGTCCATACATCGACTTTTATTAAAATTTAATTTAGCTCGCTAAAAAATAGCGTGTTTTGGCTATGAATAGTTGTTAATGTTGTATCTTAGCGCGTTCTAGCGCTTTTTGAGAAGGGCAAAAGCGCGTTTGGGTTGTAAATAGTTGGCACCGCTGATTACTTAATCGCTTTATTGAAATTAACAACAAACGCAATTTAAAACGTATGTATCTGTTCGACTTTTTCTTCTAAAACCTCTTTAATGGTTTCGAAAAAACTCATCTCCCATACAGATATGCATATATACATACATAAATACATATATTTTCTATTTGTAGATCATGCTTAAGACCTTATGACACTTCATTTTTTCTTCACTGATTTGATTAATAGAAAGAAACAATAAATGTTAGAAAGAACAAACTATATAAAACGGAAAAAAAATGTTTAAATTTTGAAAAATTTTCGTAATTAGAAACCGCTTAAGACAAAACAAACTAAAAATCGCTATGTTTGACCATAAATCGCTAATAGCGAACACTTTTATCTTTCAAGCTTTAACTGTCAATTTTAAGTTGGAAAATTTTAAATTTGTTTGACAGATGTTCATTAATTATCGATAATTTTAGTTAAGTTGATGACATTATTTCATTTTTCTAAATATAGCTGCTCTCTTTGCACCTGTTGAATTTTCCTATTACAATATGTTTGCACTCTTCTCTAAAACTTGATAAATGAAAGAAAAATGAAGTGTCATATGGGCTATAATAACCAAACAGACAAAATTTGTATTTGTAAATTAACTAAAACATGTTTTTTCCTTTTTTCCCATTTCGTTTTATCAAAATATATGTTCTTTTCGTTTTAACACCTGTCGGTTGGTTTCGTGTGTACGTGTGTGCGTACTTGATTTTTCAACATATCCAAACAACTACTCAATACATATATATATGTATATATATATAAACATATATACTTATGTACAAACATATGTATGAATGTGTCTGTTTTCCTTTGTATGCATTAATTGACGAATGGCAAATAAAACTAAATCAAGACCAAACTGCTTTTTGCATAGAAGTGCTCCCTCATCCAGTAATGTTGCTGCTACTAACTACCATTGGCCAACAAGTCCTATATTGCCACCTATTTCAAGTAGAACACCACATCTAGTACCTGACACTCATCTAATGTCATGTGATGGATCTAATGCAGTTTATAATTACACATCTTCCAATGACTATGGCAGCTGAATAATAGAAGATAACCGCTCTTCCATCAACATCCTAAGAATAGCTGCCATTACCAACAGCACTACGATCACCACCACAACAATAAGTAGTAAATATGACACCATCAGCACCAATAACAACAAGGTCAACATTAATCGTAAATCCTCAGCTGAGGCCACATTGGATATTGAAATGTTTACAATTGGTTCGTCAGCAATAAAATACAATAATACGTTTACAAGACCAGCCACAATAACAAAAAGATTTTCAGCCTCAGCTACTAGTACGGACAACAATAATGACTACCAACTTAGATGCCAGCAGAATCTAACACAATATCAACCGCAAGCGCAACTACAATTTATACAACAATTGCAGCATTTGCATCAAAATGAGATGTTCTTTAAAAATTACATGGTGACAAATACGCAATGTGTTCTGCCAGATTCGTTACATATTATTGAAACGGCCATAGCCGAAGATGCCAAAATTAATGCCAATACACCAGAATCTCAAACTGACACTTCCATTACTACAGACTCCTTACTGCAACTAAAGCATCAGAATGCAGCCAACGTAATCGCTTTTTCATCCACTTCATCGTCGCTATCGACTTATAATACCGCCTTACCGCAATCGTTGTCATTATCACCGTACAGCACCCTTACCACCACTGATGCCTCCGCTAACACTTCATACATGACGGCATCTTCCTCGGTGCCCACCTCGGTATCACCTGAGTCTTCAAATACCTCAACAACAAACAATAAATTCACTAGAAAACGAGAACGTGTATGTAACTCAACAAGCAACTTAAATAACACTATTTCGAAATTGGCCAATTGTAATAGAACGTTTTCGAAATAGTTCTAGCACAGACCACAAAGTTACAGCAAAAATCAGACAAACAAAATTTTAAATATTACATTTAGTTAAAAAACACGTTAAAAGAAAAAACACGTTAAAAGAAAAACTACATACATAGTTAAGTACATGTTAATAGGAAATACCCCAGCAAAAAATACCCGACACTTAGAAGCACTGAAAGCTGTTAGAATCAAAAAATTTCATCTCTGGAAGCACTAACCCTCATACCTAAACAAGAGCGGCAAGAGTTGCGTTAGCAGCAGGGTACGTATTTTCAGTACATTTAAATGTGAAAATATTATTTGATTGTACTGAAAATACGTACCCTGCTGGTAACGCAACACTTGCCGTGCCGCTCTTATTTAGGTATGAGCGAGACCATTAAAATATGTCCTACAATCATACACGAACAGTGTGAACAAAAATCATGCATTATAAAAGCGCAATTGCAAAAATGCTTCCAGAAAGCAAAAATTTTTATTTTTTTATTTTTATCCTTGTACATACATAAATACTTATGTTATTTACTTTAAAGTCTTTTATCCAGAAATCAATTACAAGATTGCATTGCAGTAGCAAAAAAATTACATTGTTATGTAAATATAAGTAAAAATTTAAGATATTTCGAAGGTATGTATGAATGTGAATTGTTAGACGCAAACTTCCCTTTTAGAATTTTTTTTTGTATAAAAGAGAGAGGGAGAGTAAGAGAGAGAATATATACAAATATTTAATTTTGACTAGAGAGCATTTATATGCACATTAAAAGTATACATACAGAAATCCAATTCACAATATTGTGCAGATGGTCCTGTATCGTAGCATGTACAAATTAGTACAGTATATTGGTACTCACCACTAAGAATTTTTCTTATATTCTTTCTTAACACAACGTTTACGTTTTGTGGGTTTTCTTATAATTTTACAGATTATTTTAAAATATTATTAGAACTTAATGAGTTTAATTTGTATGTATCAGGATAAATATAAATGGTGGATGTTGACATTAAATAATTTAGTAATGGCAACATTTCTGTTTTCAAACATCTTTTAGAGTAGTGTGGAAAACATACTATTTAATAAAGATGGTAATACCACAAAAATAAATATATAGGCAAAACCGTATTCGCAGGTGTATTCAGTTTTAGGTTTAAAGCATTAAACACATTTAACACAGCAAGCTACCGACTATAGAGTACACATTTTTATATCAGAAGTTTGTTGTGCCTGGTACAGTTGATATTGTAGTCAAATTACACTAATTTCTATTTTTGATGGCTACAAATCAAAAACAGTGTTGAGAAACATAGGAAAATATGTAAATCAAATTGGTGCTTACAAAAATTTTTAACTGCAACATAAAAAAGAAAGTTAAAAAGTTTTAATGTTAATATGTTATTATATTTTTATAAAGCGAAGACCCTGATAATTCGCAAAACGATAAGAAGCTAAAAAAACATAAAAATCCGAGTTTGCAAAAAAATACGAGATTTTGCAGTCTTAAACAACACATAATATTGATTAAAAATCAATAAAACTGTACGAAATGTGAACAATGCGGTAAAAATCGCGAAAATTACGAACATTTGCAAAAACTTATTAACAGGGGGATTATGAGAAAGTCTCATATTGTTTAGAAAGCTAAAAACGTGCAAAAAGTCACTTTTATTGCAAACTTTAAAAAATTTTAAACAATTTTGATAAAAAATCGCCAAAACTAACAAAATTTTAGATGAAAATTGTGAGATCGGCCGATATTCGCAAAAACTTACAAACAGCAAGATGATACCAAATTTAAAAATTGTTAAAAAAACTGCAAAACAGTTTGCAAGAATCGGCAAGAAACTGCCAAATCGGAAGCAAGCCCTAATTAAAATTTATCAATAGTCACCAAGGCCGTTAAAAATAAAATAAATTTGGTAAAAACGCAAAAAATCCCAAATTAGAATTTTAAGAAATTACTAAATCTGTATTTAGTAATATTCACAAAAATAAAAATTGATTTGCTTTTGTTTTTTATAAAAAAAAATTTTTAAATATTTTAAAGCGAAAATATATATCAATTTCTTATGGTGCTGCCGTTTTCAAAATTATTTAGTAGCTTGCACTTGTAGTAGTGTAGTCATGTAGGCTGCTGTGGTCTATGTGTTTAATAAGTTTCAGTAACATAACTGAAATTGGAACAGATGATGCAAGCAATATGTGCGGCTCAAAAAAAAATAATTTATACTCTGTTGAAAAATTTAAATAGTTTAATCAAATTGGTGTGTTTGCCATTCACTGAGCTTATGCAGCTCACAAATGGCAAAATCAATTCTCACTGCTGTATAATTTCTGTATAATTAATTTAGGTGTGGACTCAAATAAATTTTTCTAACTTGTACAAGTGTCAAACACTAGCGCCCTATGTATAATGAAAAACTAGCATGAAGTTAACATAAGTGGTAAAATTAAACATGGTCTTAACGAGTTTTCCCATACAATCTTACATTTAAAATCACAGTAGGATTTAAAAGTGGGTTAAAACTAAATTCTGCCTTGATTTTTAATGTCAAATTGTATGGCGAAGCTCATTAAGACCATGTTCATGTTAACTTTATGCTAGTCTTTCATACGGATATGATAAGACCATAGATGTTTATATCTTAGAAAAGCTGTGCAAAGAGCTTCGGAGCAACGGAATGAGTTACAGCATCATTTTAAAATGATATCAAACAAAAATATTTTGAGGGACAAAAATTAGGATTTTTTTTGGAAATGAGGATTTCTCGGGGACATAACGTTTTAAATTTTTCTGACAGCATTGTGTGTGTTTGAAGTCTAATGATGATTTACTACAGCAACAATGAAATGCATATAGACAACGCTGAACCAACAACAAATAAATTTAAAATGTTGTATAATAATTAAAGATACATATCGTCAGCTTAAATGCAAACGGACGTAACTACACAAAAATTCGAAATCGAGTTTTTGATTGATTATGGTTCACTTTATCAAATTACATGTTCAAGCAAACATTTAGACCTCTGCGATCAAAAATTACTAATTTATTAAAGAAATTCAAAGGGACGTAATTACGAATGCACCTATTTCTTATTGCAAAGAATCTAACTTACATAAAAGCTTAAGAATATATCAAAAGGAAATAAATTATGTAAAACATATAAGTACCCATACTTTAAGTAAATTTCGAAGAAACGTTTTTTCTTTCTCCTGTAAAATAAATAAAAGTGTAGTTTCGTCCGTTTGCATTTAAGGTGACGATATGTATATTAAAATGAAGCAGATATTAATTTAATTTGTTTAGTATTTTACATTAAATATTAAAATAATCAAATTCATTTAATAAATTGAATTTTCCATAGATCTTTGAAATTCAAAGTTCTTGCTGCAGCGTTTTGTGCACGCCAAATATAGAAGCGATAGACGATGAAAAAAGCAAAATTCAACATTGTAATCATAAATTTTCTATGTATAAAGACTGGTTTCATCTACATAAATACATACTTAAGGGCCACTCAGACTATTATACATGTATAAAGACTTTTGTGGAAAATGCAGCTCTGACATGTTGAGTTGTTATTGTTTTTTGAAATTTTCGAAACAAATATGAGAGCAGGGATGAATTTTCGTCAAAAGTATTAATACTTGTATTATAGTCTGGAACAGCCTTTATGGACATAAAATAGTCTTTAAAACATAAACAGTGAGTTTTGTCAAAGTTTTTATTGTGTCATACACATTTTGCTTGACGCTTTTTCCCCAAATTTAGAAACGTCACGCAAAACGTTGAAGTTGTATGTGACACCGCCTTAAGTCTCTCATAAGCATTCGTACAAATAACTTTTCTCTCTCTGTCTCTCATTATATTCACTAATATATAAATAATATAAAGATGTATGTGTGTTTGCCTGCTTTGATATACACAGTATGTGTATTAATATCGTTTTCTGCTCACAATGAAAAAATTAAGATGGCGCAATATTACAAACAAGTAAAATTAAAACTTGTAAACAAATAAGCAAATGTGAGCAATAGCTGATTCGATCATTGGTTTTAGTTATATTCGAAATTAACAAAACCAACTTGGTTTCATGACACCAAATGAAACCAACACTTGGTTGCAAAAATGAAAATCAGCAAAACTGACATATGAAGCAAAATATGTATGACACAATAAAAACTTTCACAACACTCACTGTTTGTTTCACTGTTTTGTTTTATGCATAAAACTCAGAACAATTCGATTACTCTAATGCAAATAACTCATTTTTATGTAAATTTACCGACATTTTAATAAAGATTTCATATTTACATGCGAGTTTGGTCAAACAAATTAAGAAAAGTATACCAACTGATTGTCGAAGCACACAAAAAGTTGAGAGTTGCCTAAATTTTTGCTTTGAATTAAAAGTACTTTATGTGACATGTTTCATATAAGCATGTGCATTTCATCTTATATGTCAAAGCGAACCTTCAACGCAACACGAAGCAAAAGTTTTATTTAACATGGCCTCAACAGTTTTAACATGTTTAGTTTAACATTACCATATTTCCATATTGGAAATGACTGGCTTTTTATACTTTTAAATTTGTCTCCTGGTAATTAATTTGATTTACGTACAAAACGAAACAACAAACTTGCCAGACCATATTAAAGTATTAAAATTGAAATTTTGCAATATTAAGACACATTTTAAAACGCTATTATGAACTCCCAAATTGTTTTCAATAAAATATCAATAAAGTTAATTATATTTGTGCAAATGTTTAAATTTTATTATGATCGATATTTTTTTGGCATATATAATATATGATTATGCGGCTTTTCAAAAATGCAGGCTTTCAAGGTCATTTTAAATTATATATTTAAATAAATAAAGGATTAGTTATTAAATATTTGCATTTTTCATTAGATAATAAAAAATAAAGAACAAGTGGTCATAAATATATTAAAGTTACTTCAGCAGTTGTAGCAGTTTTGTTATTAGAAGAAGAGTGCTTAGAAGCAGTGATGAGAAAAAGTCTGAGGGATTGCATCACTGCTGGCCACCGAGAGATATGTATTCATGTATGTATATTCATTTATTTATATAAGAAACCGATTGCAGCTCAGCACTCTATTGGCACTGGCCAGCTACATACGAATTGCATCAATCCACCTGAGCTGCCCAAGAGAGTGTAAGTATATTTTATTTTGCGCTTATGTATGTAAGCTTAAAAGCTGCTTTGCAAATTTGAAGCCAATTATCGTTTAAACAAGGTAGCATTTGCTATGGTACCGATAGTCTACAATATTTCGGGTTTGAAACACATGGCTTCGTTGCGGCTTTTATCGGAAGGATCTTCTCAAATATCAGCCGGAAACGATACATATAAGTCGTCTATATATAGAAACAAAGTTATAATTTTAGGTAATGTGCTCACCGTTATGGATCGGTTCATTTATCAATAGTGGGTCCCATTGGAAACGGACATCAATTATAAATCCAGATGAAGGGACTATTTTTACAAAACATAAGCACATACATATGTACATGATTTCTTCTACAGTTATAGCAGGGAGTATATAGCATACCATAAAATATCTGAAATATTTCATTTATTAAGCAAACATTTAAAAAATAAGTAATTTTACAAAAATTTTTACAAAAAAATAAAAATACGCCAAAATGTAAACTGAGAGATGTAACAGTATGTTTACACTGAACGTGCTTCGCTCTCTATTCATGTTTCACACCCCAAACATGAGTGAAGCAACTTGCTCCGCCATACAAATTTGTGAGAGCGAATCAAGTAGATTCAATATGAATCAAGTTCTGAAACAAGTAAAATTTTTATCTTCTCTAACTTTTAACGCAGTCTAAATGAACTAGCTATCTAAACAAAAAAGGTAAGTGTATGTGTATGTGTGTATTTTCGAACAAATAAAAACAAACCGAAAAACCATAAATTAAATATTATTTTATTATGATCGATTTTTTTGGCATATATAATATATGATTATGAGGCTTTTCAAAAATGCAGGCTTTCAAGGTAATTTTAAATTATATATTTAAATAAATAAAGGATTAGTTATTAAATATTTGCATTTTTCATTAGATAATAAAAAATAAAGAACAAGTGGTCATAAATATATTAAAGTGACTTCAGCAGTTGTAGCAGTTTTGTTATTAGAAGAAGAGTGCTTAGAAACAGTGATGAGAAAAAGTCTGAGGGATTGCATCACTGCTGGCCACCGAGAGATATGTATTCATGTATGTATATTCATTTATTTATATAAGAAACCGATTGCAGCTCAGCACTATTGGCACTGGCCAGCTACATACGAATTGCATCAATCCACCTGAACTGCCCAAGAGAGTGTAAGTATATTTTATTTTGCGCTTATGTATGTAAGCTTAAAAGCTGCTTTGCAAATTTGAAGCCAATTATCGTTTAAACAAGGTAGCATTTGCTATGGTACCGATAGTCTACAATATTTCGGGTTTGAAACACATGGCTTCGTTGCGGCTTTTATCGGAAGGATCTTCTCAAATATCAGCCGGAAACGATACATATAAGTCGTCTATATATAGAAACAAAGTTATAATTTTAGGTAATGTGCTCACCGTTATGGATCGGTTCATTTATCAATAGTGGGTCCCATTGGAAACGGACATCAATTATAAATCCAGATGAAGGGACTATTTTTACAAAACATAAGCACATACATATGTACATGATTTCTTCTACAGTTATAGCAGGGAGTATATAGCATACCATAAAATATCTGAAATATTTCATTTATTAAGCAAACATTTAAAAAATAAGTAATTTTACAAAAAATTTTACAAAAAAATAAAAATACGCCAAAATGTAAACTGAGAGATGTAACAGTATGTTTACACTGAACGTGCTTCGCTCTCTATTCATGTTTCACACCCCAAACATGAGTGAAGCAACTTGCTCCGCCATACAAATTTTTGAGAGCGAATCAAGTAGATTCAATATGAATCAAGTTCTGAAACAAGTAAAATTTTTATCTTCTCTAACTTTTATCGCAGTCTAAATGAACTAGCTATCTAAACAAAATACGTAAGTATATGTGTATGTGTGTATTTTCGAACAAATAAAAACAAACCGAAAAACCATAAATGTGAGTTTAATATAAATAAATTTAATTACGTTATGAATAGTATAAAAAGGAAAAAAAAGAAGAAAATATAGGAATTCTTTCAAAAACAGAATTTGGAATGAGTCGAATTCGTGCGTGTGATACGTATACATGTGTGAATATACATTTAAAAAAATCCCACACAAACAGGGATACCAACTTTTTCAGGACAAAAAGCACTGAGCATTCATAAATGGAATAATGGAGTAAATAGGTAAGTTTTTCTTTATTTTTTTTCTTTACTTATTTATTTTTTTATTTATTTATTTATTTTCAACACAGAGAAATCCCGCATGGCCAATTATATATGTATTCAATGAACAAAAATAAAATTAGAAACTTAAATTAACTACAATTTTAAATTTAGTACATTTTATAGGTTTTTGTAATAATTTCAATTATATCAAACCATATTTTCGATCTTATCGTAAGCGACATGTTATCGAAAATTTACTTTTTGATTGAAATTAAAATTGTATGGGCCTATTCATAGTTTAGAATTATCAAAATGCCAAAATTGTTAATAACTTTTAAGATAAAGGCTGTACAATTTTATCGTAAATGACAATTTACGAACAAAAACATATTTAAATTTGTATATTTATTTCCTGAAAACTTTCTAGTTTATGATAAAATTGAAAATAAGGCTCGATATGAGGGTAGTAATATCTAATAAAAAACACAAATTACAATAAAGTGTAGTGGTCTTCGATGTGGCAGCCCTGATGTGTCATGCAATGACACTTGAGGCTGTTAATTGCAGCTACCTTCAAGAGATTATTTTGACATATATTGTTATTTTCCAGTGACACTAACAAAGGAGATCTGAAAAACCATTATTATATCGTGTATAATCATATCATTGTAAATTATAAAATAAATTAAAAATTAAAAGAAACGTCTAGTACAACTCAGGTGTGGGGTACAACTGACGTGAATACATAGTGTAATTTAAGGGAATCTATAATAATTTTCAAGGATCAGAAACAAAATGAGCAACAACAAATGTGCCGACAAAATTGAGCTTTGGCCAAATCGAAGCACAATAATGGCATCGCTAACTCCAGCAGGGATTGAATTTCCGAAACTTCTGGTGGTTGAAATTAAAACCACAGACGACCGCACCGTTCATATTGACAGCGGCACGGTCGCCAATAAAGAAATGGATGCCGAAAATACAAATACTCATAACGCTTATGTTAACCAAATACTTATAAGGCTTATGTTAATAAGTTTGCTGCTGTTAACGACGTTGCATACGTCACCACTGCCAATTTTGATGTGACTGCTGCAACCGCCGATAATGCTGATGATGTGCCTGCTGTTTCGAGTAATTCTTATGTTCACGCTGTTGCTGATGTTTCGACGTCGAATGAGGATGCAAATGCTGTGTCAACCGAAGCGCGTTTAAACTATTATCCAAAATTTTCCTTGGCTAATGTGAGTCATGGTGCACCAGCAACTGATGAAGCAAACTTAACCCTACGAAATAACAATATAGCTCCAGAAGAAGAGATAAAACATTTAAGAATGAGAATGGAGATTTTACAACTCCAAAATCAAATGACCCTCTTGGCAAGTAACGTGCAATGTATCGGTCGTCGCATAGATTTGGCAGAGCTAGACGAAACTGTACCATCATTTAGCGGAGACGACCATTACGACGTCAAGAAATGGCTTACACAATTCGAAAATTATGTTGAATTGTACGGATATACCGACAAGGAAAAATGTGTAGGCACACGCCGCCGCAAATAATTTACGCGTATAAGGTTACGAGAACCTAAATCAACAGTTAGCGAAAATGTTCAAACGTACCGTATCTTGCCAAGACGTTTAGCGTCAGCTTCGCTCAAGTACGTTGCTAAAGTTACGTGGTGACAATGCAGTCTATTGCTGCCCAGACCGATATAGACGAAAGAGAGCTCGTCGATATTATTGAGGATGTAATACCGGACTCCAGTAATGCCATAACTTTTTTATATAGTGGCGAAACCATTGACGAATTAGTCAAAAACCTGGACTGCTACGAACACGACGTCAACAAACGCGAAGCAGAATGGCAAAATTAGCACAAATTGAAAGTACCTAAGGTCGGGTTTAAATCTGTGTGCCAAATGCCACTCAAGCGTAAGAAAAGCGTAACCAACTAGTTACTAATGAAAAACTATTTGATTCAGACATGTATTTATTAAGTTAAACAGTTTCATACATAATTAATAGACAATTTTATAGAATCCAAAATCAATAAATATATGTCTGAATCAAACAGTTTTTCATTAGTAATTAGTTGGTTACGTTTTCTGGGCAAATGACACACAAGAAATGCGAGATGTAAGCTCAGCCTAATAGTATAATAAGTCCAACTACTAAGAAACCAGATGCGGAAATCAGATAATTTAATTGCTCACAATTTGGGCACTATCAAAGCCAATGCCCGAAGCCAAAGCGCCCGGCAAACTCTTGCTTCATTTGTGCTGAAGATGGCCATTACCACCGGGACTGCCCGAAGAAGAAGACGATTACTGCTGCCATTGTTGTAGAGAACGAGCCTCTAGATGTATTTCAAATGGTAAGTGTTACTTTTATTGATCGAGTAAAACGCACTGAGCTAATGGATTGTTTTTCTTTGCTTGACTCCCATTAGCTGTATTAAAAATCTCTTATCACGTTTGAAACAGATGGTATTTAAAAATTGTTGCCGTATCGTGGAATCGGGAACAAAAAACTTAATCCCATAGGCTATGTTCAAGGGGAAATTTTTTTAAGGATAAACATATGGTAGATAATTTTCCAGTGTCACCAGATGAAGAGGCAATGATACCGATGCTAATGGGACGAGATATTTTATCAAAACTTGGCATTTACTTGTGCAATGCAAAAATAATATATAATAAAAGTAAACTATTGAAAATGAATTTAAAAGAAAAAAAACACACTTTTAAGTCATCAGTGCGATTATGTCGTTCAATTTATTCAGAGATCATAGGGATAGGGCTAATATACGGGCAATTGAGAATAAGGGTTTATTAGGGGTTTTACCATTTAATGTGGGTGATACTGTCGACATTGTAGGAAAAGGGCCAGATCAGGGAGGTTTAATGCTATTAATCCGGGTGCCTTCGATAAAATGGGGACCGAAATCTTATCCACAGGTAAACTGGATGTTGTTGAAGAGAGTGATGAGTGTGAAGAAATAATTCAGGCTGTATGTGAGATTGAGGCAGAGGCTAACGTGGAAAGATAGTGGTAGGATTTCAGAGCATGCTGACTTGTTGAGGTTGGCTGTATATCTGAGTTATTTTTCGGATGTAGAGATTATATCTAGGCCGACAGACTATTGTATGAGGATTAGGTTGACGAATGACGCACCACTTTATAGCGGACCGAGGAGACTTTCTTATCAGGAGCGAACGGAGGTTATATTGAAGCTTGAGGAACTTATGGATAAGGGGATAATACGACCAAGTAGGTCACCCTACGCCTCACAAATTGTATTGGTCAAGAGAAAAAGCGGAGATTTAAGCATGTGCATTGATTACCGGTCATTAAATAGAATTACGCTGAAGAATAATTATCCTCTCCCACTTATTGAGGACTGTCTTGATTACTTGGGTAGTAAAAGGTTCTTTTCGACTCGGGACCTGGAGAATAGTTTTCGCCAGATACCTATGCACGAGGATTCTATTCAGTAGACTTCTTTTGTGACACCGCTCGGTCAATTTGAATATTGATATATGCCGTTTGGCCTCAAGAACACGGGAGCCGTTTTTCATAGATTTATCAATATGGTATTAAGGGACCTCACCGATAAAAGGAAGATTCAAGTATACTAAAATGATATAAGCATTGCGGCCAGAACATTTGAGGAGCATCTGGAAGTTTTAGGTGAGGTTTTGCGGACTTTGCAGGCTTAAAGGTAAATTAAAATAAATGTAAGTTTGCTTATTGCAAACTGGATTTCTTGGGGTAAAGGTTAGTGAGAAGGGGATTTGCCCGAGCAACTACTACATTAGGACAATACAGCAGTACACGAAACCATCAAATCATGAGGAACTAGAGCGGTGTTTAGGATTATTTTCTTTTTCTACAGGTTTGTTTCTAATTTCTCTAGAATAGCAAAACCATTTACGGGGCTGAGGAATAGGGGTTATGATTGCACAGACGAGTGCACGGAGGCTTTCCTGGCATTAAAAGAAAGACTAGTCAGTACACCAATACTCTCGGTATATGGCCCTCTCCGCGAGACGGAACTGCACACTGACGCTAGCGCAAAGGGTTTTGGTGTGGTTTTACTTCAAAGACAGACGATAGGAAATTTCACCCAGTGTCTTATTATTTCAAATGTACATCAGAGGTGGAATCAAGATACCACAGTTTCGAATTGGAAACGCTGGCTATTATATACGCCATTAGAAGGTTTAGGGTCTACTAAGAGGGAATTAAGTTCGCGATAGTCACTGACTTTAACTCACTTACTTTGACGTTGAGCAAAAGGTCTATTAATCATCGAATAGCCAGATGGTATTTGGCGTTGGAGAACTTCGATTAATATATACGGCACTGCAGGGGTGAGTTGATGTCGCATGTTGATGCTCTCAGTCGCACGCCACCGCTAGTGAAAGTTTTTGTAGATTACTATGACTTGGACCAGAATATACAGATTTTTTAGAATAGGGACAAAGACATTCAGTGTATTCGGGTTAGATTGGAAGATGGGGATGTGGAGGGTTGTGAGATGGTCAATGGGCTGATTTTTCGTCGTGAGCAAAGGGACAGAGGCAATTATAAGTGCCAAAGGAAATGGTTGCGAATATCACACGCTTAACGCATGAGATATGGCCACGTGGGAATTGAGAAGTGTATGAACCAAATAAAGAAAAATTATTGGTTCCCTAATATGAGAAATAGACTGGGTCATTTCACAAGGAACTGCCACAGAGGAAGACAGAAAAAAATGTGTGCAATATAGAGAAAAGACCGGTGCCTTTCGACACATTGAATGTGAACAATTATGGGCCTTTACCTTTGTTAAGATCCAAAACAGCACGTCCTGGTAATAGTAGACGCTTATACGAAACTCACTGCGTTGTATTCGGTAAACTCTCCAGGGACAAAAGAGGTATTTGAGAAGTATTTTGAGTACTACAGTAGACCACGACGCAGAATTAGTGACCGCGGAACGACTTTCACGTACAATGAATTTGCTAGGTTGCTGGAGGAGTGTAATGTCGTATACGTGAAGGTCTCGGTGGCATCACCGCAATCGAATGGCCATGTCGAGAGAAGAAATAGGGACATAAGGACGATGTTGGCTAAGATAACTGAGCCTATGGGGCATTCTGACTGGGTGGAAAAATCAAGTAAGGTAGACTTCGCGGTGAATAACACGACTCATTGTGCGATGGGTCAGTCACCTTTCAGGGTACTTTTTAGGGTATAACAGCAGGGTGAGATGGTGGATGAATTGACTGAACATTTACAGTTGGCGTACGGAACTGACGGGACCGTTAATTTAGACATGATAAGGGAGTCGGCACATTTGTCCATACAGAAGTCTCAATCACGCAACCAGAAATATTTCGACAAACATCATAGATCAGCTAAACACTTTCAAGTGGAAGATTTTATAGTATTAAAGAATGTTGAAGAATGATGGAAGCATTTCGATAATGACCGTTATGTAGTAACTGATATAGAGAACTGTCAGATTATACAGATGCCATATTCAGGAATAGTCGATGCTAGCCGTATTATTCCCTGAATAGGGAATATGAGTTTTACAACAGGAAAATAGTTCTGATGATGTCAGAAATTCTGAATGCCTGGCTTATGAATTTTTACAAGATGAAAGTAGCTCTGCTGAGGTCAGGGATTCTGGATGCGTGGATTATGACTTTTTAGAGGATGAATTTTTGGAGGAAAACTGACAATTGAGGTCGATTGTTTTGTCAGGTTGGCCGAGATGTAGTGGTATGTAATGTGGCAGCACTGATGTGTCATGCAATGACACTTGAGGCTGTTAATTGCAACTACCTTCAAGGGATACTTTTGACAGATTATTATTTTTCGGTGAGATCAGGAAAACCAGTATATTAATGCGTATAGCCATATCATTGTAAATTACAAATATAAATTAAAAAATAAAAGAACCCAGTGAAAAAAGTGGAAGTCATTCTAGTGGAACTACATTTTCATTGCTTCCAAAAAAATCGATATTTTGAATTTGCCGGGAATGAGCAAAAAACCATGTAGGAGCTCATTTTTGGTCATACAAAACCTTGTAACTCCTCCATAGTGTTAGAAAATACTCACCAGAATTTAAAAAAAATAAATTTTTTTAAAGAAAATTATGAACTAATTTCAGCCTAAAATTTAAAAGTTATTTGCTTAAATTTATATGAAAACACTGTTTCGGGCTTAAATTCATATAAAAATAAACGAATTGTTAAAATAGGTAACTACTTACCATTTTTCCTAGATGAAAATATTATCATAGAACACAAAAAAGGGAATTTTTCTTAATATCGCTTCCAATTCAGTGACCAGGCATCGAAAAAGAGAACTTTTTGCAATGACAACCCTATATAAAAATCATTAGATCGGATCGAAATTTTCACTACTTGTAGATCGTAAGCTCGACATTTTCATTACTTTTTTGGAGTCTCTTTTTTTACTGGGAAACGTCTAGTAAAAAAGAAGTTACAAATTTTGATAATTTAAAATTTTCATAATATGAATTATTTCAATAATTTGAATAATTTCGTTCCCCAGCCATACAAATATCAATATGAAAACAAAAATTTTAAGATTAACAAAAGCCAGAAAAATAGACTGTAATAGAAAACTAAATTAGAAAGAATTATCATTGAAATAACTCAAAAGATTTTGCTTATAATTAGTGTTTTTATGGGAATTTTTACAATTTAAGTTTAAGATTTGTAAACGCACTAATAATCCCAAAATTATATTTTACTTATTCAGTAAAATATTTTTTTAATAAAATACATTGAAATTGATTATTGAGGGGTTTAGCTGGATCCTATGCACATTTCACTGTTGCTAATGCAGATCATCAGGGAACCTTTACCCAAAGTTTCTTAGAACAACTAGAGTCATTATGTTATAAACTTTCATTTAAATAAATGAGAAGCTCAACAACAAATAACAAAGTTGAAACAAGAACTCAATAATCAACATGTTTTTTATTTTCTTACTTTACCATTACTACAATGGCCGACTTTTTTTCAGCATCAAATTGTAGATATAAAGAGTATGTAAAAAGAAAGTAAATGTAAATAACAACAACAGCTATTCAAGATAGAGTGTTGCCACACAAGTATTTTTTGACCGGGTGCCGTCAAATTAATAATTAGTGTTTTTATGGGAATTTTTACAATTTAAGTTTAAAATTTGTAAACCCACTAATAATCCCAAAATTATATTTTACTTATTCAGTAAAATATTTTTTTAATAAAATACATTGAAATTGATTATTGAGGGGTTTAGCTGGATCCTATGCGCATTTCACTGTTGCTAATGCAGATCAACAGGGAACCTTTACCCAAAGTTTCTTAGAACAACTAGAGTCATTATGTTATAAACTTTCATTTAAATAAATGAGAAGCTCAACAACAAATAACAAAGTTGAAACAAGAACTCAATAATCAACATGTTTTTTATTTTCTTACTTTACCATTACTACAATGGCCGACTTTTTTTCAGCATCAAATTGTAGATATAAAGAGTATGTAAAAAGAAAATAAATGTAAATAACAACAACAGCTATTCAAGATAGAGTGTTGCCACACAAGTATTTTTTGACCGGGTGCCGTCAAATTAATAATTAGTGTTTTTATGGGAATTTTTACAATTTAAGTTTAAAATTTGTAAACGCACTAATAATCCCAAAATTATATTTTACTTATTCAGTAAAATATTTTTTTAATAAAATACATTGAAATTGATTATTGAGGGGTTTAGCTGGATCCTATGCGCATTTCACTGTTGCTAATGCAGATCATCAGGGAACCTTTACCCAAAGTTTCTTAGAACAACTAGAGTCATTATGTTATAAACTTGCATTTAAATAAATGAGAAGCTCAACAACAAATAACAAAGTTGAAACAAGAACTCAATAATCAACATGTTTTTTATTTTCTTACTTTACCATTACTACAATGGCTGACTTTTTTTCAGCATCAAATTGTAGATATAAAGAGTATGTAAGTTAACACAAAATAAATTAACAAACCATTTTACACTAAACTGAATATTGGGTCAGCATATTTTATAAATTAATTCAAAAGAGGTTAACAAACTGTTTTGCAATAAACAGAATACCAAATCAGCATATTTTGTAAAGTATGATAATAAAAAAGCATAATGAAATTATTTCCCAATAATTGCAGTTGTGCAATTATTGCTAAATAATCACGCCACCTTTAGATTTAAGTCAATATAAATAAAGTACTTTTTAGTTTTAGTTAGTTCTCTTTTGGATTCAATAAAGTGCGGTCTTTCTGACCAAAAACAAAATTTTTTTTTAGAACTTTTATTTCACAAGTTCTTAACTGGCGCCCGAGCAGTTTTCGGTCGGTCCGGTAGAAAAAAACTGGCGTCCGAACAAAAATTTAAAAAAAAATCCTTTTGTTAGTACGTAGGCTCCTTAGTAGCTAAAGCAAACCGGGGGTATACAACGTGCCAGCCTGTACTACAAGGAAAATAATAATAAAAAAATCCGTAAAGGACTAACATCGAATAATAATAATAAAAAATCCGTAAAGGACAAACGTTGGAAAAAAAATCCGTAAAGGACAAATATTGAAAAAATAAAAAATCCGTAAAGGACAAACATAAAAAAAAAACAAAAAATCCGTAAGGGACAAATACTATTAAATCCGTAAAAGATAAAGAAGGACAAAAGTGATAAATATCTATAACAAAATATAAGAACAATTTTGTAAAAAGTGGAGTTACGCAGATAAAAAAAGACATCAAGTGCTCAAAAGAGAAATATTGTGACATTGAGAAGATTGAAACACAGTGGAAATGCCTAGAAGTAAAAAGAGCTAAGAATGTGCAGGAGAAAAAGTAATCTTGAAGAACATATTGAACAAAAATCACAAATCATCAAGTGCCTGCCTTCAGCAAATCTTCAGCCCTGTCAAAATAAGTTATACTCAGTAGCAGTGTGGGAAAAGAGGAAACCGTCATCCAGAACAGAAGTCATCAGTCTCTAGCAACATAAGCAACATTTAAAAAAAAGAGGTATTTAGATTTTAGGAATTTGTTATACATAAATACATGTATATATAATAAGCATAGTAAATTTATTAAAGTGTGAATTAAGAAAAAATAAGCGATAAGAGCTGCGAATCCTACGGGACCCTCCAGTTCTGTGACATCGTCAAAAATTTAACTTTAAGCTAATATTAATATTGTGGAAAAGTGTTTTTTTTATAAAAATTACAAAATGGCAAACCAAAATAATCTGATACGACCTCCTGTCCTTCCTTCAAATCCTACTCCTAGTACTTCCCAAAACGCTCAGTTAAGTATAGAAGACTTGAGGGCACTTATCTCGAATATAGCGGGGGAAGTCTTTAGAAATCAAGGACCGCAGGTTATACAGGAAACTCTTTACCTAAATGCCACGTTAGCAAATGTTAGTGATCAACCAATAGATAGGAACAGAGACAATTTAAATGATATGGACAAAATACCAGACGTTGTGAAATGCTTAAAAGAATTCTCTGGGCAACCAGGAGAATTCAATTCTTGGAAAAAAGCGTAGACAGGATACTGACAATATATGAGCCAATAAAGGGAACTCCTAAATACTATGGGATTCTAAGTGTTATTAGGAACAAAGTTACAGGAAACGCCGACATAGCATTGGAGTCCTACAACACTCCTCTAAATTGGCATGCGATCTCGCAATGCTTACTAACACACTATGGTGACAAACGTGACCTTTCGACTCTAGAATACCAAATGACAACCCTGGTACAGGGCAACAATAGCATACAACAATTTTACCAGAAGGTCTACTCGCACCTTTCACTAATTTTGAATAGATTAGGATGCTTTGAGATGGGTAATGAATCCCTTAGCATGCTTACTAAGGCCTACAGAGACAAGGCTCTGGATACTTTTGTAAGGGGTCTGAATGGAGACTTACCCCGCCTCCTGGGAATCAGAGAACCAGCAGACTTACCGCAGGCTCTCCACCTCTGTCTCAAATTGGAAAATCAAAATTTTTGTTCGAACCACGCTTACAACACAAAATGGAGTCAGCCACCACAACCTTCCTCAAAGCGAAACTTTGGGCAACAACAAAAAACGTTTCACCCAAAATTAGCTTACATGCCGCAACCATCCCGACCATTCTTTAATCAACAAGAACGAAATAACGCAAATCCTCCTCGTCCCCCTAAGCCACAGCCACGGCCAGAGCCAATGGAAGTGGATTCCAGCATTCATTCTCGTAGAATAAACTACATGAATAGGCCACAACCGAATCAATATTTCGGAAAGAGGCCAGAACAGTTCGAAAATCAGCAACAACGGAAAACCCAGAGAACATTTCATATTAACACATCCGAAATAGGTAACGAGCAACGTTTAGATGAGGATAAGCAATTCGGTGAACCTACCGATATCCATTTTTAGCATGATTAGCTCTTCGTTACCATATTTTGAAGTAAAAACGGAGAGCGAAAAAATTTTGAAATTTTTGGTTGATACAGGATCAAGTAAAAATTATGTAAAACCTGAATTAGCAAAAAAACGTATATTGAATAAAAAGCCATTTTTTGCTAGATCAATCATGGGGGATATAAAAATTAGCGAACACACATTAGTAAAACTTTTTAAATTAGATGATAAGATAAAATTTTACCTAATGCCCTCTTTGGAAACCTTCGATGGTATTTTAGGGAATGATACCCTTAGGGAATTAGGGGCGGTTATTCATACAAACAAAAATATTATGGTACTAAAAAATGGTCTGAAAATAAGCCTTAAGCAGCTACCAACGCAAAGCGTGAATGCAATTTACATTAGGAAGGAAAATTTGTCAAGCGAACAAAAAAAAGGAATAGAAAAAATAGTAAATACGTACACTAAGCTTTTTTCCGAACCTGATGAAAACCTTACGTATACAACGAGAGTTGTGGGGGAAATAAGAACTACAATAGACTCGCCTGTCTATACGAAGTTTTATCCTTACCCTGCTTCGCTAAAAACCGAAGTAGAGAGTCAAGTAGAAAAACTATTGAAAGACGGAATTATAAAACCATCTAGATCTCCTTTTAACTCCCCTGTATGGATAGTCCCGAAGAAGCCAGACTCGGCTGGGAATAAACAATACAGAATGGTCATAGATTATCGAAAATTAAACTCAATCACAATCGCTGATAGATACCCAATTCCAGAGATTTCAGAAGTTATATCTCAATTGGGCTCTAGTAAATTTTTTTCTGTCCTCGACATCAAAAGTGGTTTTCATCAGATTCCACTAAAAAAATCCGACACCGAAAAAACTGCATTTAGTATCAACAACGGAAAATATGAATTTACCAGGCTGCCATTCGGGTTAAAAAACGCGCCATCAATTTTCCAGCGCGCGCTCGACGATATCCTACGGGAATATATAGGAAGATGTTGCTATGTTTACATAGACGACATCATTATTTTCAGTAAGACAGAAAATGAACACTTTGAACACATAACAAAGATATTTCAAGCATTAGAAGAATCTAATATGAAGGTGCAGTTGGATAAATGCAATTTTTTTAAAAAAGAAGTTGAATTTTTAGGGTACATTATTACATCTCATGGTATAAAAACAAATCAGGAAAAAGTAATGGCCATAAACAATTTTCCAGAGCCACAAAACCTTAAAGAGCTTCGTAGTTTCCTTGGCATGTCAGGATATTACCGTCGGCTTATCAAGGACTACTCTAAACTTGCTCAACCCCTGACATCCCTCTTAAGAGGGGAGGGAGGACGAACGTCCAAAAATAAGTCTGCGAAATTCAAAATATGTTTAAATAATGAGGCTAAAGAATCCTTTAACAAAATCAAGCACTCACTTACATCTGAAGACATTATCCTGGCTTACCCAGATTTCAGCAAAGATTTTGAGCTAGTAACGGATGCCTCAAACTTTGCGATCGGCGCAGTCTTATCGCAAAATGGAAGGCCAATATCATTTATCTCCAGAACTTTAAATAAAGCGGAAGAGCATTACGCCGCTAATGAAAAAGAAATGCTAGCCATAATATGGGCTTTGAATTCATTAAGGAATTACCTTTATGGTTCGGCTAAGGTAAAAATATACACAGACCACCAGCCTTTAACCTTTGCATTGAGCAATAAAAACAATAACAGCAAGATGAAGAGGTGGAAGGCCATACTCGAGGAGTATAATTATGAAATGTTTTACAAACCTGGAAAGGCAAATGTTGTGGCAGATGCTCTTTCAAGAATACCGAAACCAGAACTATATACGTTATCAATAGCCACGAATTCAGACGAAAGTTCGGGACATAATTTAATTTACAGTGTTGAGGCACCTATAAACGCTTTTAAAAACCAAATATTTTTGAACAGAGATGTGATGTCAACATACCAATTTAAAATAGTTTTCCCGACATACCACCGTCATATAATTACAGAACAAGACTATAACGATCACAAATTGATTTCCATTTTGAAGAGATATTTAAATCCATCAGTGGTAAATTGTATAAAAACAGAGGAACGGATAATGGGTAAAATACAGGCATTGCATACATCTCATTTTCAGAGATATAAGATAAGATTCACCCAAGTAATGGTGGACGATGTAACTAATGAAGAGGAACAAGAAAATATCATAGTGAGGGTACATAATAGAGCACACAGAAACTGTAAAGAAAATCGAGCTCAAATTCTTGAAAGGTACTATTTTCCCTCAATGGCAAACAAAATTAAGAGAGTTATAAAAAGATGTATAACGTGTAAAGAGAACAAATATGATCGTCACCCAATGAAGCCTCAAATTCAACCAACGCCCATACCGAATTTTCCCGGTCAGTTAGTTCATTTAGATATATTTGTAATCGGGAAAGAATTAGTGCTGACAGCAATTGATAAATTCTCTAAATACGCTGTGGCAAAACCCATAAAATCCAGAGCGGCAGAGGATATACGACAACCTCTAAGGGATATCCTTTTTTCACTTGTTCCTGAAACGTTAGTCATGGATAATGAAAAATCTTTCTCTTCGGAATCTATTAAGTTCAAGATTGAAAATGAGTTTGGAACACAAATTTTTCGAACAGCTCCATATACAAGCTGTTCAAATGGACAAGTTGAACGATTCCATTCAACTCTACAAGAAATAATGCGTTGCTTACAAAGTGAACGAGTACATCGATCTTTCCAGGAATTATTAGAAAGAGCAGTAAAAGACTATAACTTTTCAGTCCACACGGTTACGGGCAAAAAACCAATGGAAGTATTTTTCGGTAGAATAGTAAGCAGCGATCCCGAGTTGCTAGCAAAAGATAGAGAGGAAACAGTTAAGAAACTTTCTCAGAAGCAAATTGCTGACCAAGCGTACCATAACAAAAACAGAACCATTCCCAAAGAATATGTAGAAGGACAGGAAATATTTGTAAAAGTAAACAGAAGATTAGGAAGTAAGTTATCGCCTAGATATCGGAAAGAGATAGTTGCCCAAAATTATAACACGACAGTCAAAACTAGGAGTGGTAGAATTGTACATAAAAATAATATTAAGCAATCCTGATAAAACACCCCTAAATATATATTATATTTTAATACCTTTTGTTACAGGACGAAACATGATAACTATTATAAGCTTGACGATACTATTAACAGTGACTGCTCAACATCTTGACATACAGGACCTTACAATTAACCATGGCTACATACCCATTCAAACAGGAGAACTCAAAACCATAAACCATTATGACAAAGTTCTACACTTCATCAATTTAAAATCGTATGATGAATGCATGTCAGCAATCTCTGAAAATATTAATGCTTTAAAAACCGCAACCCTCGAGGATAAACGACTTTTAGGAACTATTAACAAGAACTTAATATTATTACAGGCAAAACTAAATAGTTTACAAGTGCACTCAAAATCAAAACGAGGACTGGTAAATATATTAGGAAAAGGACTGAAATATATTGCAGGATCTATGGACAATGACGACGAAGTACTGATAAACGAAGCTATAACTCAAATACGGGACAACGAACGGATTACTAATAATACACTCAAGAATCTAATTCATGTAAATAATTTCTTATCGGAACAAATCAATAACGTTACGCAACATATAAATAAGCAGCAAGTGCTTATTACTGGTTACATAAATAACTTTAGGGAAGAATCAATGAATAGGATACAAACGATAGAAGACGAAGTAAAATTTATTGAACAAGCTTACAGAATTGACAACGACATATCACTTTTAAAAAATCACATTGATGACATAGGACAAATAATATTTTCAAGTAAACTAGGGATAATTCCTACCGACATTCTGACTCAAAAGGAAATGGACCTAATATCTGACTTTGACAGCTATAGTAGTATGAAAATTGCGGTAGTTTTGACAACGATAACATTATACTTACTTTACTCATTCCCCAATTCTCCACCAATATTTTATCCAAAATAAAATTTGAACCTCTCCCCAATGCCATGAATAAATCTCTAGTTTTAAGTCAATACGAGATATTAATTGATAATAATAACAACATTTATAATACAAACATAAAAGATAATTTAGAAAAAAACTTGGTAAGATTAGAGAACAAATGCATAGAAAACATTCTGAAATTTCAAGAAGCACATTGTGAGTTAGAAATATTAGAAGAGCCACCGGTAACAGAAGTGGTGTCAGGAATATTAATTTTTAAAAATTTTTATAATGATATTACCCATAATTGTAATAAATTAGAAATAAGACAAAAAGGAACATTCCTTGTAAAGTTTGAAAATTGTAAAATCAATGTATCCACTACTACATACACAAATGTTAATATTAAAACACATGAAACATTTATATTACCTAATCTGATAACAAGAATTAAAGAGAGAAAAAATGTAACAAAACTTGATTTAAAATTAGAGAATTTATATATTAAACAAGTAAATCATGAAAATGATATTAAGCTATTAATGGATAAAAATGAACATATAAATATTGTTAGCATAAGCACCGACGCTTTAATTTTAGTTATTGTCATTTCTGTAACTTTTATCGTTTTTTCACTTGTAAAATATAAACAAAAATTCTTCTTAACATCAAGTAATGTAGAAAATGAAGTTCACAAGACAATTGAACCATATCTTACAATTTCAACATCTCAGTTTACCGATTCCCCTATTAAGCCACCCCGATTGAGGACAATCGACTTAAGAGGGGAGGAGTTAACACAAAATAAATTAACAAACCATTTTACACTAAACTGAATATTGGGTCAGCATATTTTATAAATTAATTCAAAAGAGGTTAACAAACTGTTTCCCAATAAACAGAATACCAAATCAGCATATTTTGTAAAGTATGATAATAAAAAAGCATAATGAAATTATTTCCCAATAATTGCAGTTGTGCAATTATTGCTAAATAATCACGCCACCTTTAGATTTAAGTCAATATAAATAAAGTACTTTTTAGTTTTAGTTAGTTCTCTTTTGGATTCAATAAAGTGCGGTCATTCTGACCAAAAACAAAATTTTTTTTTAGAACTTTTATTTCACAAGTTCTTAACTTGTAAAAAGAAAATAAATGTAAATAACAACAACAGCTATTCAAGATAGAGTGTTGCCACACAAGTATTTTTTGACCGGGTGCCGTCAAATTAATAATTAGTGTTTTTATGGGAATTTTTACAATTTAAGTTTAAAATTTGTAAACGCACTAATAATCCCAAAATTATATTTTACTTATTCAGTAAAATATTTTTTTAATAAAATACATTGAAATTGATTATTGAGGGGTTTAGCTGGATCCTATGCGCATTTCACTGTTGCTAATGCAGATCATCAGGGAACCTTTACCCAAAGTTTCTTAGAACAACTAGAGTCATTATGTTATAAACTTTCATTTAAATAAATGAGAAGCTCAACAACAAATAACAAAGTTGAAACAAGAACTCAATAATCAACATGTTTTTTTATTTTCTTACTTTACCATTACTACAATGGCTGACTTTTTTTCAGCATCAAATTGTAGATATAAAGAGTATGTAAAAAGAAAATAAATGTAAATAACAACAACAGCTATTCAAGATAGAGTGTTGCCACACAAGTATTTTTTGACCGGGTGCCGTCAAATTAATAATTAGTGTTTTTATGGGAATTTTTACAATTTAAGTTTAAAATTTGTAAACGCACTAATAATCCCAAAATTATATTTTACTTATTCAGTAAAATATTTTTTTAATAAAATACATTGAAATTGATTATTGAGGGGTTTAGCTGGATCCTATGCGCATTTCACTGTTGCTAATGCAGATCATCAGGGAACCTTTACCCAAAGTTTCTTAGAACAACTAGAGTCATTATGTTATAAACTTGCATTTAAATAAATGAGAAGCTCAACAACAAATAACAAAGTTGAAACAAGAACTCAATAATCAACATGTTTTTTTATTTTCTTACTTTACCATTACTACAATGGCTGACTTTTTTTCAGCATCAAATTGTAGATATAAAGAGTATGTAAAAAGAAAATAAATGTAAATAACAACAACAGCTATTCAAGATAGAGTGTTGCCACACAAGTATTTTTTGACCGGGTGCCGTCAAATTAATAATTAGTGTTTTTATGGGAATTTTTACAATTTAAGTTTAAAATTTGTAAACGCACTAATAATCCCAAAATTATATTTTACTTATTCAGTAAAATATTTTTTTAATAAAATACATTGAAATTGATTATTGAGGGAATTAGCTGGAGCCTATGCGCATTTCACTGTTGCTAATGCAGATCATCAGGGAACCTTTACCCAAAGTTTCTTAGAACAACTAGAGTCATTATGTTATAAACTTTCATTTAAATAAATGACAAGCTCAACAACAAATAACAAAGTTGAAACAAGAACTCAATAATCAACATGTTTTTTATTTTCTTACTTTACCATTACTACAATGGCTGACTTTTTTTCAGCATCAAATTGTAGATATAAAGAGTATGTAAAAAGAAAATATATGTAAATAACAACAACAGCTATTCAAGATAGAGTGTTGCCACACAAGTATTTTTTGACCGGGTGCCGTCAAATTAATAATTAGTGTTTTTATGGGAATTTTTACAATTTAAGTTTAAAATTTGTAAACGCACTAATAATCCCAAAATTATATTTTACTTATTCAGTAAAATATTTTTTTAATAAAATACATTGAAATTGATTATTGAGGGGTTTAGCTGGATCCTATGCGCATTTCAGTGTTGCTAATGCAGATCATCAGGGAACCTTTACCCAAAGTTTCTTAGAACAACTAGAGTCATTATGTTATAAACTTTCATTTAAATAAATGGGAAGCTCAACAACAAATAACAAAGTTGAAACAAGAACTCAATAATCAACATGTTTTTTATTTTCTTACTTTACCATTACTACAATGGCTGACTTTTTTTCAGCATCAAATTGTAGATATAAAGAGTATGTAAAAAGAAAATAAATGTAAATAACAACAACAGCTATTCAAGATAGAGTGTTGCCACACAAGTATTTTTTGACCGGGTGCCGTCAAATTAATAATTAGTGTTTTTATGGGAATTTTTACAATTCAAGTTTAAAATTTGTAAACGCACTAATAATCCCAAAATTATATTTTACTTATTCAGTAAAATATTTTTTTAATAAAATACATTGAAATTGATTATTGAGGGGTTTAGCTGGATCCTATGCGCATTTCACTGTTGCTAATGCAGATCATCAGGGAACCTTTACCCAAAGTTTCTTAGAACAACTAGAGTCATTATGTTATAAACTTTCATTTAAATAAATGAGAAGCTCAACAACAAATAACAAAGTTGAAACAAGAACTCAATAATCAACATGTTTTTTTATTTTCTTACTTTACCATTACTACAATGGCTGACTTTTTTTCAGCATCAAATTGTAGATATAAAGAGTATGTAAAAAGAAAATAAATGTAAATAACAACAACAGCTATTCAAGATAGAGTGTTGCCACACAAGTATTTTTTGACCGGGTGCCGTCAAATTAATAATTAGTGTTTTTATGGGAATTTTTACAATTTAAGTTTAAAATTTGTAAACGCACTAATAATCCCAAAATTATATTTTACTTATTCAGTAAAATATTTTTTTAATAAAATACATTGAAATTGATTATTGAGGGGTTTAGCTGGATCCTATGCGCATTTCACTGTTGCTAATGCAGATCATCAGGGAACCTTTACCCAAAGTTTCTTAGAACAACTAGAGTCATTATGTTATAAACTTTCATTTAAATAAATGGGAAGCTCAACAACAAATAACAAAGTTGAAACAAGAACTCAATAATCAACATGTTTTTTATTTTCTTACTTTACCATTACTACAATGGCTGACTTTTTTTCAGCATCAAATTGTAGATATAAAGAGTATGTAAAAAGAAAATAAATGTAAATAACAACAACAGCTATTCAAGATAGAGTGTTGCCACACAAGTATTTTTTGACCGGGTGCCGTCAAATTAATAATTAGTGTTTTTATGGGAATTTTTACAATTCAAGTTTAAAATTTGTAAACGCACTAATAATCCCAAAATTATATTTTACTTATTCAGTAAAATATTTTTTTAATAAAATACATTGAAATTGATTATTGAGGGGTTTAGCTGGATCCTATGCGCATTTCACTGTTGCTAATGCAGATCATCAGGGAACCTTTACCCAAAGTTTCTTAGAACAACTAGAGTCATTATGTTATAAACTTTCATTTAAATAAATGAGAAGCTCAACAACAAATAACAAAGTTGAAACAAGAACTCAATAATCAACATGTTTTTTTATTTTCTTACTTTACCATTACTACAATGGCTGACTTTTTTTCAGCATCAAATTGTAGATATAAAGAGTATGTAAAAAGAAAATAAATGTAAATAACAACAACAGCTATTCAAGATAGAGTGTTGCCACACAAGTATTTTTTGACCGGGTGCCGTCAAATTAATAATTAGTGTTTTTATGGGAATTTTTACAATTTAAGTTTAAAATTTGTAAACGCACTAATAATCCCAAAATTATATTTTACTTATTCAGTAAAATATTTTTTTAATAAAATACATTGAAATTGATTATTGAGGGGTTTAGCTGGATCCTATGCGCATTTCACTGTTGCTAATGCAGATCATCAGGGAACCTTTACCCAAAGTTTCTTAGAACAACTAGAGTCATTATGTTATAAACTTTCATTTATAAGTAGAAAAATTATTTAAGTTCATTTGGCAAGACACTCCAATTATGGTGTATTATTTTAACAAAAGAGTGATAAATTTTCTAAGCTTGCGTTAACAATAAAGCACGAGAATTGCTTCCCTCAGTTGTTAGTGCTTCCAAATCAGAATTCTGAGAAAGACATAGTTTTTCTTACTCAGTATTTTACCCAGCTGAATTAACATTCTGCAAAGGAAACTTTGCGTGTCAAAAATGAGTGCAATCAGAAAAGTGTAAAACTCCTATTTGTTGTTTTTTATAAAGCCACTAGACTATCATAGATTAATATTTAGTAGATTTTCAAAACGCATTAAAGGCACTTAAATCAGAGGTGAAAAAGCAACCATCTAAAAAAAATTGATTTAGACAGGATAAGGGATTCGGCACATTTGTCCATACAGAAGTCTCAATCACGCAACCAGAAATTTTAAAAAAAGCGCCAAGTTAAAAAGCACTAATTCAAGGGCAAAAAGCACTAAATTGGCGCGCTGCACACGAAGTACGAATGCGTAGTGTAAACAGCAAGATTAATAAACATGATTCATAAATCGAAGAAGGTGATTCAACATTTTCGTTTTAAATTTACTTTGGAGAAAAAAATAAAATAAAACTATTGTTTTAAAAAATAAAACTGATTGTTGTGTGTCTTTGTTTGAATCAAATAAATGACTGACTTAAAAATCTTAATATTAAATACTAAAATTAAACAGTTTACAGAAAAATGCTTATGAGTAATTCTTATGAATTATTAAGAAATCAATTGCTTACAAAAGAAAGTTGTATGGTCTTATTTTATGAAGTTCATATTTCGAAATCAATTGATCTGGTTAGAGTTTGGTCAACCAAAGTGTATTGAAATGCAAACAAGCGTTCTTGGAAAAGAACGATTAAAATATTTCAAGTGTTTTATGCATGCTATGTCTATTAAGTATGTTTACTGTTAGAGAAAATAAATGTGGTATTAAATAATTATTTTATTAGGGATTACTATAACTCCCCCTTTGCTAGAGTGAGGCTCCAACAAAGACACAATGTAGGTTTTCATTTTAAATGCCTTTATAATGGTTTATATAAAGGCATTTAAAACAAAAACAAAAATATCAATAAAAATTACAGAAATTCCTATATTACTACCAGTATTAATTAAAGTATTTTTCAAAAGTTTATGTTTAACAATTTTAATTTTTTCATTATCTCTTTAATATCTAGGTCAGCAAAAGAAAAATTACTTTCCTTAATTTTCAAAATAAATTTCTCCAGAATGAACATCTCTTTTACATTCATTTTATAGTTTTCATAAGTTTTTAGTTTTGTTTTAACAATACAATTTTAAAATTTTAATAGATAAGTCTTAAACATTTTCAATTTGTATGGATTTTTACAATTAGTTTCAATTTTATCCTAATAATGATTAAATATAAGTAAACCAGGGTAAATTTATTTTTCTTCTTGGTGATTTGTTACATTCATGTTACATTTAGGTTCTATATTTTGTACAATATTTGTACGACACTCATCATTTACTTTTTCTAGATTTTTATACTCTACGTGTTTGGTTTATATATTTAATTTTTGTAAATGAGAGCAGTGCTCTGGTTTAATATTAAAGTTTTATTTTCATTGTTAGGAAGTGGTTCAAATGCCACTTCAGAAAATGATTCATTCAGAAATCTTGGCACATTCAATGTTATAATTACGAAATTTTCTTTATACGTCAAGGATACTTTTGTTTGAAGATAAGATTATATTCCGGCTATGAAATTAAATTCTTCTTTCGTCAGTATGTCGGATGGAACTATTTCCAGGTTGGAATTGAAAATAACGTGTCCGATTTCATTTACGTGGTCTATCAGTAGGTTTACATCATTAATTATTTGAAAGACATTTTGAAGGAATGTTGTTTCATCTTCTTAGTCAAGAATTTTATTTTGTACTTCTGTCTTAAATTTATTTACGTATTTTCGCACAATTTTTTGTAGGTTATTTTTGTTTTTTGTTGCTTATTGGTTCTTCAAATACGAACTAACAATAAGTATTTAAATCTTAAATCTAAAACATAATTATTAGGACCGACCACTGTCGAACATTATTTTGTTAATAGTTAATAATAATACATACATCAATAGTGATAGTCAAAAAAGGGGGGAAAGTATTTTCAAGTAGTTCCATCTGAAGTGTTAAGTATAAGAGTAAAGAGGGATATTTTTAGGCGAATGTGTACAGTAAGGTTTAAAATACTACGAGCAAGCGGATTAGGATGTGATTCGAGTTTTGTTAAACATTTGCCTGCGTATTTTGCAATTTCTTCAATCACTAGTGGAATATTTAAATCACGATGTATATTTGAGTTTTTGATGTTCCATGGAGCCGATGTTATTATCCGTAAAATTTCGTTTTGCCTTCGTTGGATTCTCTCGACATTAAAAGCTGAAGCAGTGCCCCATAACTGAATTCCGTAGCCCCATATTGGCTTCAAAAGCGACTTGTATAGTAAAAGTTTGCAGTCTAGGCTGAGTCTTGAATTTCTACCAATCAACCAATTTGTTTGAGTTAACTTAAGTTAAGTTATTGACTTAGAGTCAATATGATGTTTCTATGTAAGCCTTCGATCAAGGTGCATACCAAGGTATTTTACGTGGGAATGTTGAGTAATATTTTGATTATTGATTCGAATAGGGGAGCAAGTATCTCTTCTTAGGGTAAACGTTATATGGACACACTTTTGTTCATTTTGGCAATATTGAATTCAATATCATCAGGTGATCTTAGCTGAATGTTTTCACGGCAGTGACTACTAAGATATTTTTTGAATCCTAGCCAGTTGACCCCATTAATCATTTTCACATATGAGTTATTTAAATCACTCCTTAGTGGTTTGAAAATTGTAACTATTGTGGGAGAGTGATCGGAGGAGAGGTTTAGAGAGGACTCCACGTGAATTAAGTCCCTACGCTAAAATCTATAACATCCGGAATTGTTCGTACGTCAGTAGGACAGTAAGTAGGCTCCCCACTCGAAATGACATCTAAACCCATTTTTGAAATAGTATTAAACAATGCTCGACCTCTAGAAGTCAACAGGAGCGAACCACAGTACGTATGTTTTTCATTGTAGTCGCCAGGTGCTACAAAGCAAGGCCCAAGCGATTTATAGAAATCCTCACATTGATTCTCAGTAATTGAAAATCTGGGAGGGGAGTAAATTGAAGATATTATAAAATTTGTACAAAAATTGTCGACGCAAATTATAGTTGCTTGAAGAGGATCTTCATATATGTTGTCAAGAATATAATGTTTGAGTCTTGACTTTATTAGAATTGCTGGTCCACCGCAAGTCTCTCTTCTAGGATTTTTTGTATCATATATAGTGTAGCCATTCATTTTAAAGAGGCTTCTCGAAGTCAAATAAGTTTCAGAGACCAACATTATATCAATACTTTTTTCCGTAAGGAAGTGCTCAAGTTTATTTTTATGTTGGCGAATGCCGTTTGCGTTCCAAAAACATATTTTTAACGCGTTCATGGCTTGTTAATTAATGCCTGAAGCAGTGTTTTCTGCATTTGTAGCATTTCTTGCAACATGTTTTTCATATTTTTTGTAAAGTTGTTTATAGTTTGCACAAGATTTTCAATAGTGGCTGCAAGGCAACTGAAATTAAAGCTTGTGTTAGCATTTGTTGAATTACTTGGTGGGGACACTTTCTGCGCGCGAATAGAATTTGTCTTGGCAGCATCGGCATACGATACACGGGAAGTAACTGGTTGGCTCATTTGAGCAAAAGTGGCTGAGGAAGCGTTTGTTGTTTCAACTGGAGATAATATAGGTTTTTGCAACACAGCCTGCTTGACGAAAGAGTACACAGGACAACCTCTGTAGTTAGTGGTGTGATTACCTCCACAATTACTGCATTTTTTTCAGATTGATCTTTTGGTTTAGTACAACTAGCAGTACCGTCCAAGTCACCGCAGATAACACATACTGTAGTTAAATTGCAGTAAGCTTTTGTATGGCCATATTCTTGGCAATTATGACACTGCACAGGACCTGAACGCTTATGTGGGTCTTCAACTGTGATTTTTCTGTATAAGAGGTATTTTAGGCTATTAATAGGATAAGTCTCGTTTTTTTCAACTGTATATCATTTGGCTCCAGTTCAACACGAAATAGGGGTTGGGGTACTTTTTCGTTGTTAAATATGTTTGATACATTATTTACCTTAAATCCCTGGAGAACAAGTGCATCATTTATTTCTTCAGGAGCAATAAAAGAATCTATGGCCTTCAATACGATCTGCAGGCCTTTAGCGCTCCTAAGCTAGTATGTGTAGAAGCTTGTTTTATTTGTATCAAATTCAGAAATCATTTTGCGGAAATCTTTTTCATCATAAATTTGAATTTTCGTTTCATCGATGTTGCCACGATTTATTGGGACAATGTGAAATTTATTCTCACCAATGACCGAATTAAATTTTTTAATATGGGCAGTTAAATTTTTCTCTCTCAAATAGAGTGGCGGCTTGAATATTTTATTCGAGGATACATCGGGCTTGTCGCACTGATCTTGAAAATTTTTAAAGCGCTTTTGATGATTGGTTGAGGATGCGCTGTTATCCCTAGACATCTTTGGAGCGGATGAAATTTTTGAAGAATTCGGGCTTCGCCCACGCTTTACCACGGTTATATATCTGTCCATTCCGACTTGCGATTTGGGTTTTGAGCGACTGCTATTTGTAGTGATAACTTTGTTAAGTGATGAATACGAGCTTGAAGGGGATGATATTACTGACTTATATGAAGAAGTACTAGGCAAATTTAATGTTAATTACAATTTCACATTGGGCAAAGCAAAGTTGATCGCTTTCCGTTAAAAAGAATACCTTCATTAGATTTATTATTTCTATTGTTTTCATTAAAAGCTTCAGAACTCACAGTAAAATAGGCATTTCTGCCGTTAAAACTCACTTCAAAATTTTTTGTATTTTTTGTAATTTATAATTTTTTTGTAATTTATGATTGTTTGTTTGTTTTTAAGGTACTCGTAGAGTACAGTAGAGTATAGAGTATTCCTCAATGTCACTTTGTTTTTGTTTTTTTTTCGGTTTTTTATTTTTATTATTTCCACTTTTAAAATATATTAGCAAAGCAATAAAGCTTATTTATTAAAGTCAGTATGTACCTATTACGAATAATATGTGCTACAAATGTTTTTTTGGTATGTAAGGAAATTTCTGCTAATCGACTGCTCGCTATGAAGGTACCACGAGAACTGACACAGAAGTGCTTAGGTAAGAAATTTCGTACAAAGCTGTCTTTGTGTCTCTATTCTTTTTTTCAAGGTTCTTAATTTTGTCGAATAGTTCCATTTCAGAGTCACTATCCATTGTTCCTCCCACATATTTCAGTCCTTTACCTATTGCATTTACTAGTCCTCGTTTCTGTCTGAATTTGGGCGTCAAATTCGTTATTTTTGTTTAACATATGTCCATACTTCTATTCACGCTGTCCAATAGTGGGCTAATGTTCGTGGTAGTGTTTGCTAGCTTATGAATGTTTTCTTGTAATATATTTACTGTTTCCAAATATTGTGTTGTATTAATAATCTTTACGTCTCTTATTTTAATTGGTAAATATCCATGGTTATTTGTTACGCCATGTATGTCGAAGAATTGTGCATTAGTAGTTGTAAAATTAAAAGTATCCAAGATATCATCTGCAAAGAAGGGATAAAAAAAGGGGATTTTTATCTTCAGTTCTCGTTGTACATTCATAGTGAACAGTCGACTTAGCGGAGTTTTTATTTCATACTAGACAAAAAAAATCATACGAAAAAATATTCGAAATACATATTGTTATTGACAAATAAGCTTTATTTGCGTTGCTAATATATTTTACATAGTCATAAATAACAAAAGCAAAAAAAACCGCAAACAAAATAACAACCAAACAAACAAACAAAAGTGCCCTTGAGGAATACTCTATATGAGTACCTCAAAAACAAATAACTGTGAAGTGAGTTCTAATGGCAGAAATGCCTCTTTTACTGTGAGTTCTGTAGCTTTTAATGAAAAAAATAAAAATAAAAAATCTGATGATAGACTTACTGAGAGCTCTGAAGCTCTTAATGAAAACAAAATAAATAAGAAATCTGATAATAGACTTCTTTTAACGGCGAGGCCACTTTTTCGGCAGCGATCAACTTCGCTTTATCCATACTGATTCTTTAACATTATCGTTGCCTAGTACTTCTACATTTAACTCATCGATATCATCCGCTTCGGGCTCGTGGTCATCACTTAACCAAGTTTTCACTGAAGTTAAGAGGAGCCCAAAATCCAAGGTCCAAGTCGGAATGGACAGATATATAACTGTTGTAAGGCGCGCGTCTTCAAAAACTGCATCTTCTCCAAAAAATTTCTACGGATAACAGCGCATCCTCTATTAACCGTCAAAACCGTTTTCAAATATTGCAAGATGACAACAACAATCCCGATGTATCCACGAATAAAACATCCAAGCCGCCACCAATCTATTTCAGAGAAAAAAATTCAAACGCTCTTATTAAAAATCTAATTTCAGTCTTTGGTGAGAATAAATTTTACATCGTTCCAATAAAACGTGGTGAATTTGATGAAACCAAAATTCAAATTTATGAAGAAAAAGATTTTCGCAAAATGATTGAATTTGAAAAAATTAAAAAAAGTTTCTGGTTGTAATAAATCTAAAGATCTAGCAGAAAAAAAATTTAGTAATTGTGGGGGTAATCACACCGCTAACTACAGAGGATGTCACTTATATTCTTTCGTTAAACAGACTATGGGGCAAAAACCTAAATTAGCTCCAGCACAAACAGCAAACGCTTACTCCGCCACTTTTGCTCAAATGAGCCAACCAGTCACTTCACGTGTATCGTATGCCGATGCAGCTAAGACTAGTTCTATTCCCACACAAAATATTCCACCTCAAAATAATTCAACGAATGCAAACTCAAGCTTTGAAGCTACTATTGAGAATCTGGTGCTGACTATAAATAATTTTACAACAAATATGACTAGCATGATGCAAGAAATGCTACAAATGCAGTCTACACTGCTTCAAGTATTAGTTAACAAGCAATGAACACGTTAAAGATATGTTTCTAGAACGCAAAAGGCATTCGCCAACATAAAAATGAACTTGAGCACTTCCTCACGGAAAAAAATATTGATATAATGGTGGTTTCTGAGACTCATTTGACTTCAAGAAGTCTATTCAAAATAAATGGCTACATTTTATGTGATTCAAAGGACCCAAGAGGAAGAGCTTGTGGGGGATCAGCAGTTTTAATAAAGTCAAGACTCAATCATTATATTCTTGACAACATTTGTGAAGAACATCTACAAGCAACGAATATTTGTATCGAAAATTTTTGCACAAATTTTGTCATATCATCAATTTACTCCCCTCCTAGATTCGCAATTACTGAGGATCAATACGAGGATTTCTACAAATCTTTTGGCCCTTGTTTCGTAGCAGCTGGCGACTATAATGCAAAACATACTTTCTGGGGTTCGCGTCTTATCACACGTAGAGGACGAGCGCTGTTCAACACAATTTCAAAAATGGGCTTGGACGTCATTTCGAGTGGAGATTCCACTTACTGGCCTACTGACATACATAAAATTTGGCGTCTTCAAAAATATTTCTAGGGAATTAATTCATGTTGAAACTTCCCTAGATCTATCGTCCGATCACTCTCCCATGATCGTTATAATCTGTAGCCCACTGAGAAGTGCTCTACCTCCCCAATAAGTGAAAATGGTCAGTCGTGTTAATTGGCTGCGATTCAAAAAATATCTTAGTCATTGCACTGAAAACATTAAGCTAAGAACTCATTATGATATTGAATCTAATATTGCTAATCTGAACGAAAATATTAAGCAAGCTGCTGTAGATGCCACTTCCTCAAATCCGTAGACTGGGTTTAATAGAATATATTCTACAGATATTGAACATCTCGTATGTGAAAAAAGAAGAGCTAAAAGAGAATGGCAACAGCACAGATCACACCAAAATAAAATTAAATTAAAAGAGTACACTAAAAGACTCCAAGAGCTGCTTGCATATGAAAAAACTTCACCTCTTAAAAACTATCTGGAAAATCTCGCTGTAACACCAGCATCTAATTACACTTTGTGGCGGGTTGCGAAAAATAAATTAAAAAACCCGTTGAGTTTAAACCGCCTCTGCGCACTTCTACTGGAGTTTGGGTCAAGACTTTTTTGCAAAGCATTCAAAATCCGTATTTACCCCAAACACATGTTCTGGTGTTGTTGATTTCTCGAGTGTAGTTGCGCTACCCCCACGACCCATAAAATTTAAAATGTGTGATATACAAAACCTAATTGCTGAACTCAACCCGAAAAAAGTACCGGGTATTGATGGAATTAGTATCATGTTGTTCATTTCAAATGCCATTTTATATTTTTAAAGCTGGAAGCTTGCCAAAGTTAAAATGATTCCAAGGCCGGGCAAAGATCTTACCAATACAGAATCATACAGACCAATAAGTCAGCTATCAATAATGTCAAAACTTTTCGAAAAACTGCTCATTTCAAAATTGTTCCCAATTCTAATTGGTAGTGGGTGCATCCGAGACCATCAGTTTGGTTTAGAAGTCAACATAGCACCATTGAACAAACGTATAAATTGGTTCAATGTATAAGAAAAGAAGTACTGTTCTGCACTGTTTATTGACGATTCGCAGGCATTTGATAAAGTGTGGCATGAAGGCCTAATTTTAAAATTAAAATCATTTCTACCAATAAATTTAGTGAATTTTTTAGAAAGTTACATTACTACCCGGAAGTTCACGGTTGTGGAAGAAAAATTCATGAGTGTGCCCGAATCTATATAATCCGGTGTGCTACAGAGGAGCATACTGGGGCCACTTTTGTATTTGATTTATACCTGTGATATGCCTTTGAGCAGTAATATCCATACATCTACATTTGCCGATGATACAGCCAGCCTAAGTATGCACGAAACCCCTCACGAGGCTTCCCGATATTTACAAGAACATATTACACAACTGGAACTATGGTTAAAATTATGGAGAATTAAGGTAAACGAGCAAAAGTGTGTTCAGGTAACATTTACCCTGCGAAGAGATACTTGTTCCCAAATTCGAATCAACAATCAAGTTGTTCCTCAACATTCACATGTGAAATTCCTTGGTATACACCTTGATCGGAGGCTTACATGGAAACATCATATTGACTCAAAGCTAATACAAATGACTAAATAAACTAACTCAGATATATTGGCTGATTGGTAGGAATTCAACACTCAGCCTGGACTGAAAACTTTTACTATACAAGTCGCTTTTGAAACCAATATGGTCCTACGGAATTCAGTTATGGGTTACTGCTTCAGCTTCTAATGTCGAGAGAATCCAACGAAGGCAAAACAAAATTTTACGTTTGATAACATCGGCTCCATTGTACATCAAAAACTCAAATATACATCGTTATTTGAATATGCCACAAGTGACTGAAGAAATTGCAAGATACGCAGGTAAATTGAATCACATCCTAATCCCCTTGCGCGTAACATCTTGAATTTTACTGGCCACATCCGCCAAAAAAAGAGGAACACAAGGGCTCTTATACTCACCACTCCAGATGGGATTTCTTGAAAATATATATATTTTTTTCTTTTTTTTTCATTATCACTATTATGTATTATTTATAACTATCACTAAGCTTATGCCCGACAGTGGTAGGGCCTAATACTTATATTTCAGATTTAAGATTTGAATAATTATTGTTAGTTAATATTTGAAGATACAATAAATAAATAAATGTATTAAAAAAAATATCTTGAAATTTTTTATTTTGTTTAATATGTGTTTTGTAATATTTGTAGCCTGTCTTAGTATTTTCCACATGTTTTTCATCGATTTTCTTTGCATCGATTTTCCCAAATTTTCCATGATTCTTACCTCCTCTAATCTCCTTAATGTAACTTATACCTTCTTCAATTTATAAATTGTTTCTATTTTTATTTATTTTATTTATATATTCTTCCGTTTTCTTAGACATGAAGTCGTGTATTTCATTGTATTTCTCTTTATTGACTTTTCCGTTTAAAAAGTCTATGGGCTTACTTTTAATTGTGCTATGAATTGTGTTGTTTTAAAATCCTATTATTCTAAATATTTTTTCTTCAGTGGTTTCGTCTTCGTTCCTCTCATCGTGTCTTAATAATCTTATGTATTCGTTTATTGTGTTATATAGTCTTTCGATGTCCGAATTTGAAGTGTGATTACTATTTGAGGTAAAATGTATGTTAATATTTTCTTTCTTAAAAAATTCTTGCATTGGAATGGCTTTAAATCCTAGCTCATTACCAACAATTATTTTTCCTATTTTACCATATGTATTTATGTACTGCAAAAGTTTTTTTCTGAATTTTGACCAAGTTCTGGTAACTGCGCGTTTTGAAAATTTGTCTATCACTATCATCTAGGCGCACAGCAGTGCGCCAGGCCAAGTTCCGGCCAATGCACGCAGTGTGTATATTTACATTCGTCGTGTTTTTAACCCCCTGATAACTTTGTTCTCCGCCTTCGTAAAAATCTAAAATTTAATTCATAATTAGAATAAGTCAACGTTACCTCATATGCGAAATTTGAAAATTTTAAAACAAAAGATATCGAGGTGCAAAAAGTGCATATTTTAAGACATACTCCCTGATCACTGACCACTGACTCACTCATCAAATTGAGGAAGCACTTCCGCTATAGCTAGAGAGCTGAAATTTATTACACGAGTAGATCTAGGTGGGCAATGAACTAGAAAAATCTAAAAACACGCAAAGGAGGGCGTGGCTACGCCCATAAAAATTAAAATGTGTACTAGTGAGCTGAAATTCGATACAGAACTAGGTATAGCGAAGCCATAAACTAAAAAAAATCTGAAAGCCCGAAAATTTTAGCCAGGAGGGTGGGGCTACGCCCATAAGAGTCTGAATTAAAAAAGCAAATCTAAAGCGCTTAACTGAAGCGATTTTATTGAAATTTGGAATATATATATTGCAATAATGCAAGGCTATAAATTTTTCGTTAAAAAAGTGACCGTTGACACGCCCATACAATTTAAGACTCATATTTCATGTACTACGGCTCAGCCTGTTTAGATATACAATTTATGTAGGTATTATTATCCGTTTGCAACGAAACTTGACACGAACGATAAGCACTGAAATCCCGGAAATTTTATTCAGAGGAGCGGGGCTACGCCTATAAAAATTAACAACTCAAATTTGCGCTAATGAGCTGAAATTTGATACACAAGTAGGTCTCTGTGAGTAACCAACTATATAAATCTGAAAACCCAAAAAATTTTACCAGAATGGGCGGGGCCACGCTAATACTGTTCAGAATTAAAAGTTTTATATCTAGGCAGACGGCAGTGCTCCAGGCCAAGTTCTGACGAATGCACGCAGTGTGTATATTTACAGGAAGCCATTCGAGCTGTTTCTTATAACTTTGTTCCCCGCAATCGTAAAATTATAAAATTTAAACCATAATTAGAATAAATACATGTAACCTCATATACGCATTTTTACAATGAAAGGTTCCGGAGATATGGAGGTGCAAAAAGTGCAAATTTTAAGACATACTCACTGACTCACTCATCAATATTATGAAGCATTTCCGCTTTAGCTAGATATCTGAAACTTGGTATACAAGTAGATCTAGGTGATCGATGAACTAGAAAAATTTGAAAACCTGAACATTTTAACCAGGTGGGTGGGGTTATCCCCATAAAAATTAAACTATGTGAGTAGTTACTGAAAATCTGAAAACTCAAAAATGTTTACCATGGATCCGGGGCTACGCCCATAAAGCTTAGAATTTAAAACACATATCTAAAGCGTTTAACTCAACCGATTTTATTGAAATTTTGCGCACATGTTACAATAATAAAACGCTATAAATTTTTTTTAAAAAAGTGGGCGTTAAAACACCAATACAATTTAAACCTCCTATTTCATATACTTCCGATTAGCACATTTAAATGTACTATTTATGTAACTACTATTATCCGTTTCCAAGGAAACTAAACAGGAAATATAAACATTAGCCAAAGAAAATTTTGGATTAAAAAAAGTAGGCGGAAACACGCCCATAAAAATAAAAAATTAAAATTTGCGCTAATGAGCTGAAATTTGATAAACGAGTAGTTATAGATTAGAAAATTACTAGAAAAATCTGAAAACTCAAATATGTTACCAAGGTGGACGGGGCTGCGCATTTCACTGAAGCGATTTTATTGAAATTTGGCATAAATGTTGCAATAATGCAAGGCTAAAAATTTACGTTGGAAAAAGTGGGAGTTAACATGCCCACACTACATATTTATAAATTTATTACTATCCGTTTCCAACGAAACTCGTCAAGTAAGGTAACTACTGGCCAAAGAAAATCTTGAGATTGAAAAAGTGGGCCCATAAGAATAAAAAATTAAAATTAACGGCCGTAAGCTGAAATTTTATAAATAAATAGGTCTAGATTAGGAACTAGCAAAAAAATTTAAAATCCTGAAAATAATAGCCAAGGGGCGGGGCTACGTCCACAAAGCTCAGAATTAAAAAAACAACCCCAATGAGCTTAACTCAAGCGATTTTATTGTAATTTGCGTTACATGTTGCAATAATACAAGTTTATAAATGTTCTTTAAAGAAAATTTGCCAACCCTCCAATTTGATGTATGTACATCGGATCAGCACATTTAAATATACTATTTATGTATTTATTATTAAACGTTTTCAGCGAAACTCAACAGGAGAGATAAGCAGTTCGCCACAGACGAACTTGAACTTGAAAAAGTGGCTTGATCACTCAAGCCACCCTCACAACTTTGTTCCTCAAGTGATTTTATTGAAATTTGGCGCACATGTTGCAATAATAAAAGACTGTAAATTTTTATTGAAAAAAGTGGGCATTAACACGCCCATACAATTTAAGCCTCCTATTTCATGTACTTCGGGTCAGCACATTTAAATATGCTACATATTTATATATTTATTACTATCTGTTTTCAACGAAACTCGACAGGAAAAATAACTAATGGCACCAGCAGGTATCGAGATTGAAAAAGTGGGGCCATAAGAAGAAACTAAATAAAATGTACGCTAGTAAGCTGAAATTTAATAAACAAGTAGGTCTAGATTAGAAACTAACTAGAAAAATCTGAAAACCCAGAGATTTTTACCAGGGGGTGGTTAAAAGAGCAAATTTAAAATATTTGTCTCAAGCGTTTTTATTGAAATTTGGCATAAATGTTGGAATAATGCAAAGTTATAAAGTTTCGTTGAAAAAAGTTGGTGTTAACACGTTCATACAATTTAAACCTCCTATTTCATGTACTTCGATCACCAGATTTAAATATACTATTTATTTAAATATTAATATCCGTTTCCAACGAAACTTGACACATATGATTGGCACTGGCAAAAAAAATTATTTAAAAAAAGTGGGCGGGAATACGCCCATAAAAATTAAGTAATAAAATTTGCGCTAGGGAGCTGAAATTTGGTACGTAAGTAGGTCAAGATGAGAAACCAAATAGAAAAATCTAAAAACCCCAATATTTTAACCAGGAGTGGCATGGGCCGCGATAATTTTCTACTGAAGCTTTTAACTGAAAATTTAACTTAGCTATCATCTTAAAAAAGGTAAGATGATATATGAGCGCTGCTCATAACAAAATTTTGAGTTTAAAAAAGTGACGGAGAGTGGGGGTAACGGCCATAACATTTCAGGATAGAATTTGCACTAGAGTGGTTAAATTCAATACACAAATAAATCTAAATGAGAGATAACCAAGAAAGATTTAAAATCCTGGAAGTTTCAATTGGGGTCATGGACACGCACTTTAAGTTCAAAAATTAAGAACTTAAGTTAAGGGATTTACGAAAAGGAGAAATATGAAAGCAGAGATTGTTAACTTAGCGAAGTAGGGCCACGTTTATAATATGTTTATCGAAATATTATACGGTAGAGCCGAAATTTTGCAAAAAAAAATAGGCTTAGGTAAGTTACCAACTAGATAAATTTAAATCTCAAGCTACTGTATTGAAACTTTGCATGCACATTTCACTCATGCTAGCATTTAATTTTGCGTTTTCAAAAGTACTTCATCTGAGCAGACTTTACTGCACTAAAATGTCCACTATATTTTACATATTTCTACTCAGATGACTCTTAAAAAATTAGTCAAATTACTCAGTCCTTATTATGACACAATGGTGCACCATCACCACCATGTAAGAAAAAAGAGATATTTGTATTTCCGTCTTCATCTTTCTTACAGCTTAATTACGAGTTGAGCAGCAAAAGTTGAAACGTGTGAACCGGGAGCAACATAAAATAACTTAGTCCCGGTTCACACATTTCAACTTTTGGAGCAACTAAAAAAGGATACGTGTGAACCGGAACTTAGATATACTCGTCTTGCTGAATACAAGCAATCTAAAAAATTAAACGAAACGGAATGCAGAATATCCAAGTTGCCAAACGAAGAAAATTTTGGTTCATATCGAAATATAGGAAAGTGGTAGTTATGAGTTACACAAAAAATGTAAATGCATAATGCACATGTATTTATTTATTTAATTTAATATTTTTGCGATATTCCAAAGACTTATGATCGTAACACATAATTAATAGAATATTTAAGTTTTTTGTGTATTTGGCATCTATTTTAATTTTAAGTTTATTTGCTAGTGGTTCAGCTTTGTCTGTACGTTTTTCCCTGAAATAAAACATTTTACTTCTCGGGGATTAGATAAAATATGAATACTTAATAGTAAAAAACCAAAAATAAGCAAATTAACTAACATATACATAAATAGTAACTAGTGTTGTAAATTTAGAGATGGTAAATTTGAGCTTTCATACAAAAAAACTTTCAGTAAATTGAATTACGATGATTAAAAACAGTTCACATATTCCATTTGCAAAAAAATTCCGTATATAAAGCAAAAATCTACATCAACTGACACCACACAAAACGGACCAAATTTTCCCTATAAGTTCTAGTTTTAAAGATATCGTGGCACTTATAATATGCATAATTTACACCACTTTTTGTATTCTGAAAGAAATTTTTGTGTAGATTAATAATCCAGAAAGTAGTTTTAAGTTTCGTGAAATATTAACGGAATAATAAAAAAAAGTGGTGTAAATTATGCATATGCTAAATGTCACGATATCTAACTATCGGGATTTAAACTAGAGCTGTAGGAAAAAACTAATGACGCCATCGTAATAAGGAGATAAAAGTACATAAAGACCGGGCATTTGCATTTAAACATTCAAATCACTGTTGTTCAGTGTTATAATACATTTCATATATTAGTCCATATATCAATTCATATATAATACTTTTCCTAATGTATAATCCTATACATTTCCATACATGTGTTCATATATATTAAAAATATATGGACCATACATATTTTTTAGCTGGGTAGTAATTTTTTTCGACTAAAAAAAATAGTTCCATCAAGAAAAAAGTAACTAATTCGAAAAAAATAATTATTATATACGAAAAAACTAATTTTTTCCTAAAATCAACAACATTATTACTTTTCAAAAATATATTATTTTAGTCTCACGCCTTGTTAAAATCATTAAGTTGGTAATCCAGTAAGGAACAGCTTCCACCAAAAATGCTTAATTCCATACTCTATACCTCTCTACCTTTTTTGAAATTGTTTGCTGGGTTGTTGTATCTATGGAAATATGACATAGTCGTTCTATGGGTCATTTGAAAGCTACAGTGATTAAAATGATATATAAGTACGTATATATGTATAATTAAAAAAATAAAAGAACCTAAGTACGACCAACTTTGAACCGTTAAATATCCTAAATGGTCAGCCGATATTTCATCAAGTTTCTTAGTTCTGTCTCTTTATAACTAGTATAGGACTGTTCCAAAACGTAACTACTCCAAAAATTAGCAACAGGGAACATCTATACGTTAGGGGGTAAAAATCTTTTTCACAATACAATCACAAATTATGAGTAAGATCACACCGCATTATCAAATCTGTGTGAGCTATGTATGTATTAGTGTAATCATAAGAACAAGAAGCAGCGTTACCGTTTGTGCTACTAAAGTAGCAATACTTTTTCGACTGCTTGGCTATGTGCTACTCTAACAAAATGCACCCAAATTTTATAATTTTTCTAATTTTAGCCTCTTTTTGATACTTTTTACTGAATGAGGATGTACTTTTTCCTATTATTGGTTTAATTAAAATATAAGTTATGTACGTGTGCCAAGATAGCGTCGACGAAATAGCGTCGATTTTGGGAATTCAAAAACCGGGAAAAAAATTGGGGAAAATTCGTGGGTATTTTTAAAAATATATCAGCTGGCTGGCAACGATTTTGGGAATTCAAGGGGGAAACAAAACCAAAAACCGTGGATGAATTTTCCCAGGAGCATTCTTGGACCCCCACGCCAAAGTCTCATATATTCTTAAAGTGGACACTTAGGAGAACAAAATGAGACTACCGTGCTAAAATTCTAACGAGCCGTTTTCGAGAAAATCGACCTAATCGAAAATGGCCAAAAAAAACCGTGAATGAATTTTCCCAGGAGCATTCTTGGACCCCCACGCCAAAGTCTCATATATTCTTAAAGTGGACACTTAGGAGAACAAAATGAGACTACCGTGCAAAAATTCTAACGAGCCGTTTTCGAGAAAATCGACTTAATCGAAAATGGCCAAAAAAAACCGTGGATGAATTTTCCCAGGAGCATTCTTGGACCCCCACGCCAAAGTCTCATATATTCTTAAAGTGGACACTTAGGAGAACAAAATGAGACTACCGTGCAAAAATTCTAACGAGCCGTTTTCGAGAAAATCGACTTAATCGAAAATGGCCAAAAAAAACCGTGGATGAATTTTCCCAGGAGCATTCTTGGACCCCCACGCCAAAGTCTCATATATTCTTAAAGTGAACACTTAGGAGAACAAATAGAGACTACCGTGCTAAAATTCTAACGAGCCGTTTTCGAGAAAATCGACCTAATCGAAAATGGCCAAAAAAAACCGTGGATGAATTTTCCCAGGAGCATTCTTGGACCCCCACGCCAAAGTCTCATATATTCTTAAAGTGGACACTTAGGAGAACAAAATGAGACTACCGTGCAAAAATTCTAACGAGCCGTTTTCGAGAAAATCGACTTAATCGAAAATGGCCAAAAAAAACCGTGGATGAATTTTCCCAGGAGCATTCTTGGACCCCCACGCCAAAGTCTCATATATTCTTAAAGTGGACACTTAGGAGAACAAAATGAGACTACCGTGCAAAAATTCTAACGAGCCGTTTTCGAGAAAATCGACTTAATCGAAAATGGCCAAAAAAAACCGTGGATGAATTTTCCCAGGAGCATTCTTGGACTCCCACGCCAAAGTCTCATATATTCTTAAAGTGGACACTTAGGAGAACAAAATGAGACTACCGTGCAAAAATTCTAACGAGCCGTTTTCGAGAAAATCGACTTAATCGAAAATGGCCAAAAAAAACCGTGGATGAATTTTCCCAGGAGCATTCTTGGACCCCCACGCCAAAGTCTCATATATTCTTAAAGTGGACACTTAGGAGAACAAAATGAGACTACCGTGCTAAAATTCTAACGAGCCGTTTTCGAGAAAATCGACTTAATCGAAAATGGCCAAAAAAAACCGTGGATGAATTTTCCCAGGAGCATTCTTGGACCCCCACGCCAAAGTCTCATATATTCTTAAAGTGGACACTTAAGAGAACAAAATGAGACTATCGTGCTAAAATTCTAACGAGCCGTTTTCGAGAAAATCGACCTAATCGAAAATGGCCAAAAAAAACCGTGGATGAATTTTCCCAGGAGCATTCTTGGACCCCCACGCCAAAGTCTCTTATATTCTTAAAGTGGACACTTAGGAGAACAAAATGAGACTACCGTGCAAAAATTCTAACGAGCCGTTTTCGAGAAAATCGACTTAATCGAAAATGGCCAAAAAAAACCGTGGATGAATTTTCCCAGGAGCATTCTTGGACCCCCACGCCAAAGTCTCATATATTCTTAAAGTGGACACTTAGGAAAACAAAATGAGACTACCGTGCTAAAATTCTAACGAGCCGTTTTTGAGAAAATCGACTTAATCGAAAATGGCCAAAAAAAACCGTGGATGAATTTTCCCAGGAGCATTCTTGGACCCCCACGCCAAAGTCTCATATATTCTTAAAGTGGACACTTAGGAGAACAAAATGAGACTACCGTGCAAAAATTCTAACGAGCCGTTTTCGAGAAAATCGACTTAATCGAAAATGGCCAAAAAAAACCGTGGATGAATTTTCCCAGGAGCATTCTTGGACCCCCACGCCAAAGTCTCATATATTCTTAAAGTGGACACTTAGGAGAACGAAATGAGACCACCGTGCAAAAATTCTAACGAGCCGTTTTTGAGAAAATCGACTTAATCGAAAATGGCCAAAAAAAACCGTGGATGAATTTTCCCAGGAGCATTCTTGGACCCTCACGCCAAAGTCTCATATATTCTTAAAGTGGACACTTAGGAGAACAAAATGAGACTACCGTGCAAAAATTCTAACGAGCCGTTTTTGAGAAAATCGACTTAATCGAAAATGGCCAAAAAAAACCGTGGATGAATTTTCCCAGGAGCATTCTTGGACCCCCACGCCAAAGTCTCATATATTCTTAAAGTGGACACTTAGGAGAACAAAATGAGACTACCGTGCAAAAATTCTAACGAGCCGTTTTTGAGAAAATCGACTTAATCGAAAATGGCCAAAAAAAACCGTGGATGAATTTTCCCAGGAGCATTCTTGGACCCCCACGCCAAAGTCTCATATATTCTTAAAGTGGACACTTAGGAGAACAAAATGAGACTACCGTGCTAAAATTCTAACGAGCCGTTTTCGAGAAAATCGACTTAATCGAAAATGGCCAAAAAAAACCGTGGATGAATTTTCCCAGGAGCATTCTTGGACCCCCACGCCAAAGTCTCATATATTCTTAAAGTGGACACTTAGGAGAACGAAATGAGACCACCGTGCAAAAATTCTAACGAGCCGTTTTTGAGAAAATCGACTTAATCGAAAATGGCCAAAAAAAACCGTGGATGAATTTTCCCAGGAGCATTCTTGGACCCCCACGCCAAAGTCTCATATATTCTTAAAGTGGACACTTAGGAGAACAAAATGAGACTACCGTGCAAAAATTCTAACGAGCCGTTTTTGAGAAAATCGACTTAATCGAAAATGGCCAAAAAAAACCGTGGATGAATTTTCCCAGGAGCATTCTTGGACCCCCACGCCAAAGTCTCATATATTCTTAAAGTGGACACTTAGGAGAACAAAATGAGACTACCGTGCAAAAATTCTAACGAGCCGTTTTTGAGAAAATCGACTTAATCGAAAATGGCCAAAAAAAACCGTGGATGAATTTTCCCAGGAGCATTCTTGGACCCCCACGCCAAAGTCTCATATATTCTTAAAGTGGACACTTAGGAGAACGAAATGAGACCACCGTGCAAAAATTCTAACGAGCCGTTTTTGAGAAAATCGACTTAATCGAAAATGGCCAAAAAAAACCGTGGATGAATTTTCCCAGGAGCATTCTTGGACCCCCCCGCCAAAGTCTCATATATTCTTAAAGTGGACACTTAGGAGAACAAAATGAGACTACCGTGCAAAAATTCTAACGAGCCGTTTTTGAGAAAATCGACTTAATCGAAAATGGCCAAAAAAAACCGTGGATGAATTTTCCCAGGAGCATTCTTGGACCCCCACGCCAAAGTCTCATATATTCTTAAAGTGGACACTTAGGAGAACAAAATGAGACCACCGTGCAAAAATTCGAACGAGCCGTTTTCGAGAAAATCGACTTAATCGAAAATGGCCATTTCATAAATAAATAAATTTTTAATAAATCACATTATAAATGTGTTTAGAGAGCATTTGACAAGGTGTGTACTTAACATTAGAATTTTGTGTTCATCCCTGTAATAAAAATTCTAAATATGGCGGCTAATTGTTTCATGCTTTGTACTGTGATTCATACAGAGTTGTATTTTATCAATAGTAAGGTCACTTTGCTTAAAAAATCGCTTAATTATGGCTTACAAGTGCAATTGCGAATTGGAAAAACTTAATACTCCCAAACTCTTTTACCCTGCGTTTACACATGCAAGTAACATGCATGCAAGCTTTGTGTACGTATCATAAAAAAAAAATTCGCACAAATATATTAAATACATAAATATATAGGAATATATTTAAAGATTACTTATTTCTTAATTTTTTTTATAATAAAAAAACAATGAAAATATGTTTATTAATTTAATGGATACATGTGACTAGTTTCTATGCAAACGATGACCAGGTTTGTAAACATTGTCCAGCCTGCGTTAATACTTGTGTTCAGACACATTAAATTGCCCGTGTGAACATGGGGAACACAAATTGATCTAAAAATCGCTGAAATGCAGCTAAGTTATTATCACTTTTATTAAGAAAATTGGCATTACTGAAGTAACTGTAAAAATTTTTCATTTTTCATGGAATTAAATTTTGCAGTATTTTGCTTTCTTTGTGCATTGTACATCTAGTGTGTTGTATTTGTCTGTGTGCATATTTTGGTATAATTTTTGTATAATATTTTAATTTTTTTTTTTGATTGTTAAATTGTAAATCTGGTCATGAATCGCGACGCCTTGGTAAGTAGTATATTTTTATTATTTTAATTTCAAAAATTTTCTACCAATAATTGTGTTTTATCTCTTTCAGAATATACTTAAAATACTTTTCAAAGACGGAGATCGTGACCGAAGAAGACGTAGGAACCCAAGAACTGTAAGTAAAACATATGTGCAATAATATTTAAAATAATTTGAATTTTATTTTATTTTTGCAGCCAGGGAACAGAAAACAAGAACAACAACAAAATACCGGACGCAGCGGAAGTCCCCACCACTAGCGGGCGGTGCATAATGCACCTTATCGGCGCCAAATAATGCCATATGGGCCGCAGACGGCAGAGCGTACGCCTCAGATGGCACCATATGGGCCCCAGATGGCGCCATATGGGCCCCAAATGGCACCATATGGACCCCAAATGGCACCATATGGGCCCCAAAGGGCACCATATGGACCCCAAATGGCACCATATGGGCCCCAAATGGCACCATATGGGCCCCAAATGGCACCATATGGGCCCCAAATGGCACCATATGGGCCCCAAATGGCACCATATGGGCCCCAAATGGCACCATATGGGCCCCAAATGGCACCATATGGGCCCCAAATGGCACCATATGGGCCCCAAATGGCACCATATGGGCCCCAAATGGCACCATATGGGCACCAAATGGCACCATATGGGCCCCATATGGCACCATATGGGCCTCAAATGGCAGAGCGTACGCCTCAGATGGCACCATATGGGCCCCAGATGGCGCCATATGGGCCCCAGATAGCACCATATGGGCCTCAAATGGCACCATGTGGGCCCCAAATGGAACCATGTGCGCCAACCCTGGTAAAAAAGAATGAGGAGAAAGTTTGTGAATGCAAGGACGGCTCACCAGCAAAAGAGGTTGCTAATGATGTGGAGGATCTTCAAAACAAATTTAAAAATTGTGAAATGACGTGAAATAAATTTTTACAAAAAAAAATAAAAAAAAAATATTAAATAAATTTAGCTTTTGATTCCTTCGGGATAAGGTATCACTAGAGGGTAGCTCATATAGCCAGTTAAAAGTTTAAATTATCATACTTATTGTTCCTATAGGGTATATATTTTGTTCTTGCTTCTACGAATATAGATATCAAACAGCGTTGTCAACTTTTAAACTTCAAAAAGCACTGAAACCAGGAAAAAGCGCGTAATTTTAGCAAAAAAGCACTAAATAGAAAAAATTATTATATTAATAAAATTGTTATTCATAAATATGTATGTATGTATGTATATAAAAAATATACGAAACTGTTGATCTTGCATTCCATTCCTAAAATTTAAAATTTGAGGCATACGATACACATTTTAATTATGTTTACATATACATACATAAGAATCAGTTTTAGTTTCAAATAATCAAGAACGGCAGCTTTGTTCACAACACAATTTTCTGGAAAATTTTTTATGTAAACCAAAACGCGATCAACTTCTGCGTTCAAATGTTAAAATTTGAGGGTTATATGTCACGTATTTTTTCAACCAAGCCTTGTACAATCTTAGTAGAATTTTTTGAAATGCTCCATTTAACCTCAGCGCTTATGCTTTTTAAATGATAGGCTAGGAAATTTCTCTTTGAATTTTTGGTTTAGTGCCACCGCCTCGAAACAAAAAGCACAGAAAATGAATTAAAAAAGCACTGAGCACTAACTATATATTTATGTATAACTATATATTTATGTATTTAATATATTTGTGCGAATTTTTTTTTATGATACGTACGCAAAGCTTGCATGCATGTTACTTGCATGTGTAAACGCAGGGTAAAAGAGTTTGGGAGTATTAAGTTTTTCCAATTCGCAATTGCACTTGTAAGCCATAATTAAGCGATTTTTTAAGCAAAGTGACCTTACTATTGATAAAATACAACTCTGTATGAATCACAGTACAAAGCATGAAACAATTAGCCGCCATATTTAGAATTTTTATTACAGGGATGAACACAAAATTCTAATGTTAAGTACACACCTTGTCAAATGCTCTCTAAACACATTTATAATGTGATTTATTAAAAATTTATTTATTTATGAAATGGCCATTTTCGATTAAGTCGATTTTCTCGAAAACGGCTCGTTAGAATTTTTGCACGGTGGTCTCATTTTGTTCTCCTAAGTGTCCACTTTAAGAATATATGAGACTTTGGCGTAGGGGTCCAAGAATGCTCCTGGGAAAATTCATCCACGGTTTTTTTTGGCCATTTTCGATTAAGTCGATTTTCTCGAAAACGGCTCGTTAGAATTTTAGCACGGTAGTCTCATTTTGTTCTCCTAAGTGTCCACTTTAAGAATATATGAGACTTTGGCGTGGGGGTCCAAGAATGCTCCTGGGAAAATTCATCCACGGTTTTTTTTTGCCATTTTCGATTAAGTCGATTTTCTCGAAAACGGCTCGTTAGAATTTTTGCACGGTAGTCTCATTTTGTTCTCCTAAGTGTCCACTTTAAGAATATATGAGACTTTGGCGTGGGGGTCCAAGAATGCTCCTGGGAAAATTCATCCACGGTTTTTTTTGGCCATTTTCGATTAAGTCGATTTTCTCGAAAACGGCTCGTTAGAATTTTAGCACGGTAGTCTCATTTTGTTCTCCTAAGTGTCCACTTTAAGAATATATGAGACTTTGGCGTGGGGGTCCAAGAATGCTCCTGGGAAAATTCATCCACGGTTTTTTTTGGCCATTTTCGATTAAGTCGATTTTCTCGAAAACGGCTCGTTAGAATTTTTGCACGGTAGTCTCATTTTGTTCTCCTAAGTGTCCACTTTAAGAATATATGAGACTTTGGCGTGGGGGTCCAAGAATGCTCCTGGGAAAATTCATCCACGGTTTTTTTTTTGCCATTTTCGATTAAGTCGATTTTCTCAAAAACGGCTCGTTAGAATTTTTGCACGGTAGTCTCATTTTGTTCTCCTAAGTGTCCACTTTAAGAATATATGAGACTTTGGCGTGGGGGTCCAAGAATGCTCCTGGGAAAATTCATCCACGGTTTTTTTTGGCCATTTTCGATTAAGTCGATTTTCTCAAAAACGGCTCGTTAGAATTTTTGCACGGTAGTCTCATTTTGTTCTCCTAAGTGTCCACTTTAAGAATATATGAGACTTTGGCGTGGGGGTCCAAGAATGCTCCTGGGAAAATTCATCCACGGTTTTTTTTGGCCATTTTCGATTAAGTCGATTTTCTCAAAAACGGCTCGTTAGAATTTTTGCACGGTGGTCTCATTTCGTTCTCCTAAGTGTCCACTTTAAGAATATATGAGACTTTGGCGTGGGGGTCCAAGAATGCTCCTGGGAAAATTCATCCACGGTTTTTTTTGGCCATTTTCGATTAAGTCGATTTTCTCGAAAACGGCTCGTTAGAATTTTAGCACGGTAGTCTCATTTTGTTCTCCTAAGTGTCCACTTTAAGAATATATGAGACTTTGGCGTGGGGGTCCAAGAATGCTCCTGGGAAAATTCATCCACGGTTTTTTGTTTTGTTTCCCCCTTGAATTCCCAAAATCGTTGCCAGCCAGCTGATATATTTGTAAAAATACCCACGATTTTTCCCCAATTTTTTTCCCGGTTTTTTAATTCCTAAAATCGACGCTATTTCGTCGACGCTATCTTGGCGCACTTAAGTTATGTTGGTTTAATATAAAGCTTGTAAGGAAGCTTAAAAGACATTGTTTTTCTTGTGATGCGTGTTTAGCTTATGCATATCTTTCGAATAATTAATATACCCAGGCTTGATTATATTGGTATGAGTATGTATATATAATTACATACATATTTCATATGTATGTAGGTATATACAATGCACATATATTAAAAAAATTTCGTTGAACTATAGTAAATTTTAATCTGAAATAATTTCTTAATAGGGAAAATAGAAAATTAATAGTGATACTTAAACATGTATTTAACAAAGGTAAATCAATAATTGTGTACACTATCCTTTCTCATATTCCATTTCATTAAAAATACAACTTAAATAGCTGATATTAATAACAATCTCTGCCCAAGTAGATAACCATGTGTGCTTCGCCAGCTTCATGGCTGCACACAAAAAAACGCGTATTTCCCCACATAAAAAGTCTACTTTGATTTTTTATTTCTTATCACATTAATTACTAAAAATATCTCATTTCATAATAATTGAAAATGCTGAACCTAAGCCCGATTAAGAAATTATTACTGATTAAAAAAAGTCAGTATTAAACTTTTATATACTTCAAAAAATTGCGAGGTGCTAAAAGACTGATTGTATTTAAATACTTATTTATACCCAGTATTTGTTAAATTGTTTACGTTTTTTTAATATAATAAGTGGACTTGATGTTTTTGTAAGAGAGTTCTCAAATTGCTTGGATAAAAATTTCTATCTAAGTTATATACATTTGCTTTATATTCATATCTTTAGTTTGTTCCCGCTGAGCGGTTCCTTTTCTAAATTGCAATCATTAGAAAATAAATTATCTAACGGAGTGAAAGTTGAAACTTGTCATACCGTGTTATCTTCTTTAAAATTGTAGTAAAGTGATTTGGAAGACTGGATTCCATATGATGAACCTATTCAAAAGTACATATATACAGTTTCAAAAAATAGGCATTTAATAACTATTAAAAAATATTAAATCGAAATACATTTTCTCTAAAGCAAATAAGCTGATTTAGTTTTTTTGTAAATAAGTGCCAATGCTAAGAAATCATTAAAAATATATTTTTATGTATCTTCAGGAGATTCAAATAATTTATTATTATAAGCACGGATTGTGTGAATTATTTTTATATTTTGTAGCTTTACTTTATCATAAAAATAGTATTTTTTAGTCTTTAGATATGCAAAACCTGATTTTTATTCTTGATGTTTTTAAAATTTGCTTTAATTTTTCTTGTTTCTAAAGTTGTCCTTTATTAAAAAATTCCCTTTTTGTGCCACTTTTTGAAATTTTACAACGGTAACGCTGACAGTAGTAGTAACAGCTGCATAGAAATAACTCATCCGAATTTTATTGCATACCTTCAGGAGTTAATTTTAATAGAAATTGCCTGTGAAGTGTAATAGTGTGCCAGTGGGGATAATTTTATTAAAAAGTTGAAAAATATAAAATAAATAAAATATATATAAACTTTTAAATAAAAGCCCGTTTTCAATGTCAAATATTTGTTTAAAAGATACATAGTAGTCTTTATAAAGAATTTATAATATTATATGATAACATAAATTCATTACGTACTATTGCCTTACACTGACGCTGGTTCAAGACAATTTGTTAACAATCTCCATCTCATGACAATTAGTATGAATGGAGATTTTAATACAAATTTTGCAAACCCCAGTCGCAAGCTTTATCAAAATTTTTATTTGACGTTTTCCACAAACCCCCACAACTAATAATTCCATTACTATAGATGCAGTTTGTCTAAATACTTTTTATAAAATACGCGCTAAGTTAGCGCGTTTTGAAGAAAGTCGATAACATGATTTCAGTTCAATATTTTTTTACTTTCTTTGTATAAGTTTAACAATTTTATAGTATCCAAAACTCTGATAAAAATTTATGAGTTGGTTATTGATTCAGCTGTCGCAAATATAATTACCTAGCCTGCTGTTAGAATTGAAAACGCATTTTAATACTGTAAATGGCAAATGTTTTTGAAATTTCACAGCTAAAAATATGTATTAATGACCCAAAAAGTTTAAATAACTTATTAAGCATCTATTCTAGCTAAAACACAATAAGCATTTGAATCGCAAATCTATTCGACAACTTATACATATGTATCTTGTTACAAAGTTTGACAAATAAAATTTAAATAAAAACTAAGGATTTCGATTATTTGGAAGGCGGTTCTGATTCTGTATTAACTGATTTTATTTATTAAGGATATAATTTCGAAGAAGCAATATTGCAAAATCTGAAAATGTGTTACCAAAAAACTTTTATTTACTGCTACATACTTCGACTTTTATAGCCTGTTTGTAGAACACGACTCGTCAATAAAAATCGCTAACATGTTAGCATTATTTATTTTTTGGGGTTTTAGAACACGAGTGTTTACGATTTTGATAAAAAAACGTAACAGATGTCAGTTTATTTGCGTTTGTAGAACACGATTTGACTCACAATACACGTCAAGGAGGACGACTAAAAAATTGTAGTCGTTTCAAACAAAAATTAAAAAAATTAACAACAGTAAAAAAGTAATCTTCCATATTAAGATTGTTCTTGTTTTTATTACTTAAATTTTTAGTATCAAAATAGCAAGACGGCTGCTGGAAAATAGCGCGTTTTGGCTATAAATAGTTGAGAATGTTGTTACTTAGCGCGTTCTAGCGCGTTTTGAGAAGGGAAATAGCGCTTTTGGGTTGTAAATAGTTGGTATCGCTGGTTTCATGTATCTTATTTGTTTTACAAAAAAAAAAAAAAAAAAAAAAAACCAATACAAATAGTAATCACATGAAAGTAGATTGATGTTTTAAAACTTTTTAATATCTAAGCTGTGTCGTCAAAACTTACGCAAAATACTTCTTGGCTTAAGTCGATTTAGGGCCATTTTCACAGCTTATTTTTAGCTAAAGGTAGGATTTTGTTTGCCCGATAAATATTTTTGGGTTATTAAAATTTTAATTTTTTTATTGACATTATTATCTAAAATAATAATATTCAATGGATAAAAAAATAATAAATGAAGCTTTTATAATGCAAAGCCATTTATAGGGCAAACAAAATCCTATCTTAGCTGAAGGTAAGTTGTGAAAACGGCCCTTAAACGAAAATTCCATATTGCCACAAACATTGTACATACATATGTTTGTATGTATGCACACATATGTACATATGTATGTAGGTTTATATTATTATTATTATGAAAGTTTTTATAGACTTTGTTTTTTTTTTTTGTTAATAGAGAACATAAGTAACTCAATAAATATATCACAATAGCAAATAATATATTATAATAACTAAAATTGAACTAAGACACGAACCTGACTTTCATATAAATTCGTTTGAACTCAAATTAAAAAGGGATTTTCGGATTGAGTGAATTAGACCCAGAAATTGACTTCTCAATTATGTGCCATTTATCTTTAAGTGCCACTTAATTACCGAATTCATTTTTTCAGTACAAAGTTGAGAGACAATTAAATGCCCAACCTTGTGGACATAAATCACACTTAAGTTTTACGAGCACACCATATGTTATTGTGCTTATGTGTGTTATACTTAAGTTATCCATGTCATTTTGGCAGATTGAGAAAAAAAGTAAATAAAAAAACACGTGTAAATTTAATAAAACTAAAATTTAAATTACAAGAAATAATAATAATAATGAGTTCCTATGAAGAAGATATTAGTGACGCAGAGATTTCATTAGTATTAAATAAAACTATTATGCGGAAACCACGAACTATACGAGCACGTCGCAACCATTTCAATATTTTTAGAGTAGCAGAATTTTATGAAAGATTCCGAATGTAAAAGAGGTCGGAATATAGTATTTTGGAGCTCATTGGTCCTCATATAAAAAATCCAACCAATTGGTAAGTTTAATATGCTTATGTACATATGGATACAAGCATAAAGCCCAATATTAATATAAAAATTCAACTGATTGCAGAAATTACTCTGTCAGTGACGAGTATATGTTGCTCATAACTCTGAGAACTTATGCAACTGGTGGAATGCTAAGAACAATTGGAGATGTGTATGGCGTCTCAGCGACAACAGTTTCCAAAGTTGTTGCCAATGTTACTCATCACATAGCCTTACTGCGTAACCACTTCATAGTATTTCCAAAAAGCCGCGAAGAACTTATGAAAAAGAAGCAAATTTTCTATGACATAGCAAAATCTTCTAATGTTGTTGCCGCACTTGATTGCACTTATGTTAGGATAATATCTCCAGGTAAATTTTGATTTGTATAATATAGAGCTTGAAGTAATCAAACATGCAAAACTATATATTTTGTATGTGGAGAAAATGCTGAATTGTATAGAAACCGAAAAGATTTTTTTCTATAAATGTTCAGACGATGTGTGACGCACAATTAAAGATAATCGATATAGTTGCTAATGACTCCATTAGCAAATGTTCACAACTCTGAAGAAAATCTGTATAATGGATCCCAAATACGGTCGCGTAACTGTATTGTAAGGAGTTATGGTGTTTGGAAAAGAAGATTCCCTATTTTGTCCTTAGGAATTCGCTTAAGTATAACAAAAGTAGAAGCTATTATTGTGTCTGCTGCTGTTTTACATAACATATGCTGCATGAATAAGGAAAACGAACTTCCCCCTCTGACTGAAGATATGGAATCGGCTATAAATTTCGTCAATAATGTACCAAACAATGTTATAGCAAGTAATTCAAATAACAACACTACCCGTCGTAATTTGATAAATAACTATTTTAAAAATTTACTATAAACTGAAAATAAAAGTTCAATCCGAAATAAATTTTTAAAATTAAGTTTTGTTATAACATCTCACTTTTTCTTAAAAACTAAATTATAAAAAGAAAATTAATGCATAGCTAAACAACGAATAACAAAATAAACAAAAACAAACACTTAACAATAAAAAAAATAAATACTGTATGGAACTAAAAATGTGCAATGCAAAAAAAATGTAATTCATTAAATTGAAGAGGCTGTCAAATATTATATAAGTGTAATTGAAAATAAAACAAAGTTCGGAAATATTAAGGCGACATTGTATTGAAATGCTCCATTTTCATTTTAATGAAAGACATTTGTAATTTAAGCTTCTCCATCTCGAGATTACGCTACTATTTGAGCATCTCCATTTCAAGCTTCTGTTTCTCCAACTTAGCTTCTGCAACATTTGCCCACGAATCTTTAGCATTGTTGGTGTGTACTTTTGCCAAGATGAGGCAGCTATAAGTTAAAAATTACAAAAACAGTTGCGACTCAGAAATATGTACATATTAATCAATTTGAGAAATATAAACTCACGATCACTTTCTTTTTTTATTTCAAATTTTTCTAGCTCCAATTTTTCACCTAATGCACCATTTTTGCTCTCAGACTTGCAGAATTCGTCCACATATTCAATATGCTCTTCAAATATAAAGACGTGGACATGATCTTAAAAGTTATAAAAATGAAAGAGCCTACTTACCATTTTCGTCTGCATCGGAATCATATATGGACTGCTTTCCCAAAATTTGCGCCTTCTGGCAAATTTCCAAAATTGTCTGATCTGTTTTGGTAGTTACACTTTGGTGTGGAGGCCCACAACCAGCAGCAAATGTCTGCCTTTTGTCCGAGGCAAAGTTGTGTTTTGCAGTCGCCTTCACATTTCCGTATTTTCTTTTAAGTACTTTATGGCTGCGGAAAGTGTGAGTAAACGTGCTACTAAACTCACGTTCTACGTTCTTCCACGCTTTAATTTTTTCCTCGGTGCACACTGTCGGTTTTTTAATTCTCAATTACACTCTTATATTTTTTTAACAGCTTCTAACAAAAAGTTTACTTCAATTGAAGTAAAATTTGGACTTGTTTGGACATTTCTATAATTTTACTATCGCTTTTATTATTTACATTAAACATCTGTTTTCTTTTAGAACTATCGATAATTCTTTGACATTTCAAAGTGCTACCATACTTTCAAAATATTTAAATCAGCAATTAATTTTACCACTGAAAAAATGAAGCTACATTTAAGTGCCACCTAAATTTAAGTAGCTATTAGCTAAATGGCATATAATTGGGAAGTCAATTATTGGGCCTTAAACTGATACGCCTCAGTGATGCCAAAAGTAGGGAATTTTCCCTTTTTGTAGCGAATGTAGGGAATTTTTAAATATCACCGCTTTTCAATTTGTTAGACATTTTATGCAAAAATATCTCAACGTTTTTTATTTAAACAAAATATGCATATATACAGGGTACACGTACATAAGAAAGCTGCTGTATCAACAGTCAAACTGCACATTAAAACAGCCATTGTAGGTTAATGTTTGTATATTTCGAGATTGTTTGACAGGGTCACAAAAGAAAAAAAAATGGTCTTGAATTGTGTAAACTAACTTGCATATTGAACGTATAAAATTGTGTCACCAATGCTCCAGAAACTGATATTTTTATGCTAACTAACTTGGCAATATTCTTACTCTTCTAAAAAAGGAGAAAATAATGTATATTTGCTCATTTCTTTATATCGGGGAAAATGTTGTCAAGTAAGCAGATTGTCTAGAAATTATCTGACACCCTTACGATTACAAATTTATATAATTCATACCATGTTGCAGTGATAGGTATTGTACCAAACACGAGCTTGGTCAAAATTTTTATCTCACTACTTTTGATGACAGAAATTTTGGAAAAAAAAACTTGGTCTTTTTTCACATTTATGTTTTTGTTAGGATATATGTATATATTTCTGTTTTTAGCTCTTCGTAAACGGCCTGTATTCCCCGGTGGTTTTCCACTATCCTTGCCAATTCCTCTTCATCTTTGAAATCTCTGAGGGAACGAGTACATCTTACAATCTTAAACTTATTGTTGCTCGAAAAAAGTTCGTCATAAGTGTTCTTGATTGTGTCAAAAAATGCATCTTCTATAAAAATTGCGTTTAATTGGTTTGTGTTGAAATGGTTTTTCAACAGGGAAATTGAAGTTTCTCTATCGAGTTCCACCAGCAGCAAATGTCTGCCTTTTGTCCGAGGCAAAGTTGTGTTTTGCAGTCGCCATCACATTTCCGTATTTTCTTTTAAGTACTTTATGGCTGCGGAAAGTGTGAGTAAACGTGCTATTAAACTCACGTTCTACGTTCTTCCACGCCTTAATTTTTTCCTCGGTGCACACTGTCGGTTTTTTAATTCTCAATTACACTCTTATATTTTTTTAACAGCTTCTAACAAAAAGTTTACTTCAATTGAAGTAAAATTTGGACTTGTTTGGACATTTCTATAATTTTACTATCGCTTTTATTATTTACATTAAACATCTGTTTTCTTTTAGAACTATCGATAATTCTTTGACATTTCAAAGTGCTACCATACTTTCAAAATATTTAAATCAGCAATTAATTTTACCACTGAAAAAATGAAGCTACATTTAAGTGCCACCTAAATTTAAGTAGCTATTAGCTAAATGGCATATAATTGGGAAGTCAATTATTGGGCCTTAAACTGATACGCCTCAGTGATGCCAAAAGTAGGGAATTTTCCCTTTTTGTAGCGAATGTAGGGAATTTTTAAATATTACCGCTTTTCAATTTGTTAGACATTTTATGCAAAAATATCTCAACGTTTTTTATTTAAACAAAATATGCATATATACAGGGTACACGTACATAAGAAAGCTGCTGTATCAACAGTCAAACTGCACATTAAAACAGCCATTGTAGGTTAATGTTTGTATATTTCGAGATTGTTTGACAGGGTCACAAAAGAAAAAAAATGGTCTTGAATTGTGTAAACTAACTTGCATATTGAACGTATAAAATTGTGTCACCAATGCTCCAGAAACTGATATTTTTATGCTAACTAACTTGGCAATATTCTTACTCTTCTAAAAAAGGAGAAAATAATGTATATTTGCTCATTTCTTTATATCGGGGAAAATGTTGTCAAGTAAGCAGATTGTCTAGAAATTATCTGACACCCTTACGATTACAAATTTATATAATTCATACCATGTTGCAGTGATAGGTATTGTACCAAACACGAGCTTGGTCAAAATTTTTATCTCGCTACTTTTGATGACAGAAATTTTGGAAAAAAAAACTTGGTCTTTTTTCACATTTATGTTTTTGTTAGGATATATGTATATATTTCTGTTTTTAGCTCTTCGTAAACGGCCTGTATTCCCCGGTGGTTTTCCACTATCCTTGCCAATTCCTCTTCATCTTTGAAATCTCTGAGGGAACGAGTACATCTTACAATCTTAAACTTATTGTTGCTCGAAAAAAGTTCGTCATAAGTGTTCTTGATTGTGTCAAAAAATGCATCTTCTATAAAAATTGCGTTTAATTGGTTTGGGTTGAAATGGTTTTTCAACAGGGAAATTGAAGTTTCTCTATCGAGTTCCTTTATTCCTATAACTTTTTTCTTGTTTTTGAATATTTTCTCGTTTTTAATTCTAGCGGCTCCTGAGAAGATTTTAACAATAATAATTTGATTTTTAAACATGTTAAAAGGAGATTTCGCTATTTTTATGCTGAGAAACTGTGTTTCCAGAAGAAACCCTATTGTTTTCGCTACGCTGTCTGTCTTTCCGTCACACGCTATTTTCTCAGGAACCGTAAGAGCTACGGACCTGAAATTTGGACAGAGTATGTAGAACCTTGGCCGCTACAAAAACAAATACATAAGAATTAAAAATTAAACGGTGTTCCAAAACGAGCAACGAAAAATATTAAAATCACATGTAATATACATACAATTGTATGTATGTATATTGACACTTCAAATTTGTAAATTTGGTGTATTTTTATATATACTACAACAAATAACATAAAAATATTAAAAAAAATAAACTATAGGGTGGTCCATCAGTAAATGCAATTTTGACTATATAATTTTGAAAACTTGCTATTGTTACGGATTTTATTAGTACTATAATTTTCAATTCACTTCAACTTCAAAGTTAACGGCGTCAGTTTTCGTCTCAGATAGATTTCGCTAAACTACCTAAAAATGTAACCTTGCCCAGTATATAGCATCCCTGGTAAAATAATGTTTCGTTCATTCTTTATCACACTTCTTCTTCACATAAAAAAAATATATAACCATTATGGCATGATAGTCCCGTTACGTAGAGTAGCCAATAGGATTACGACACTTGGTAGCGAAAGATAGGAAGAAGAGGAAGAGAAGACAGTTTTTTTGCAGCTGAATGGCGACGGAAAAAATCTAGAAGTTAATTAGTTGGCAACCGTATTAAAGGGCAGACGTGTTCAGAAAAGAAAGTTAAAAAAGTCTACTTTGTGGTTTTAGTGCGCTATATATATATACTTTTATAAGTATACATTTAATTAAATCTTGGAAGTAGATAGTCGGTGAAAATGTAATGTAGTGAAAATTGAATGAAATCTAAGTTCAACTGCATACGAGACGGTCTGTAGAAAAGACAAAACCGCATATAGGGTTTTTTTTATGTATATATGTGTGCAACAAAATGTCTTCAAGTGACGCTGAAAAAAATTCTCTATTTTTTTTACTAAAAGAAAATATTTCAAATATTTAAATTTAAGACAAGAAGTCTGACTGGAATATTCCAAAAAGGTGTTGGTGACAAGTGATAAACTCGTTAGCACACATTGTGATCTAAGAACGGTCAAATCAAAGAAAGTAAGAATTTTGAAAAAAAACAAAAACCCATGTGCAAAATTTGCTCACGGTTTTTTTTTAAAGAAAAAAGGTTTAAAAAAAAGAAAATGGTGGAACATAAAACAAAAAAAAAGTGTCTTTGGGAAATGTATGCGTGCCTATGTTAAAGAATAAAATTTAAAAAGAAAAGTAACTATTTAGTAAAATAAATTTTAAGTACATAGCGCATGTTGGAATGTGGAAAAAAAAGAAACATATACTTAGCGAGACTACTGTACAAAAGTAAGCAAAATCTAGTCAATCGCAAACCTATGCACATACATACATATGCACATACATACACACGTATGAGACAGAAAATTTTTAACTAATATGATTTAACAATTGTAACAAATAAAACAAAGTGTGCATAAGTTAAGTTATCAAAAATAACAATTAAATGTTACATATAAATTTAAGAAAATGTATCAAGAAAAAATTTTTTAAAAAAATGATACTCTCATCAAACAAAACATGTACAGTATATGTAAAAAGTAGTCGTACGGGGAAAATTCCCACACTTAACCTTAAATCCATGATGGCAAGTTTTTCTTTCCCACCGATCAAAACAAAAAAAAATTAAGTGTAATGCCCAGAAACATAAAAATGTAAAGCAAACTTAAACTTTTTACAAATAACAACAGTCAAACATAAAAATCAACAAGGTGCTAAAACTAAAGAAATTGAAAAACTCTTAAAACTAAATATATTAGATATTGTCAAATCTAAACAACTGTAACAAAAATATTAATTAATATATATAATTAAATATTAATTTAATAAATATTCAACTGATTTACAAACGGCCAAATAATGCAACAAAATGAATAAACCAAGACTAAATTTAAACCAAAACCTACAAACTAAATAAACACCTGAAAATTACAACCAACAAATTCAACTATATAAAAACCCAATCCGAAACAGCAAGACAGCGCAACAAGATGGAAATTACCAGCAATCTACATCATATTAGAGTAAATATAACAAAAAAAAACCCATTATATTTTAAAACCAATTGTAAATTATAATTTTCCGATTAATTTTTTGTATTAGATCATATATACATATTATATAATTTTACTTACCCTTTACTAACCTTCTTTCCCATAACTAACTGCTTTTAAGTAATTATTTTTGTAACCATTTTGTACTTAAAATCTTAAATGCTAAATTTTTTCTTTCATTTGAATAAAAACTGAATTGAATTCAAAATGATGTGCTAAGATTTTTTTTTGAGTGTTAGGTGATCACACATAACGTATAAGAGACCATCATACTGGGCAGTATGGATTTATGCGTAAGGAAAAAAAATCTGCTCTAGTATTAAGTCATTAATCAAGATCGTTTTAGTACCAAGAAAATAGTTTGTTCCGTTTCTTTATTTTCTAGACTCTGGATTTTCAGGGCATGGAGAGTCTAGTTTTATGTTCACACGCTAAGAATAGCTAGCCGGGAACGCACCTTTCATCAAACCATGCCAGTATTGACTGTTTGTTCTTTTAAATCTCTACCTATTTTGTAAAATAAATTCTTTTCAGCAAAAAAAAATGTAGTGGCGTGTAACATAAATGGCGCCCAACGATAAGACCGAGTCCTATCAGGACAGTCGAATAGAAAGCTGTCTAAAAGTTTAGATAGCCAAATAACATCAGGAACGACTCTATTACTGATTTTTTGCTTTATATAAGTCTTGATTCTTTGGTTGTTTGTCATAATGCTGGAATCAACTGCTATATGAAGTACAATGATGTAATGGAAAAATAAAATTTGTAACCTGTATTAATTAGTAACACCACAATTGTTGTTTCAATGGTTTTGAATTTTTATAAGTCCAGGCTGACGATAACGAGTTGCTCAGCTGCTTCCTGCTATAAAATTCCAACTTCATTACAGCAATATGTATTTAGTGTTAAATTGTTTAAGTCCGTGTTCGACTATATGTATAAATGGTGGACATGTTGCGAAACATATTTAGACTGAATAAATGCTATAATGTATAACTTATACACTAGATTGCGCAGGGCAATGGTACTAAAAATTTGTTTTATTGTGAAAGTATAGTATATTACTTGAGTCATCATTATATTTTTTTATTTAAATCGATCAGCCAAGTAAAATACTGAAAATACTTACACAATGCATAGTAATGGCTCTTATGGATTATATGTTGATTTTTTCTGCGTATTGTGTAATTGCCTAACATTCTTCAATGTGTAAATTTTTCTTGATTGAAATATAAAAATTTTTTATTTTTTTTGAATTATATATTAAGCATTTATAAATATTTTAAGACTTATTCATTATTTTATATGTAATTAAAAGTTTTCTCTCAACTCATAAAAATAGTATGTGCCTATGTATGAGTGGATAACAAATCATATATTTTCTCTTTTTTTTGAAATCTTTCCAAAGACACTGATCGGATTGTTACAAATCATAAAATAAATTACCTTTTTATACATCTTAGCTAACGTTATCAATAAATGCGGTAATACGTATTTTGTTTACGCGTAATTTGATAAATTCTACGACAATTTCTCAAAGTTCTATATTTCTTTGATTTGTGCTTGAGTGCAGTATGCACAAGCCTAACACACGCTCAAAATCACAAAACACCGTACCTCCCAATCGTAATTCAAACTCAACTTTAACCCCTGGAAGGGGGAGAGGCAAAACTACTTTGAAACCGCGAACACATATTACAGGTGGAACTACTGCAAGGAGAACACCAAGTAGCAATACCAGTTTAGTAGGGACTAATTCAAGTACCTCTATTAAGGCAATTAGATCGTCCCCAGTTTCAGGATCTCTAGATTCATATAGTCAAAGCGAAGAGGTTCTGGTAATAGGGAATAACTCAAACACAGAGAAATTAGACAACTCCTTGAGGGAATTGGGCATACAATCTATGGAAGGTTCAATAAGGGACCAAGATATTGTGGGTAGTCAAGAAAACTTAAGTAATAGGTCTCTAATGGCATCGCGTAACGATAATTCTGAAACCGGCCCTTCGGCTACAGCAGGGGGTCAAGAAAACACAGAAGTAAATTCTATGGAAAGGTTGACCACATATATGCGGGAAACTATAAGAGCAATGCGGGAAGAATTTAGACAGGAGCTTAACGCGGCTAGAGAATCTTGGGACCGGCCTCATAATGACCCGGCTTCCCCTGCATCGTCAAATTTAAACGGTCAACCCGGGATTTATCAAAACAATTCGCTTTCAAACACTTCGTCAGTTTATTCCGTTAGGTTGAAGGATTGGAAGGTTGTTTATAGTGGCGAAGGCAATGTAAACGATTTTTTATTTAAAATAGATACTCTCACTGAGCGCTCTCAGTGCCCGCTGGAACATTTAATGGCCAATTTTCACATGTTTCTCACACAAAAGGCAGAAACATGGTATTGGATGTTTATAAAACAATATCCAAGGGCAAGTTATACACTTCTGAAGTCAGCTATTATTAAAGAATTTGGCACTCTTGAAACTGAAAATGAAATCTTGCTGAAAATTTCGACGCGAAAACAACTTCAAAAAGAAACTTATGACGATTTTCATACATATATTGTACAAATGAACTCAAGGCTTCGCGATCCAATGTCTGATACTTCTCTAATTGAAATCATTAAGAAAAACGTTAACCCTGAATTGCGAATTATGATTTTTATCGCTAATCCTAGGGACTTAGGCGAACTTCGATTATTAGCAAGAAAGGCTGCAGGAAAGCAAAGTTGCAACGAATCCCTCAAATAAACCACGTCGTATCAACGAAATTTCTGCTGATAACACCCTGATAGAATCAGACAAGAAACCAGATCCGCAAATAGAAGCTCTTAGAGCAACGCGATCATATGTAAAAGGGGATTACTCAAAAATAAAATGTTGGAACTGTCTCCAATTAGGACACAGTTACATTTACTGCCCAGATGAAACCCGGCATATTTTTTGCTATAAATGTGGGAAAAGGGATGTAACTACACCGAATTGTAGCGAACATACGGAAAACAAGCGCCAGAGCGAGCAGGCCATCGGGGATGCTCGTTCTCCGAACTAAATCCCGACGATGCAATAAACATTGAGGTTAAACCCTCACAGGGGGTTTCTCCTCATGTCCCACAGCAACAATCAAACTCAGACATACTTAATAATTTCTTACATAACCACAGGCAGAACAAATTTCAGACCAAAGATAAACGTTTTCAATTCGTGACTTCACAGAAAATTCAAAAATGTAGATCTCGATATCAGAAGAGAAAAACCTTTAGACATTTAATTGATGCAACAGTGTTATCTAGCGCAGATGACGGCAGGCCATTTGCGAAAGTATCGATTTTCAACCATGAAATATTATGCCTTTTAGACTCGGGGGCAAACGTATCCGTTCTGGGAAAAGACAGTTTAGAGTTTATTGATAAGAACGACATTCAGCTGGTAAAAGTAAGGGCTAACGTATGTACGGCAAATGGTTCGAGAGCTGAAATTCTAGGATATTGCTCACTTCCAGTGACATATATGGGTGTTACAAAACATATAGTTTTTTACATAGTGCCTACACTATCGCTACACGGATATCTTGGTGTAAATTTTTGGAAGGCTTTTGAGCTAGCACGTCATATCATATCCAGCGTAGAACTAGATTACGACTCCAAGTTAGACTTTCACTCTCTCAATCCTGAACAAAAATATAAACTGAGGCAAGTAATTTCAGACTTCCCCTCCTACGAAAAGCTAGGGCTAGGCTGCACACAATTGATAGAGCACCACATTGACACAGGGGATGCTACACCGGTGAAGTGCAGACACTATCCACTTTCCCCACCCAGACAAGCGGAGGTTTATGATGAGCTTGATAGGTTACTGGCACTTGGCGTGATTGAAGAGTCAAACTCTCCATGGTGCAGTCCTATAGTCACAGTTCGGAAGCCAGGCAAGATAAGACTCTGTCTGGACTGTAGAAAAATAAACTCTTTAACCAAAAAGGATTCGTATCCGCTCCCACATATCAATGGCCTACTTAGTAGATTAAAAGATACACATTTCATAAGTGGCATTGATCTTAAAGACGCCTTCTTCCAAATCAAATTGTCCGAAGCTTCGAAAGAAAAGACAGCCTTTGCGGTACCTGGAAGGCCTCTTTACCAATATAGGGTAATGCCTTTCGGGGTTTGTAATGGTCCTCAGACCATGAGTCGCCTGATGGATAAAGCTATTCCATCAAGGCTGAGAGAGAACGTGTTTATTTACTTAGACGACCTTCTTGTTTGCAGTCCAGATTTTGATAGCCATATGGAATTACTGTCGGAAGTCGCCAAATGTTTAAAATCGGCGGATCTCACGATAAATGTAAATAAAAGCAAGTTTTGTCAACGCGAAATAAAGTATCTAGGATATGTAGTTGGAGGCGGAAATTTGAAAGTAGATCCGGGAAAAATAGAAGCTATAATCGACTTTCCTTTGCCCAAGACTCCACGACAAGTTAGGAGATTTGTAGGAATGGCAAATTGGTACCGGGGGTTTATCCAAAATTTTTCCGGCCTAGCAGGTCCACTCACGGAATGCCTTCGCACTTCAAACAAACCCTTTCGCCTCACACAAGAAGCTATAAAATCCTTCAATGAACTAAAATCAGCTCTTTCAAGCGCACCTGTACTGGCCCAGCCAAATTTCGCTAAGGAGTTTGTGATACAATGCGACGCATCACGCATAGGAATAGGTGGGGTGCTATATCAGGTTGATGAGCAAGGTAGGGATAGGCCAATCGCGTTTGTGTCCCAAAAATTGAACAAGGCACAGCGTAACTACACGGTCACGGAGCTAGAGTGCCTTGCAGCCGTGATTTGCGTCAAACGTTTTCGACAGTACATAGAGGGTCTCCCTTTCAAAATTGTTACAGACCATTCAAGCCTTCGATGGCTTATGAGCCAAAAGGAATTAAATGGAAGGCTAGAGCGATGGAGCTTAAAACTCCAAAATTTTGATTTTAAGATGGAACACCGAAAGGGATCCTTAAATGTTGTGTCAGACACTCTCTCGAGGTTTGATGTCGACGAAGCTAGAATAATTTGCAATCCTCCAGAAGTAGATACTAGCTCACCCGATTTTGACAATGATGAATATAACGCACTAAGGGAAAATATTCGTAAAAACGCAGATTCTTTACCAGATTTATGCATATCTGACAATTTCGTTTATAAGCGTGTGAAATTCAGAACTGGGAGTGAAGAAGAACCAGATCTGTGGCGCTTATGGCTACCAAAAAGCTTAGCACAAAACGTTATCAAGTCCGCTCACGAAGAAGGGTGTCACGGTGGCCTCGCCAAACGCTTTTCCGAATTAGGCAAAAATATTACTGGCCTGGAATGACACGTCAAATAAAACAGTATATTCAATGCTGCGACGACTGTAAAGCCATAAAACCAAACAATAAGACTCTACGCCCTCCCATGGGGAATCAGTTTATCACTCTTCGGCCATTCCAGAGGCTTTATTGTGATTTCTTGGGACCGTATCCGTGCTCAAAATCCAAAAATTGTCAATTATTTGTTACGGTCGATCATTTAACAAAGTTCGTATTTTTGAAGCCTATGAGGGCAGCTACAACTAGTAGTGTCATAGAATTTTTTTTAAATGACATCTTCTGCACTTTCGGCGTGCCGCAGTACTTACATAGTGACAACGCTAAACAGTTTACGTCAAAAGAAATGAAAGAATTTGTACTAGCGTATGGAGTAAATCATATTACAACCGGGTTTTATTCGCCGTAGGCAAACGCTTCCGAAAGGGTAAATCGGGAGATTATTTCAAAAATTCGATACCTTTTGAAGAACGAATCCGACCATTTAGGCTGGGACAGAGATATACATAAAATTCTGTCGATTCTGAGGAGTGATTTCCACTCATTCATACAATGCTCACCCTACTTTGCAGCATTCGGTCAAAATATGATCTCCCACGGCTCCTCGTACGCAATTTTGGAAAAATTGAATATGCTGACCGATGATACGGAAGTAAAACATTCAGACCGACTCCAAAATATACGGGAGAAAATAAGAGAAAGTCTGAATATCGCTCACGAGAAGAGTACCAAAACGTACAATACGAGAGGTAGGCCCGTAAATTTTGTCGTAGGACAGGAAATATTCCGAAAGAATCACGTGCAGAGTGATTTTAAAAAGGGCATAAATGCAAAATTTTTCCCAAAATACATTAAGTGCAGAATTAAAAGTAAAATTGGCAACGCTCTTTACGAAATCGAAGACCTTCAAGGGAAATACATAGGCAAATACCATGCTTCCGATATTCGACCTTAGCATACGTGACTAGAAATATTACATATATATATTTATTTATTTTGTTCATATGTTCCCGGCTTTGTGGGTCGAGCCACACGTTATTCAGACTTTGAGATACACAATTTTTTTTGCTGAAACCCATCGTTAAGATTCTCTTTCCATTATTTTCCATGTTATTAAAATCCTTCCTGTTCGTTGTTCGATCAGAGATTTCGATACGAAGCAGTTTTGTTACGGATTTTATTACTACTATAATTTTCAATTCACTTCAACTTCAAAGTTAACGGCGTCAGTTTTCGTCTCAGATAGATTTCGCTAAACTACCTAAAAATGCAACCTTGCCCAGTATATAGCATCCCTGGTAAAATAATGTTTCGTTCATTCTTTATCACACTTCTTCTTCACATAAAAAAAATATATAACCATTATGGCATGATAGTCCCGTTACGTAGAGTAGCCAATAGGATTACGACACTTGGTAGCGAAAGATAGGAAGAAGAGGAAGAGAAGACAGTTTTTTTGCAGCTGAATGGCGACGGAAAAAATCTAGAAGTTAATTAGTTGGCAACCGTATTAAAGGACAGACGTGTTCAGAAAAGAAAGTTAAAAAAGTCTACTTTGTGGTTTTAGTGCGCTATATATATATACTTTTATAAGTATACATTTAATTAAATCTTGGAAGTAGATAGTCGGTGAAAATGTAATGTAGTGAAAATTGAATGAAATCTAAGTTCAACTGCATACGAGACGGTCTGTAGAAAAGACAAAACCGCATATAGGGTTTTTTTTATGTATATATGTGTGCAACAAAATGTCTTCAAGTGACGCTGAAAAAAATTCTCTATTTTTTTTACTAAAAGAAAATATTTCAAATATTTAAATTTAAGACAAGAAGTCTGACTGGAATATTCCAAAAAGGTGTTGGTGACAAGTGATAAACTCGTTAGCACACATTGTGATCTAAGAACGGTCAAATCAAAGAAAGTAAGAATTTTGAAAAAAACAAAAACCCATGTGCAAAATTTGCTCACGGTTTTTTTTTAAAGAAAAAAGGTTTAAAAAAAAGAAAATGGTGGAACATAAAACAAAACAAAAAGTGTCTTTGGGAAATGTATGCGTGCCTATGTTAAAGAATAAAATTTAAAAAGAAAAGTAACTATTTAGTAAAATAAATTTTAAGTACATAGCGCATGTTGGAATGTGGAAAAAAAAGAAACATATACTTAGCGAGACTACTGTACAAAAGTAAGCAAAATCTAGTCAATCGCAAACCTATGCACATACATACATATGCACATACATACACACGTATGAGACAGAAAATTTTTAACTAATATGATTTAACAATTGTAACAAATAAAACAAAGTGTGCATAAGTTAAGTTATCAAAAATAACAATTAAATGTTACATATAAATTTAAGAAAATGTATCAAGAAAAAATTTAAAAAAAAATTATACTCTCATCAAACAAAACATGTACAGTATATGTAAAAAGTAGTCGTACGGGGAAAATTCCCACACTTAACCTTAAATCCATATTGATGGCAAGTTTTTCTTTCCCACCGATCAAAACAAAAAAAAATTAAGTGTAATGCCCAGAAACATAAAAATGTAAAGCAAACTTAAACTTTTTACAAATAACAACAGTCAAACATAAAAATCAACAATGTGCTAAAACTAAAGAAATTGAAAAACTCTTAAAACTAAATATATTAGATATTGTCAAATCTAAACAACTGTAACAAAAATATTAATTAATATATCATTTAAGAAGTTTATTATTCGACATATTGTCATAATTATATTTTAATTTGAAATTTATTTGCTTGTGGCTTAGCTTGATCTATATACGTATTTCATTGGCGCTTAAACCAAATCATCAGTAGACTTCAACCATTAATTAATATATATAATTAAATATTAATTTAATAAATATTCAACTGATTTACAAACGGCCAAATAATGCAACAAAATGAATAAACCAAGACTAAATTTAAACCAAAACCTACAAACTAAATAAACACCTTAAAATTACAACCAACAAATTCAACTATATAAAAACCCAATCCGAAACAGCAAGACAGCGCAACAAGATGGAAATTACCAGCAGTCTACATCATATTAGAGTAAATATAACAAAAAAAAAACCCATTATATTTTAAAACCAATTGTAAATTATAATTTTCCGATTCATTTATTGTATTAGATCATATATACATATTATATAATTTTACTTACCCTTTACTAACCTTCTTTCCCATAACTAACTGCTTTTAAGTAATTATTTTTGTAACCATTTTGTACTTAAAATCTTAAATGCTAAATTTTTTCTTTCATTTGAATAAAAACTGAATTGAATTCAAAATGATGTGCTAAGATTTTTTTTTGAGTGTTAGGTGATCACACATAACGTATAAGAGACCATCATACTGGGCAGTATGGATTTATGCGTAAGGAAAAAAAAATCTGCTCTAGTATTAAGTCATTAATCAAGATCGTTTTAGTACCAAGAAAATAGTTTGTTCCGTTTCTTTATTTTCTAGACTCTGGATTTTCAGGGCATGGAGAGTCTAGTTTTATGTTCACACGCTAAGAATAAGGGTCAAGAAACTTATCCCCTGATGAGCTAGCCAGGAACGCACCTTTCATCAAACCATGCCAGTATTGACTGTTTGTTCTTTTAAACCTCTACCTATTTTGTAAAATAAATTCTTTTCAGCAAAAAAAATGTAGTGGCGTGTAACACTATATCCTGGAAACCGTAAAAGGTTAACTCTTGAAACCTTCAAAAACGGTAAAACTAAAAAATCCGAAAATTATAAAATCGCCACAACTTAAAAAAATCGCCAAAACGAAAAAAATTGCTAAAATTAAAAATAAATTCAAGCACTAAAATAAATCGCCAAATTCGAAAAAAATCGCCCAAATGAAAAAAATCGCCAATATGGAAAAAAACGACAAAAACCGAAAAAAATCGCCAAAAACGCGAAAAATGCGCCAAAACAAAAATTATTGTTTCTATGAAAAAAATGCCAAAACTATAGTTTATATTGGCCAAAGTTCGTATTGAATTACATATCTCGTGTCCGTACGGAGAGCTTTAATCTCCATCTTACAAATTTTGAATTTGGATTTTTAAAGAAAAAAACCAAGTAAGTGGTTTGTGGTCCGTTTTGATTATGACTTTTCGTCCGAACAGATACGGTCGAAAATATCTGGTAGCCCAGACGATGACTAGAAGTTCCTTCTCAATACTGCTGTAATTACACTCATGTTCGTTGAGAGTTCGGCTTGCATATCAAATAGGGTGATTGTCTTGCGAAAATATTGCTCCCAAAGCAAATTACTTGCGTCTGTTGTAAGAGTGAACTTCTTTGAAAAATGAAGGTATGCCAGAATTGGGTCATGTGTTAACAATTTTCTGAGAGTATTGAAACTTTCTACGTATTGTGGATCAGTAATATTAATTTTGATGTCCTTTTTTATTTATTTGATCATGGGTTTCGTGATCAGGGAATAATCCTTTATAAACTTTCTATAATATCCAGTTAATCCAAGGAATTGCTTTTTTTGGGAGTCTTACGGATTGGAAAGTTTTTCACGCACTAAATTTTTTTCAGATTTGGTTTTATTTCGAGCGGGGTTACTATATGTCCTCGGAATTCGGTTTCGATAGTTTCCGATAGTCGACGACAAGTCTCCATTTAGATTATCCGCTTGCATCGGCCTTCTTCGCAACGATCCAAATAGGTGCGGAATAACGGGAATCACTATGTCTGATAATTCTGTTTTCGAGCACTTATTGAATTTGCTTTGAACCTCGTTCTTGTGTATGTAAGGGTATCAGTATGATTTGTTGTGTATAGGTATGTCATCAGTGGTTCAAAGGTAAAGGTCAATCTTGTATTTTCCTGATAGAAAATGTCTGAGTAATTCCTTACTAGTTTCAAGATTTCTCTTTTTTTTCAAAATTAAGGTGCTATGTTCGAATATGTTCCAATAGTGGTTTAATATCCCTCTCCTCAACCATAATAAAATTTTCGCGGTCTACCTTCTGCGTAGTTACACAATCATTTTCAGTTAGTAAAACAACTTCTACGTCTCCGTCCTTTGTCTTTAAAATGCCTTTTTCCCAAAACTTCACTATCATTTTCTTCTTTAAAATAAATGAAGTCAGATCCATGTGGAGTTTGTATCCTTTTCTTATTTATTACTTCATTTTCAAAAAGCAACAGCAATATTTTATTACCGATGGTTATTTCCTTATTCCTATAATCTATGCAAGCATTCAACGGTCTTAATATGTCATTTCGTATTAGACCGTCGTAATAATTGCGGAATTTTATTATGTAGAACTCAAGTGTTTTTTGTTTGATCCATCAATATCACATTCTTCAAAAATGGGTATTATGGCTTTTTCCTTTACGTAAACTTGCTGTTGAAGTGTTTTAATAAGAATCTGATTTGTTGAATAAATTCTCTTTGTATGGCAAATTCCTGGTATCAGAATTGAATTCGTTGCCCCCGTATCTATTATTAATCTAACAAATCCTAATTTAGTTTATATTGTTAGAAATGGTAATTTGTGTGCGAGGATGATTCCGGAAAATTTTCTGCTACTTCGATTTAACCAATGTCCATTGGTCCGGGTCAGTTTCCAAAATTTGATCTGTTTGAATTAAAAAGGTATGCTTTCAGGATTTTGATTTTGTTGACTTATTTGTGGGTATGTTCGTGGTTGTTGAAATTTCCGGTCGTAGCCTGGAAGCGCTTTAGGAGTTTGTGTAGCAAAATTCCTTCCTTAATTTGCATATGAAGGATTTCTTCCTTGTCTTTGATGTGTTGTATCTCTTGGTCCTTGATAGTTCTGCTTGGAGTTATATCATTTTTGTTTTCCATTTTCATGTCTATTGTGGAATTGATGCTGCATATCTACATGGAAATGTGCATATACTGCCTCAAAAAAATATTCATGGCTGTTTCCAATGTTGTTGGGTTTCTGTTTGATTTCTTCGTAAAATTTTAAACTAGTAGTCTTAAATGTTACTGCCCTGTTCGTCAACACTGAGTTTGTCACCAAAGTTATTCTGTAATTTGAAATTTTTTTGCTGGTGGTTCAGCTTGCTCTATATGCATTTCATTGTTGTTGCAACAAATCATAAGTAGACTTCAACCACACATTTTGAATAGTCACAAACCTCTTATCTTATGCACAGACTTTCTAGAACTATTTGAGAATTCACAAATAATATTTTTGAAAATCACAAAAGAAAAATAAGCATAGTAGGCTTAGAAACTTATACAAAACCCAGCAAATAGTTTATATTCGATTTGAATCTATTTTATTTTTCTACACCTTTATACAATTAGAAGGCAAAATGAAAAATAAAATCTAAAATTTAACATTTAAATTGTTTTTGGGATTTTTGTGTAGATTAATAAGCCAGAAAGTATTTCTAAGTTTGGAGTACCATTCGTGATATATTAACGGAATAATTCAAAACGAGGTGCAAATTATGCAAATCCCAAATGCCACTACATATATCTTCAAAACTAGAGCTGATAGAAAAATCTAATGACGCCGTCGTAGTCAAGATACAAAAATACATAAGAATCGGCAATTTTTATTTAAACATCATGAAAAAAGCTCTATTTTGTTGTGCAGTGTAATAATTAAAAATAAATTTAAAAAATGTTAGGCAATCGTACTTTGGCCCTAAAGTCTGGTACTTTGTTCAACATTTCATGTCAAGATGCACATTAAGAAGAATTGAAATTAATTGTTAATGAAAAAATCTTGCAAAAGTCTGTTCATATTGGGAAAAACATATGAAACATTTGTATGTATCTTCAACATTTGAAGTTGTCATAATATGAGTGGTACTTGTTTCGCATGGACTTTACAACAAACAAGGACTAGTTAATATTGTCTGCACTTAAAATTTGAACTAATGAAAGTTTGAACAGACTAGTCTTAAGTAGAAAATATTTTCGCGCAAATCAAACACTGCCTTTTCTTTTTCAAAAATTGCAAAATAGTTCCAAACACCACGGTGTATGGGGTTCGAAACATAGCTACTTTTAATGTATGTATCTTTTTCATGCTGGCTAAAAAAAAAATTTCGTCTTTTTGAAGTTAGTAAATCGTAAACTATTTTCGTAAAAGAAGTACAAACAATTTTTTTGTCTTTAGTATTCGCTTGAAATATTCGCATTTATTTTAGCGAATGCAAAGGCGAATTCAAATAGCAAAAGTAAGAGAATAATTTGCTAATGCGAACATTCGTTACATCACTAGTTTCTATGAAAACTAAAACCGACATCAACTCCATTTGAAAATAAAAATTGCAACATTGGGTTTCATGACACCAAAGCATTTTTTCGTATTGTTTTCAAAACCAATTCTGATATTCTGACTATTCATACTACCAACTATCAAAAGAAAGTAGATGTTGAGAACAATAGCTTTTTCTTGCCCTTTAATGACTTACCAATTTACAAAATTAATTGGAATCTAGAAGTTTATTTTTATTTGTTTTTAACAATTCATTCTTTTATTGGTTGACAAAAGCTTTATTGAATTATTCTTTTGACTTAAGTAAATACCAAGTGTAATTGTTGCAACAACTTGCAATTATATTTACTTACATATGTATGTATGTTCGTTGTTTCTATATTAATGCATAAGACAACTGCATTAATACGAATTTAAACACATAAGCAAAAACGCATACCCAGTAGGAAATCCAACAGTAGAGTAATTCAACTTTTGGCATTCTTGTTGTGTTTTATATAAATTTATTGAAGCGATTAAAATAAAGAAAATTATTTTACAATATTTTAATAATACAAAGGTAACTAAACATAAAATAATTATGATATAACAGGTAGGTTTTAGTACTGTTCTTCATAACCTTCCCTTAATACAAACACTTGAATTAATAAAAACCCAACGTCTTTATATATTCTTTATATCTCGCCTTAGCAAGAACCTTTGTAAAAACATCTGCAGCATTTTCTGTAGACGATACATGTTTTAAATAAATTTCACCATTTTTATAGAATTCTCTGACATGATGAACATCAATGTGTATGTGTTTACTCCTTGCGTGGTAAAGAGGATTTCGAACCAATTGTTGTGCTCCGATGTTGTCACAATACATTACGGTAGCATTTCTGACATACTGTGAAAAGCCAAATTCGATTAAGAAATTTCGAAGGTATATTGCTTCCTTTGTAGTTGCTGAAATTACCATATATTCAGCTTCAGTTGAACTTAGAGCAACAGTAGGTTGTTTTTTCGATTCATAGGTAGGTAGTAGGCTGTTTTTCCGATTGTAGAACCATCCAAAATAAAAACGTAACTTGTGTACGACCTTCTTTTATCACTTCATCCTGCCCAATCAGCATCAGAAAAACATGTTAGAGGCTTTCCAGTACATCTTAAATTTAGGGAGCAATTAAAAGTGTTAATTAAGTGTCTTAAAATATGTTTAACAGCTGATAAATGTTCTGCATGAGGATTTTTATTATATTGCGGTAACTTATTAACGCAATGAAAAATATTGATTCGATTTTTTCATCAACTTTTTCACAACTATTGGAGCTTTCACAGCGTTTGAACTTCGTACCAGGGTCCAGAAAAGTACTGCAGCTTCTACAGTCTAGCATATTATTTTTTCTTAGAATCTCTCTTATAATTTTCTTTGGGATAACTAAATAATAGTTCCAGTGGGTTGTTTTTCCTCAGTCTCCATCCATAGAAAATAATTCACTGGACCTTTATCAACAATTTCGATTACTTTTAACAAATTTCTTTTAATTGTATGTAACATTTCCATTTTTGAGCAAATTACTAATATATCATCAACATAAACAATTATGATGTTATAATCTTTTTCTGAGTTCATTATATATGCACATGTATCTTTGTTAAGCTTAGTCTAGACGATATGTTGAATCAGCATATTTATGGTGAAAAATTTGTTACCAATACCAACATATCGTGTAGACAGAAAATTTTTTCAATATACATATGCTTAACTACATATGAAGGGCATTTGTTAAAGTTGCCAACATACGTTTGATTAACATTTTAGCATATGGTGTAGAAACCATATTTTTACTTTGTAACATAATTTCTATGTAATAACATAATTTCTGTCATATATTTTATTTGTTCAAAAAAAAAAAAATACGGCAAATTTGATAGCAAATAGAATTGATATTTTAACTCTACTCATGTACATACATGTGTTGCCTGATTTGTAATTGGTTCTCTTAAATTCGGCAATTTACTGTATATTAAACCTGGGAAAAATATACTGCAGAAATATTAATGGTGGATTCGGCTGGGTAAAACATAAGGGAAATTACAATTTCATAAAAAAAAAATTCAGGCGATTCTAAAGAAGATAATCACTCTTGGTCCAGCTTCCTTCCGATTTTGCAACTTCTCGCGAATTTTTGCAAACTTTGCAATAAAAGGTACTCTTTGCATGCTTTTAGCTTCTTAAGAGTTTTGCCGATAAAAAAAAAATAAAAGAATTGGCCATCATTCCGCTGATAGTAAGTTTTTGCGAAGTTTCGTAATTTTCGCGATTTTTATTGAATTTTTTGCGTTCAATACAGTTTTGTCAATTTTTAATCAATAGTATGGCTGTTCCAAAATTATGCAACTTCTCGAATTTATATTGTGCAAAATTTGCGATAAAAGCGACTTTTTACATGACTTCAGCTTTTTGAAGCTTCAGTCTTTTTGCAAACTTCGCAAACTTTTGGTTTTTACCAGTTTTGAAGAGTTTAAAACATTTTTAGACTTTGTCATCCTGCTGTTGCAGCTTTTTGCTAATTTCCGTCATTTCGCCAATTACTTTTTCGTTATATACATAGACAATTGCAAAAATATAAAGTTTTTTACACTAAAAGTGATATACATACATAAATTAATAATAAAGAAAGTGAATTGTCATTTCTTTATATTTAAGCAAATGCTCACATGACTCAACATATATATCAGAATGCGAAATTCAACATATTGTGTAGACGCAAAAATTGTATGCAAACTCATATGTTGTATTATCATTTGCTGACATATGTTGACTTTAAAAAATTTTGTACTTTCAGCATACTGTGTAGACGACTAACATATATATATATGCTGACAGCAGGATTTGTTATTATTTTTAAGCATATGAATGTAAACATATATTTGCTGATTCAACATATCGTCTAGACTTAGCTTTACATTGCTTAAATTAAATTGATTTAATGATTGCATTGAATTAAAATTCCAGTTACGTCCTGATTGCTTAAGTCCGTAAATAGACTTATTCAGTTTACATACCATTTGTAAATTATTCAGATCTTCAAATCCAACAGGTTGTTCCATGTTAATTTTGCTATCTATATCACCATACAAATAAGCATTAGTAACATCTAACTGGTGTACATATAATTTAAATTCAGCAGCTAATGCCAAACAGTAGAACAGTAGAATACCTTGTCGCTGCGATAACTTCTGTGTGTAGTTAACACCATACTTTTGACTTCATCATTTAGCCACCAATCGGGATTTACATTTCTCTATTTCACCATTCTTATCTTTTTTTATTTGAAATTCCCACTTATTTTTAATTACAGCTAAACTATCAGGCCTCTTCACTAAAACCCATGTTCCACGAGAGCGTGAAGAATTGTATTCGGATTCCATTGAGTCTATCCATTCGAAATATCTGCTATTTCAATTGGCACATCTTCCACTTCTAAATTGTTGTTAACAATTTCACCAGATCTTAATGTTTTATAGTTAACTTCTTCGCTAAAATCGTCTACTAAATTCGAATCAGTTCTTGAAATTACTTTATGTGAACATTTTCAGCTTCTACCTGCATCTGACATATCAGTTACAATTATATCATTTTCTTTTCATCCATTTGCATTTACTAAATCAAAAATAACATAATTTTGTTCATCAAAACTTGCATAATCATTAGATTTCTCTTTTATTTCTGAGCATTGACCACGTGTATCATCAAAAATTTTCTACTCACTGCTATTAAAATTCTGCAATTCATCGCTTACATATTTTACGTCACGACACTTAAAGACTTTCTTTGTTTGTAGATCAATCATCCAATATGCTTTAGACTCTGAGCAATGTCCAATAAATGTACATGCCTTGCTATTGGTTGAAATTTGGTTTTCCCTGGGCGCTTATTTAAAAAATATGCTTTAGATCCAAATGCACAAAAGTGTAACACTGTTGGTTTTAAATTACACCATTTCTCCATTGGAGTTATACCGTCTAACGACCTAGATGGGCATCTATTTCAATTATACACTGAAGTATTCACCGCACTTGACCACAATTATTCAGGTAATCCAGAATTAATCAAAAGACATCTTGACATTTCAACGATTGTTTTGCTTGCGCGCTCCGCCACGAAATTTTGTTGTGAGGTGTATTCCACAAAAAACTGCCTTTGAATACCAACTTTTTCTAAATTTAATGCAAAATGTTTACTTAAGTATTCCTTTCCGTTGCCACTACGCAAATTTTTAAACTTTTTTGAGGCCAAACTTAAGAATTTCTTGAAAGCATTCAACCCTTCCCCCTTTAGTTTTTAGGAAATAGACAAATATCATTCGTGAATAATCATCAACGAATAAGACAAAATAAATCGCACCTCCCAGGGATGAAATCTTCATTGAACCACATATATCCGTATGAACTAAATCGAGAACATCATTACCTCTTTGACCCGCAATCTTTGGAAATGGTTGCCAAGTCAGTTTTGACTAGATGCATTTAAAATAAAATTTTTGTTCTAAATATTTTTTATCTCCTTGTTGAAACAAACAAACAATTGGTCATTTCTTATACCTCTCAGCAAAATATCTCCATGAGCATTAACAGTGTGGAACCTGTGATCCTTTAAAATAAAAGACAAATCATTGTGAGTTAAATATGATATTGATATAAAATCACGTTTCAAATTTGGTACATGCAAAACATCCTTAAGTAGAAAAGTATCACCAAACGTATTGTTTAATTCAATCTCACCAATTCTTTCAGAAAAGATTTTAAAATCTGCAGGAAGATCAATTCTTTCTTTATGATAACTCCAAGATTTGAACAAATTCTTGTCACCACACATAGCGTCATTGTTTTAACAAATTTGTTTCGTGAATATTTGTGTTTATATATTAAAAACATTGATGCAAACTCGGTTTTAAAATAAACTTTACTTATATACAACAGAAATGTCAAACTCTTCAAAATTATAACTGTTAAAAAAACGAAAACTTGATAATTCTATTAAGTTTTAGAAAGCAGCAGCCGTTTTTGCATTGTTTATTTACTTTTTTTTACATTTGGTTCGCCATTGTAGGAAAATCTTTTGCTCATTAAACACAGTTCTCAACAAACACCAGGGTTGCATTTCGAGTTTTACCCAATTAGTGATACAATTAACTACTAATTGGTCAATTTATTAATTGACTTATTGTATGGTAAATTGTGCTCAATTAAGGCCTTAATTGCATAAAATTCCCTAATTGCGCAATTAGGGGTCTGTCTGATGACGGTATGAGCATCTATAAATAGGGTAAAAATAAAAAATCGGGTAAAAAACACTAAGTCAAATATTCTCTTTTATTTATGCATTATATAAACAAGTCTTTTTTTTTGTTTGGCTATGACATCTTAAATCGCTATACCTGGAAATTATTTTAAAACTACATCAAATGCATAGTGCCTTTTGATCATTCAATAATTCTTCCAAGCTTTTTCTTTATTTTTTTCCATTTAAAGAAAACTATAATAAGTTAATAAAATTTAACTAAAAATTAATGCAAAACTTTCTTTTAAGAAATATGTTTAAGTTCATAAAAACTAACCCACTTTTAGCTTTTTCTTAAATTTGCACAAACGACAAATCCTTGTTGTTTAGTCCGTGATTCACTATTCTACACAAGATTTTCTTGTGAATGAATCTTGCGATCGTGTTGGACAGTGAATCAAGGCCGTTAACTGTGTTCACGCATGCGAATTAAAATTTGGAAAATCGTTGCTTTACAAATAAATAAAAAAAATTCACATAAGGAATTAAAAAAATTTATTAAGAAGAGTCGAAGGGGTTGCTTCTTTGTCTTGGTTAAGTTACAAAAATTTTCATTACTGAAAAAGCAGTAAAAAGCACTGCAAGAAATTGTAAAAAGCACAATAAATACCTGCATTTCTGAAACGGGTATTTAGTAAAGTTCCAAGTACTTCGAAAGGAAAAAGCTCCAAAACATACCCGAAAAGCACCAAAATGGCAACTCTGTACTGAAATATGAAATTAAAATAGATACGTCCAAACACACATACACTGATATTTGCATTTGAGGTAAACAGTTTTGAAAACTCTTGAATTTGTTCTTGTTTCTTTCACCGTTGCCAAAACCAAAACATTTTTGTAACCAAAATATGATAAAAAAGTAACCAAAGGCGAAAAAAGTAACAAAACTTTTTTTGTATTTAATGCTCAATCAGGCGTGACATAACCATAGCCATAGATAACAGCCGTTCGAACCAAACTAATGAGCAACACGTCTAATATAAGCTTTAATATACTGACTTATTTGTACTTCAGTTGAAAAATCCATATATCTGTGATAGTATGGAATAATCGCTTAAGTCCTCTTAAACAGTTCTTTTTCGAAAGTTTTACGGACTTAAAACTGGTGCGTAGCATGGTTGGTAAATGTGGCACGATCGTGCCATTTTTGGCACAATTCAATGATTAATGGCACGATGGCCCGCTCACCCAAATTTTGGCACTAATGCAACATCCAAAATTTTTGAAAAAAGTTTTTAATATTGTATAAAATACTTCAGCAAAATTTTTAAAATCTGTTGTAAAAATGTGTACTTCTAAAAGGTGCAACAATGAAAGTATTAGTTTCAAGTAAATGACATCTTACATGTTGGTTTTTGTTCGCTGCTTTTTTGTTGTCCTTGCCTAAATGGCGCACTATCCGTTTTTTTATATTTTGGCCAGTTTTATATCATTCGTTATATTCGTTCGTATATGTGAATTGTTAAAGATTCAACACAACTGACTCAAACAACAAACAAATTCTATAAGGTCGCGTCCTTGCTAGCTTAAAAAAATCTAAAGTGGACGAAAATTTATTTTTCGCTGCTGTACGACTCGCCTTACTTTAAATAGCGCGCTGCCGCCGCCGGTGGTTAAAAAGTTCAACCGCCACCGCCGATAAACATACTTCGGCTCAACTCTCTTTAAAGAAAACCAAAAAATAGCTGTGTATGTATGTACATTTATTTTTTGGCACTTTTTAAGTAATTTTGGCACTTTTTGGCTAACATTTTGGCACGAAACTAAAATTCTCAAATACCATCACTGGTGCGTAGTGTAAGGTAATAAAGCTTAATTTGCTCAAGCAATTATTTCATATTGCCACCGACATATTCATTATAAAATTATATAATATAAATTAAATTATTACATTTAGATTTGAGATTTCCTAATTTTATTGAGCCTTATTTTCGATTTTACCGTAAGCGACATGTAATCTAAAATATACTTTTTTATTTGAATTAAAATTTTATTGGCCTCCCCATTGCTTAGAATTATCAAAAAGCCAAAATTTTAATAACTTTTAAAACATAAAAAATTATACAAAAAAATATTCTTAGTACATAATATTCGTAATATGTACATATATACTCTCTTTAATAAGCCAGCTTTATTTGCTTTGCTAATATTTTTTACATAGTCATAAATAACAAAAACAAAAAAAATCGAAAACTAAAAAACAAGCAAACAACGTGCCCTTGAGGAATACTCTATATGAGTACCTCAAAAACAAAAAATTATGAAGTGAGTTCTAAAGCTCTTGATGAAAACAACATAAACAAAAAATTTGATTTGAGGCTTACTGTGAGTTCTGAAGCTCTTAATGAAGACAATAAAAATAAAAACTCGAATGACAGACTTTTTCTAACGGCAAAGCCACTACTTAGTCAGCGATCAACCTCGCTTTGTCCAATGACAAGTAGTGATTCGTTAACATTACCGTTGCCTAGTACTTCTACATTTAACTCAGCGATATCATCCGCTTCGGGCTCGTGGTCATCACCTAACCAAGTTATCAACAGTAGCCCAAAACTCAACGTCCAAGTCCAAGATATCTAGGGATAACAGCTCATCTTCTACAAATCGTCAAAACCATTTTCAAATATTGAAAGATGACAACGACAAACCCGATATACCCACGAACAAAACCTCCAAGCCGCCACCAATATATTTGAGAGAAAAAAATTCAAACGCTCTTATCAAAAAATTAATCTCGGTGAATGGTGAGAATAAATTTCATATTGGTCCAATAAAACGTAGCAACATCGATGAAACGAAAATTCAAATTTAGGACGAAAAAGATTTCCGCAAAATGGTTTCTGAATCTAAAAAATATAAAACAAGTTTATACACATACCAGCTTAAGAGCGCTAAAGACCTGCAGATCGTATTGAAGGGCATAGATTCTTATGTTATTCCCAAGGAAATAAAAGATGCACTCGTCCTCCAGGGATTTAAGGTAAAAAATGTATCCAATATAATTAATAAGGAGAAAGTCCCCCAACCTCTTTTTCACGTTGAACTTGAGCCGAATGATATAAAATTAAAAAAAAATGAGACACACCCAATTTATAATTTAAAATACCTCTTATACCGAAAAATCACAGTTGAAGAGCCACATAAGCGTTCAGGTCCTGTACAGTGCCATAATTGCCAAGAATATGGTCATACAAAAACATACTGCAATATACCCTCTGTTTGCGTTGTGTGCGGCGAATTACACGGTATAGGTCAAAAACCTAAATTAGCTCGAGCTCAACCATTAATCACGTACTGCGCTACTTTTTCTCAAGTGAGCCAACCAGTTACTTCACGTGTATCGTATGCCGATGCTGCTAAGGCTAGTTCTATTTGCACACAAAATTTTTCCCCGCCAAATAATTCAACGTATGCAAACTCAAGCTTTAACTTTAGTCGCCTTGAAGCTACCCTTGAGAATCTGGTGCTAACTATAAATAACTTTACAACAAATATGACGAGCATGATGCAAGAAATTCTGCGAATGCACAATACACTGCTTCAAGCTTTAGTTAACAAACCATGAAAACGTTAAAAATATCTTTCTGGAACGCAAACGGCATTCGCCAACATAAAAATGAACTTGAGGACTTCCTTACGGAAAAAAATTTTGGTATAATGTTGGTCTCTGAGACTCATTTGACTTCGAGAAGCCTTTGTAAAATTTGTGGCTACACATTATATGATACAAAGGACCCGACAGGAAGAGCATGCGGTGGATCTGCAATTCTTATTAAGTCAAGACTTAAGCACTATATTCTTGACAGCGTTAATGAAGAATATATGCAAGCTACGAATATTTTTGTAGAAATTTTCAATCACTGAGTATCAGTATGAGGATTTCTACAAATATCTTGTACCTTGTTTTGTAGAAGCTGGCGACTATAATGCAAAACATACGTTCTGGGGTTCACGTCTTATTACACCGAGAGGTTGAGCATTATTCAACATAATTTCAAAAATGGGCTGGGATGTCATTTCGAGTGGGGAGCCCACTTATTGGCTTACTGACATTCAAAAAATTCCGGATGTTATAAATTTTGGCGTCACAAAAAATATCTTTAGGAATTTAATTAAAGTTGAAGCTTCTCTAGATCTCTCGTCGGATAACTTGTAGCCCATTAAGAAGTGACTTGCCTGACCCACATGTGAAGATGATTAATCTTGTTAATTGGCTGGGGTTCAAAAAATAGTAGTCATTGCACGGAAAATATTACGCTAAGAACACCAGATGATATTGAATCTAACATTGCCAATCTTAACGAAAAATTTAAACTGGCTACTGAATATGCCACTAGCCCCATCAGCAGACTGGGTTTAACAGAATTTATTCTAAAGATATTGAACGTCTCATAAGTGAAAAAAGAAGAGCTAGAAAAAAATGGCAACAGCACAGATCACCACAAAATAAAATTATATTTAAAGAGTGCACTAAACGACTCCAAGAGCTGCTTGCATATGCAAAAACTGTATCTCTTAAACATTATCTGGAAAATCTCGATGTCACACCAGCATCTAATTACTCTTTGTGGTGCGTTGCTAGAAATCTTAAACCCCCGCTGAGTATAAATCACCTCTGCGCACATCTACGGGAGATTGGGCAAGAAGCGATACGGAAAAATGCAAAATATTTGCTGAGCACTTAAAATCCGTCTTTACGCCAAACACATCTACTGGTGTTTCTGATTTGCCGAGTGTAGTTGCTCTCCCCCCTAGACCCTTTAAGTTTAAGATGCGAGATGTACAAAAAGTAATTGCTGAACTCAAGCCAAAGAAAGCTCCAGGTATCGATGGAATTAGTAACAAGATGCTGATGAACTTGCCGCATATTGCAATAAGAATCCTGCTCTTTATTTGCAATGCCATATTACGACTGGAGTATTATCCACAACACTGTAAGCTTCTCAAGGTCAAAATGATTCCAAAGCCGGGCAAAGATCTTACCAAAGCTGAGTCATATAGGCCAATAAGTTTGCTGTCAACTATGTCAAAACTCTTCCAAAAGCTTCTCATGAAAAAATTGTTCCCTATTCTAACAGATAATATGTGCATACCGGACCATCAATTTGGTTTTAGAAGTCAGCATAGCACCATTGAACAAATTCATAGATTGGTTCAATTTATAAGAAAAACATTTGAAGAAAAGAAGTATTGTTCTGCCTTGTTTATTGATGTTTCTCAGGCTTTTGATAAATTTGGCATCATGGCCTAATTTTAAAATTGAAGACATATCTACCAAATAACATTCTAAAGCTTTTAAAAAGTTTTATTTTAGACCGGAAGTTCTCTGTTATGGAAAGAGAATTTATGACTACGCCCCAAACTATTTTATCCGGTGTACCATAAGGGAGTATAGTGGGACCAGTTTTATATTTGATTTATACTTGTGATATGCCTGTTAGCAGTAACATACACACTTCTACATTTGCAGATGATACAGCCTGCCTTAGATTGCACGAAAACCCTCATGAGGCATCAAGATATCGTCAGGAATATATAACGCAGCTTGAGCTATGGTTAAACTTATGGAGAATAAAAGTAAACGAACATAAGTGCGTACAGATAACATTTACCTTACGAAAAAATACTTGTCCCCCATTAGAATCAATAGTCAAATTATTCCTCAACATTCACATGTAAAATATCTTAGTATACACCTTGATCGTCGGCTTACATGGAAACACCATAGTGGCTCTAAGCTAAATCAGATAAAACTTAAGTTATCTCAAATACACTGGTTGATTGGCCGAAATTCAACACTCAGCCTGGACTGCAAACTTTTAATATACAATAGAAGAATTTTATGTTTATAAGAATTATACAATATATATTTATCATTGATACATTGGACATAAAAATACAAGCATTTTTCATACTGGTTGCAAAAATCTTTAGCATTAATTACGAACTATAGTTTGCAATATAATTTTTATTAAAATAAGAATAATTACGTATTATACAAATTTTTATCGAATGCAGCTCCGAAAACATTAACAAAATTAATTGTGTATGTATGTATGTAGAAATATACATACATATTCAATAAAACCATAAGAGATATTTCTTGGAATTCTCTGTTTTGAAAGATCGAAATGGTGATACCTATCTAATGGTCACGTATTGGTGAACATCTCGGCAACCACGTCAACCATCAATGGATGTACAGAAGTATGCACATTTGTATGTATGTATGTTTATGTAAATCATGTACATACATATGTATATATTGTATCATAATAGGTACGGTGTTTGCGTCTTCTCCAGCAAATCCTAAGTTCTTTCAAGCATATCTTAATATACTCCCGGACACAATCTGCTTGTTCCACAGATAAGGATATTGGTCAAAACACTCCAATATTACAGACTATTCGATACGTTGAACAAAACCATGCTTTAAAATTACAACTACAGAAGTTGAGCGGCCATTAGCTGAAACTATTATAATTGGTGGGGTCATATCAAATTATTATTCATTATTATTATTTTTCACAACGTATCTTTCAGGAAACAATATCGGTCAAATTATTCATTACCTGGGATATTACGAAAAAAATTTTCGCCATCGGCTTTTGGTGTAAGCATCGTTTATAAAAATTAGCTGTTGTAAGCTAGTTGCTTTTTATTTTTTTATAAGAGGCCTGTTTCTGAAGATGTTAATGTGTTGTAATAAAGTAAAATAGTTGAGAAGAAATATTTTTTTTCACATATATATGTACATACTTAAATACATTAATAATATATTTTAGAACTATGTTATTAACCTGTTGTATTTAACAAAATGAGTACTTCGTCTCTTGATGGTTAGCGAACAAGTGTCGTGTTCTTTATTTCGTTGTTCTTTTCTACATACATCTTTTTTACATAGGTGCTTAAATTTGTATTTTAAAAACAGGGTTGCGTGTCATCAGAGATGGCACTACACCTCCCCTTTTTTTTTGAAAGAAAACGATAAATGAATAATAATAAAATATATAGTGAATATTTAAAGTTTGGCGTAGTAGGTATTGGCCGTACCTATGCGTGGTGCATAGAAAAAAAAGAAAATGTTGAATCAAGCAAGATGATCGATCAATCTTGTTTGCTTCAATATTTTCATAATATGTTTTAAAAATTTAAAAAGATGTTTCATATTTATAATGTCTACAACTAACACTATATTATTGGTTTATATAATATATAATTTATAAATTCAAAATTTCAGTCTTTGTAATTTGTTTTTATCTTATTATTGTGTAATTCTAAAATTAATTTTTTTTGATTTATTTAAGGCATTTATTTTAATTAATTATAATTTTTATAATTAAATATATTTGAATTATATATATTTTTTTTCTTTAATTAATTTTGTTTACATAAACAAGTTAAAATTTAAAAGTTAAATTTACTATAAATTTTTGGTTTTTCTGTTTTTCCTTTTTCGTTTTTTTTTGTATAACATGTTGTTATAATTTATAATATTTGGAATATGTTCATAATAAAAGCTTATGTATGAATGTTGTTAATTTACAATCTGTACATATATTTTGTATTAAATTTCATTTGTTTTCGTTTTAAATAAAAGTTTTTCAAATTTACTATCAGAAATACAACACTTAGTCTGGACTGCAAACTTTTAATATACAAGTCGCTTTTGAAGCCAATATGGTGTTACGGTATCCAGTTATGGGGCACTGCTTCGGCTTCCAATGTAGAGAGAATTCAACGAAGACAAAACAAAATTTTAAGGTTAATAACATCTGCTCCATGGTATATTAAGAATTCAAATTTACATCGTGATTTAAAAATGCCACTAGTGACTGAAGAAATTGCAAGATACGCAGGCAAATACTTAACAAAACTCGAGTCACATCCTAATCCGCTTGCTCGTAATATTTTGAATTTTAATGGTCACATACGCCTAAAAAAGAGGGACACAAGGGCTCTTATACTCAACACTCTAGATGGGAATGCTTGAAAATACATTTAATTTTCCTTTTTGATTATCACTACTTTGTATTATTTAAATTATCACTAAGTTTTGGCCGACACTGGTCGGGCTAAATAATTATATTTTAGCTTTAAGATTTGATCACTTATTGTTAGTTCATTTTTGAAGATACAATAAATAAATATATGTATTAAAAAAAAAAAATAAAAAAAAATTTACTATAAATTTGTTTTATTTTTGTATTAGGAGTGTGTTTTATTTGTTTTTGTTTAGTTATTGTTTCCGTGTGTATATTACATTTAAAAACAGGTTGTAATAAACATTTGGAGTGAAGTAGATTGAGCTTCGTTTGAACACAACCCCTTCTACTGGAGAGCCAATGGCCCGCCAGGGAGCGCCTTCATCCAATTGCTTATACACTGCTGTAAAAATGTTATTTGAAAAAAAAAAGTTTTGTAAATTTTGTAATTTATTGTATGGTTGTATAATGTAAATATTTAAAAATTTTTTTTTTGTGTCTATACAAGCTTTCTATTATTACACATCATGAATTTTACATTCTTAGTCAACACAGCTATTACATTTTCTTAATCAGTTTTTATGTACCATTTGGTATTTATTTTCTTTACTTTTCAACATACAATTACCACAATAATCAACATCAACTACTTGAAACGGACCCGTGTACAACGATTCTAATTTATGTCCTGCGTTGTTTTCTAGTAAGACCATGACATTTATTTGTATATGAATCGACATTGTATATTGGTTCTACGTTGTTTGTTTCTAAGAATGCCAGTGTAGTTGGCAATTTACCATAAACTAGTTCAAATGGGCAATAGCCATGAACTGTGGATGCTGTTGTATTAAAACAATACGTAAAGTATTTCAACCAATCGTCCCAATCTACTTTTTCTGAAGATAAATAGCTTCTTACGTATTCATTAAAAGTCCTATGTGAGCGTTCTAACGTCCCTAATGTTTGATGGTGGTAAGCTGTGGATGTTTCATGGTCAATAGCAAGTAATTTACATATATCATTCACTAGCTGGTTTTTTCGAGGTCACGAATGGTCCTATTGTGTCAATTATAACAGTATCAAAGGCACAAAGTGGACCAGAGTTGTAATAACTGACGTATGCAAAAAGCTAAAATCATTGGTGGTGCAGTCACTGCGAGAAAGGGACAACTGTAGTATATTTGTTATTAAGATGTTAACAAAATAATCAAAACAAACAAGAGAAAATATGTACTTTGTGAAACGAACACGTGTACATACATACATACATACATACATACACATTTACAAAATTAAATTAAAGAATTTGTTGAATTGAATTAAAAAAATAGAATGTGAAATAGATTAATGGTATTAAAAAGTGATTTAAATTTGTTTACAAATGATTACTGATTTAACTTTAAGCATTTTCATTGAAAAATTTTAATTTTACCTTTTGTTTACAAAAATCACACAGCAAATGAGATCACAAAGCATAAACTGAAAATACATTTGAACAAGTAAACGAAGTACACAATTTTACAAAATTAAATGAAAGAATTTGTTGTGTTGAATCAAAAAACAAAATGCCAAATAGCTTATTACTATTAAAAAAGCAATTAAAAAATGTTTTAAAATGATTGCATATCTTATTTGAAGCATTTTCATTTAAAAATATAAATTTTTACCATTTATTTGCAAAAATCGCCAAGCGAATGAGGTTACAAAGCGTAAAATGAAATTAAACTAAAAAAATGCAACCACGAAAAAAGGTTAAAGAATGCGCAGTGACTGCGAGAACGAGACCTCTGAAAACACAAATTATCTTCCGTCTCGTGACATCTCTGTATATCCTCTGTGTCAAAGGCTTTATTTGGTGTGTTTGTTATTCTTAGTGGTTCAATATTCCTCGGTAACGATTTATTTTCCTGACATAAAATGCAGGATTTAACATACTTAATGACGTCCTTAGTCATATTTTTCCAATAGCAGTAATTTCGTAATTTATTTAGGGTTCTCATCACACCTGAGTGTCCTCCTGTAAGTGGTTCGTTGTGATAAAATTTCAATAAATTTTCTTTTTCAGCTTTACTTTTTACAAGTTTTATTCTTGGAGTAATCATAATGATTAATGTATCTAGATACTTTTCTGAATTAGCTTTAAGATCCGAAATGTAGTTGAACAAGTCGTCGTTTAGTGATATTTTAACTTTTTCGATTTTTGCATTTTTAGCCCCAATTTCTAGCTTTGATATTAACTGTTTTAGAACAATTTTATCATTTAAAATACAGTCATCGATGTTAAATTCACTTAAGATAATTTTGCCCTTTTTTAGAATTACTTTTGGGTGATTTCTATTTAGTTCGAACTTAAGGAGTGGTACCTTTCTAACTTCCCTAAAATTACTTATCTCAAACGCTTTTGGTTTGTTTATTATGTTTGCATTGTTATTTCTAATTTCCTTCCGAATTGTTTGTTTCAGATTTTGCCTTTTTGCTTGATTTCTTGTGGTTACTGCACACACGTTTGCCTGGTTTAACGTCTTAATAGATTCGATATCTATTCTTGAGAGTGCATAATATATTTGACTACGAAGTCGTATTCTTCTAAATCTAATTTCATACGAGTAAACTTTGATGACGGACTTTTTAAAGAGAATAAGTATGTAAGTGGTTTATGGTCGCTGCGTATAATGAATTTCCTGCCATACACGTACGGTCGAAAATAGTTAATCGCCCAATGAATGGCTGTTAATTCCTGCTCAATTGTGGACTTATGCGATTCTCCTTTTGTAAATGCGCGTGAAGCGAAAGCAACAGGCATTTGTTTACCATCATATTCTTGACTCAAGACAGGTCCACAGGCAATTTTGCTTGCGTCAGTTGTTATGTAAAAATCTCTACTGAAATCGGGATATTTTAAAACCTTTGGGTTAAGTAGCGCATTTTTCATATATTGAAATGACTTTTCGCATTCCTTCGACCAATTGAATTTCACATTTTTGCGAGTCAGGTGTGTAATACATGTTGCATATTTTGCAAAATTCGCAATAAATTTCCTATAATAGTTACAAAACGCGATAAAGCGCCTGGCTTCGTCAGGGTTTTTAGGAGTTGGATACTCTTGAAGGACTTTGAATTTCGTGCTTTTCGGAACAGCCTATGACAATTAAATCGTCCATATATAAAAAAGCTTGGTCGGGTTTGAGACCTGCGAAAGCTAACGACATCATCCCTTGGAAGGAATTTGGAGCAACTTTTAAGCCATAAGGAAGACGTTTAAATCGGAATGATCCTTTTTGTGTAGAAAATGATGTTAAGTCTCTAGAATATTCATCTAGCTCAATCTGGTGGAATCCTGACATTAGATCTAAACACGAAAAGTATTTTGCTCGTCCAATTTGGTAAAGAATATCGTATATCCTGGGTAGCGGGTATTTATCTGCTGCTAACTTTTTGTTAATTTGTCTAAAATCGAAAACTAAACGCCATCTTTTGCTATTATCCCCTGGGAGTGATTTCTTTGGTACGAGAAGGAGTGGGCTATTATACTCAGATAAAGATGGTTCAATAATATCATCTTTTAGAAGTTTATCTATTTGGCTATCTATTTCTTGCTTTTGAGTTTGAGGAATACGGTAATTCTTAATATATGTTGGTGTTGGGTCATTAACGTGAAGCTTTTGCCTATAAAAATTATTCGCTGAAATTTGTTCATGCTCTAACGCAAAAATGTCTGTATATTCTTTGCAGAGTTTCATCAATTTTTCGGACGCAAATTTAGGGAATTTCTCTTTTAATATATCAAGTACCTCATGATTTCTACCTTCCTTCGAGTGTTGTATTGTAAGAACATGGTAATCGCTTAGACTTTTGAACTGAATTTGTTTGTCTTTAACTATTACGTCATTAGTTGTAGTATTTAGGATTTTAATATATGGATTTGCTCCAGCTATTATGCAATTTGGTACCAAGATACCTGATTCTAGTTCTTGATTTGGAACAAAATAGGTATGCGTGGGATCTAGATTATAAATTTTTCGAAACGTTTCACAGCGTGGGGGAACGGTGAATTGACGGGGGGTTTGCATGTCAATAATTGGTATTTCGATTTTATGAGGTAATTCTTTAGTGCGGATTACTAAAAGGCTGTTGTCATCACTATAATTTAAAATGCAATTATTTGCTTTTATAAAGTCAAGGCCAATAATGCCATCACAAGGAATGGGGAAATGATTGTCAACCACTAAGAACTTGTGGCTTATTGCATAGTCGGCAATAAGGATATTACCATAGATTGACCCGTTGCTACTAAAAATTCCATCTCCAACACCTCTTATGGATACTATTTCACTTTTGTTTATTTTTGTGATATTTTGTAGTTGATTGATCTTGATTAAGGAAATATCAGCACCAGTGTCAAGAAGAAAAGTGCTTGTGGAAACGCCTAATGTTATGCTTAATTGAACATAACTGCAAAAATTTAGATTTAAACTATAAATAGTTTCAGCGCCAGGATTACCACATTTAACATTATTTGTATTTTTGCCAACACGTTGATTATTTTTACACGTTTTTAACCCTAACCCCCTCCCCCTGGGGGTGTTATTGGTTTTCCGAATCTTGTTCTATCACACGTATATTCCTGCTATCTGACCTTGAATTATTATGTTGTTCACGGCGGTTATTATAATTATTGCCACGGAAATTTCCATTATTATTATTATTATGAGGGTTTTGATAGTTTCTGTTCTGAGGTGAACCATTGTTACGAGTATTGTTGTACCTATTTAAGTTATTACGATTTCTACCCCTGTATTGATTATAATTTGTTCCCCTATATCTGTTAGTACCATTATTGTTTCGGTTATCCCGCTGTGTTCTGACATGAAAGATAGGTTAGCTAGTTGATCTATCATCGGTCACACTAGTGAATTTTGCTGTGGCTTCAGCAATATTATCAAATTTTCCTACTTCCATAATGAGCTTGATTTTCTCATTGTTAGCATTCTTAGCCATAGATTGCACAGCGATTTGAGTAGAATATTTTTGGCCGTTTCCGGTCCTAACCCGTCTGCTAGATATGCATTGTTTAGTGCTTTTGTTAATTGCTCTATCTCTTTGGTATAATCTGACGTATTTTTATTTAACTGCTTTGTGTTCAAAATTTTACAAGTAATTGATTCTGCGCTTTCACCTTTAATTGAAGAACGAAGTTTAGCTATTATTTGTTGAATTGTTGTCTCCTCAGTTATATAGTTTCTAGCAGTGGCCACTAATTTGGTCTTTATTAATTGAATCGCTACAGTTTCATGTGTGTCTTTTAAAGTATCTAATAATGACAAGGCATCAATAAATCTTTGCAAATTTTCTACAGTGCCATCAAAATCTGGAAGTATTTTACAGGCCAGTTCTATGAATTTTACCCTATCTGCCATTTTAGCTTCACTAGAAATACTGTCTGACCCAACGTGATTATCTTCTGAAGAAGTATCTTCTTCTAGATTAAATACAAAAGATTTATCCAACGATGTTGGTACTTTGTCCCCAATATTTAATCTCAAAAGAATATTTTGTAATTTTGATTTTACGCAAGATATGAGTTCTTCTACCTGGCCGCTATTATCATCATTCAAAAGATGTTTCAGATTTCTCACAGTTGCTACCATATGATTGTGATGAATCACTAATAAATTTAGATGCTTATGCTGTGTCTTTTCGCTCGGCAAATTTGACTTGTTCAAGCATTTATAGGATTTATCGAAAAAACTTTTATCACCTTGTAATTGCGCTAGGATTTCAGTCCATAAAGGCTTTTTTTCCTGTTCTTCACTCATTAGGGTCAATTAAAGAAAATTATTTTTATTTTGGTCCATGACCGTTTTGTTCCAATTGGGATGCTGAAAATTATATCCTGATTAAACAAAACACCACACTCATATGTAACTGTTCCTACAAATTTAAAACGCGAATAAGACTAAGAGTTAGAACTTTGGAATAATGAAAAAAATATATACTATTTGTTCCGAGAGGAGGGAGTGTTGTATAACAATACAACAAATCCTTTCTACTGTTGGCCAATGACCCACCGGAGTTGCTTTCGTTGCAACTAATATATATTTTTTAAAATTATTTAAATATTACCTAAGTAAAAAATTTTCTTCTTTTTATTTACGTTGTTTTCTATAAAGTTATTACTGCTTTTTGAAAGAAATACTCGGGATTTTTTAAAATAATATTAAAAAAAAAATTTTGTGAAAAATGCTGTTATGGTAACAATTGCCTATATTTGTGAAATAAAAATTTTCATTTTTAAAAAAATATACAAAGAGGATCGACTGTGGTATTGCTTAGAATATTCGCATCTGGCAACTTCACTTATTTGTTCCTTTTTGTTTTCATATTTATATCTTCCATTTTGGTCAAGGCGAATTGATACCAGGTGAATTTACTAGTACAACAAGTACAACATCAACAAACAACCACGAGAATTTTGTTTTTATGAAATCATTGGACGTTGTCAAATTTACAAAGCAAATAGAGTACTTTCACATTTGACAATGCCAAAAATAAAAAAAGTTATCAGCTGTGCTTTCAGTATTGCCTGTTATGAATTTGCCTTGATTTGGTATTACTTGTGCCAGAGACCTTGTTTTCTTTTAGTTTTCAGATTGCTAACACGCCAAAAAATTCGGCGGCGAAAAAATTAATTTGGCGGCGGCCTAAAAATTGAAGCAACTTGAGTTACTTTAAAATTTCAATTAAAATCAAGTAGATTCCGAAGTATCTACTTAGACAGTTGTTTTATACGTATTTGTTGAATTTAGCTGAAAATAGTGCATGTTGTGAGGTCAATTGTATGTTGAAAAATATATCGTTACCATTTCCTTTTTGTTTTAGTTATAAGTAAAGGAGATGAGTTTTGTTTTCTGTTTTGCATTTTTGTGTGTGTATATAAATTTTAATTATTAATGTTTCTCATTCTTATATATGTACATACATAAAACATTTTTCGTATATACATACATAAATACATAGGTATATGACATTTTATTTACTTATATAAAACATAAAATTTACATATATACAATAACTAGCCCTACAATTTTCATCTTACATGTACTGCAGCTGTTACAAACTGGGCTGATATTGTTGTTGCAGCGCTGGCGTCGCTGCCGTCCACTTGTTGTCTTCTTTGTATTTTTGGCTGTTGCTGTCAACTGTATTCTTCTCGTTTCTTTATGTTTAATTTTTCTTTTCGTTGTTTCTTTCTTTGTTAGAATTTAATTTCTTTATTTTTATTCTATTTTACTATTGCACTTATTTTGTTCTATTTTCAGTTTCAAAATTATTTTATAAAACCCTCTGATTTATTGCAGCAAAACTTATGTTGTCGCCGGCAACATTTTCATTGACGGTGGGTTTTTTATAACCTCTTATTCATGAATGTTATACCAGGGCTGCTAATTTTCATTTCATTTACTTTATTTAACTGTTGTTTGTATAAAAATTTGCCTATGGGTTAATATGTACATTTAAAAATATATAGTTCGCTTTGCTTTGTTTCACACTTTATTTAATTAAATGACCTTTCAGTGCCTTTGTAAATTGTTTCTTTATTTTAGTCTCTATAACTGTTCACTTCTCATTTTCTTGTTCTTGGAAAGTTACCGTTTTTAAAAAAAAATTTTGGATGGTTATGATTTTACGTTGTACAGTGTCTTAACTCCACTATTACAGCACTACACTGCTATATACATGTTTAAGTATGTATGCAGATCAACGCAAGCCCCAGCAAACCACCAAAACAAACAACTATAAAGCGTTCTTTTTAATCACCATGCTTTCCTTTTGATATGTATGCGTGTGCGAACACAATGCCATGCATGTATACATACAAGCATTTCAAACAACTTCTATAACTTTTGCCATTTTTCCACTAATCGTTTTGCATGTTTTTCACTTATGTCTGTTTCTATTTTAATTTTTTAATAATAAATTAGCGTTTTATTTGTTCATTTGAAGCTGAACTTTATAAAAATTTTCATGTTGTAAGGTGCAGATTTCTGCAAGGCAGAAATCGTTATATCGTTTTCAAAATCGGAAGACTGCATTTTTTCATTTTAATCGATTTAAGACAAATAATTTAGATATAACTTTTTTCCATTTATTTAAGCACTAACTTAAATCAAATGGGCAAGAGATTGCTTTAATCTCTTTTCCTACACATGTAATATTTCCAACTGGACTTTGCTTGATCTAATTTGTTTTCTTTTATAAAAATTCTTTTTGGTAGACATAAATTGTCAACGCAAGTAGTTTTTGTGTATAATTACATATATTTTATTTTTAGGAATTATTATGTATAAATTCTTTTTATGTTTCATAAAAAGTTTTCACACGAGCCGTACACAACTATATATTTTTTACTTTGTCACGGTCGTCATGTTGTATTTAACAAAATGAGTACTTCGTCTTTTGATGTTTAGCGAACAAGTGTCGTGTTCTTTATTTCGTTGTTCTTTTCTACATACATCTTTTTTACATACCCAGCTAAAAAAATTATATATGGTCCATATATTTTTAATATATGAATGTATATAACTATATATGAATATGTATGAATTCATGTATGGAAATATATGGGATTATACATGGCAAAACTATTATATATGAACTAATATATGGACTAATATATGAAATGTATTATAACATATGAGCTCATATATGAAAATGTAATTATGAAGCTCTTCATATGTGGATCCATATATATATATATATATAAGATTTTATATATGGAGCCATATAAGAATGTATGCATACATGATATATCACATAAGATCGTTTTTGCAATCAAAAAAGCTTGGAATTCTATCACTGCTGAATTGGAAATCCATTAGAAAATACATAAGGTATGCAAAGTTTATATGCGTACCCTCAACGTTTCAAAAAGAACTTTTTGTTCCAAAAAGCATTCTTGTATAATTTTAAACTTGTAGCCCCATTTAATATATCAAATAATCAAAAGGATAGTCCAGTCATTAATTTTATAGAAAATAACAAAATTCTCTTGATAAGAAACAAAGTTCATATAACTGTATTGAAAACTATTGTAAGGCGGATTATTTTTTCTTTTATAATTAATTGCATTAGTTTTTAATCTGATTTCTTAAGCTAAATGTTATGTAGGAATATGATTTATGTCCTTTTTAAATAATTGATTCACCTTTTGATGAATGAAATGACTTTTATTCGTTTTGAATTATTTGTCCAAACAAATGTTTTATTAAATACAACCTCTCTCTCAAGTCTAAAAAAAGTTAATTTTAGTAATTTAATATATTGCACAGCAGTGCGCTTTTGTGAATCAAAAGTGTGAATATGAACTTTGCATACTGTGGAGGGAATTTACACGTACATGTATGGAAATGTGTGAATATATATAATCATATATGCCCATATACCCTCATTTTTCGGATCCGAACCATATATGGGATATCATATATGCTCCATACATATTTTTTTAGCTGGGTAGGTGCTTAAATTTGTATTTTAAAAACAGGGTTGCGTGTCATCAGAGATGGCACTACAAACCCTCGCCCAAAGCAGTGGTGTTATAAGTTTGAAGTGTGTGTATGTGTTCGTGTGTCTGTATGAGTCCACGTACAGACCAATTGGCTGGACCGATTTTTTCGCCAGAAAGCTAACTTGATCGAATGTTCCGCTGTGTCTAAAGAAAATTAGTTCAGCCTTTAGAAGATATGACATCTTTTCTAGTTATATTCCGTCGAATCTGTGTGCCTTACGCCGTAGCTCTCAAATGGCTTGACCGATGATTTAATATATTCTAATCTATACTTGAAGAAAATTGGTCCAGACATTTGGTGCGTACGTCGGGTGTTTTCAAAATTTTAAATATTTGCACTTGTAACTTTTGAAAAACAGGCTCAAAGGTTTTTCTTTTTATTAAAATTACTATGTATGTACATACATTTAAAACCAATTTTCAAAAGTAACATACTTACATGTTGGTTCTAATTAAGAATGTCGTATTTCAACTAAGGGCCAAATTTTGTAAAACGAAAGCGTTAAGCGTATATGGAAAAATATATATTACAATTACATAGTACATACAAAATTTGTCAACGCTTATCGTTTCGTTTTACAAAATTTGGCCATTAGTCGAAATACAACACACGTATTTATATATCAGTATGTAGGTATGTTATTTTTGAAAATTTATTTTACTACGATCTTGTAATATTATATTTATTTATATATATTGTAATATTATATTTGTAATAATTTTGCAATGTTCTTTAAGCTGGGTTCACACGAGTGACACAATGTACCAATTTTCGTCTGCTCACTGCGATAGAGTCATAAGTAATAAGCCAAATTGACATTATTACTTAATTAATTCTTGAATAACTCTATATGGTTTTATTACTCATGCAGTGGGGTGCAGTTATGTAATTATGTTTCAATTAGTTGAAAAACAAGGCAAATTTTCTTTATTGCTCATATGAATTTTTACATGCCGTGTACTATAGGCTTAAGCCATATGCATTTAAACTTCCAAATATTAAACTAAAAACTTTAACGATATTTATTTAATAAATATTTAATAAATTTATATTAATAGAGACTATTACAACTCGTAATTGAAATATTGCATTAGTAGTAGGGAACTGGGCATCCGGCGTCAATTAAAATTGCAAAATTGTTGGCTGAAATTGTTAAATTGTGGGTGAAATTGTTAAATTTGGGTAATTAAAATTTGAAAATTGTTAAATTCTTGGAAATTTATGAAATTTGATTAACTTTGTGGGAACGGGTGATTTTTTTTGGGTAATATTAATTGTGATAACGGGTGATTTTTTTGTGGGTGTGGATTAAGGGATTTTATAAGATTAAGATTTCACAAGTGTATATGCCGACGGGAAAATCATGAAAATAATTTTTCCTAACACCAATGGTGAAAATAGTGATTATTAATTTTTCCTAATGCCTACGGCAATCCATGATAATTTTTCGTAATGCCAACGGCAATACATGATTATTATTTTTTTTAAATGCCTAAGGTAAAACACATTTTTATTTTTTTCAAATGCCGACGGTAAAACACATTTTTATTTTTTTCAAATGCCGACGGCAAAACATGATTATTATTTTCTAGTACCAAAGGGAAAATCATGGAAATGATTTGTCCTTATGCCGACGGGAAAACATGATTATTATTTTCTAGTACCAAAGGGAAAATCATGGAAATGATTTGTCCTTATGCCGACGGGAAAACGTGAAAGTTATTTTTTCTAATGCTAATATAGGTGTTGGGAGACTGTGATTTATTTATTTGTTTAAGAAATATAATTGTATGTATTTATGTATGTATGTATATTTGTATGTGTATGTATGTATGTGTATTTGTATGTATGACTGAGGATGCTTGTACGTAAAATATTTTGTATAATACATTTATATTTTGCAACGTAATCATTTTCTTTGTCTACGATTATTTTAAAGCAGCAGAATTTCATCCAAGTACAATCATCAGCAGAGAAAAAGAATTAAAAATTTGCAAGTAAGCATTAAAGTTAACTCGCCTCCTCCCCACTTCCTTCTCTTTCATTTATGTAGTTTGTATTTGAAATAAGAAAACACTTGTACATTCTTTAATTTTGTATTCATTTATTGTTTAACATTTTTTTAAATTTTATAATAATACATACATATGTATGTAAATTCTTATTTTAAGAAGTAAAAAAGTTCATTTAAAGCAAGACATTTCTTTTGTTAGTAAAATACCATTTTTTAATGCGCAAACACCAAAATTATGATAACTACAACAAAGATATTCTGGATACTTGATTTCCATTTGTTTAAAGTTGATGCAGCCTATATCCTCAACGTTAGAAATTTTTCGGTGTAACATTTTTTCCAACTATCATCTTTTTTCTTCACCTTTTACATAAATTTTTGAACATCTTGCGTTGGCTTTTAAAAAATTGCAAACGCTTTGAAATGAAAATGATCCAGCAGTGATGATAGTTTTTTGTTAGCCACTTTGCTTCTCTTTGCTTTTTTATTGATAACCATTTAAAATCAAATGGGGATTTTATAATGAAATGGTTATATTCATAATTGTTGAAAACAATCGCTACTTCTTTTGCGATGAAATCATTTGAATTACTCTTGAAACCTTGTACGCCTATAAAAATTATGTTGTTATCCATATTACTCAATTTATAAGACTTTTCGAACTTGTCCTTTGATAGGTATATATTCTATTATACGATCATGAATAAGAATGCAGTAATCTGTTGTCTTTGCTGCAATATTAGTTGCTGTTTCAAATTCTATTTTTATATCAATCGGTCCATTATTGAGTGATTCATTCTGATGACTGACATCTACTACAATAATAGGAGCTTTTGTCTTAAACTCTGGTGCAGTTAGAAGCGGTTGAGATTCTTTCATATAATAGCTTTGTTGAAATCTTATAGCCATGTCATATAGAATTGTATATCGTTCATTTTTGAACTTTATGTTAAGATCATCATATGGATATGAGACTGAATTTAAATGTAATTTTAAATTAGTCAAATCACAATGAACAAGCTTATTTTCTTGTTGAAAAGCAATCAATACAAAACGTGGGCGTTCTCTATTTGCAGCCAGTTTAACATTCCAAATATGGCTAGTTCCTATGTTTAATTGTGGATTAATATGACAATCCCAACTGCGAAATGCCATAGGTATAGAAGCACCATTATTAATCATTTTTATCATATTCAATTTGCTAAAGTCCGATAATTGTACATTTGGGATTCTCCATGAGATGAGTGAAATTGTAAGTTTAGCTTTTTCAGTAGAAACACTCGAGCGCACAAGATCTTCATCGTTCTTATTGCGCAAGAGTATCAATTCATGTTTTCCATTTAGTATAACTTTGTTGTAGTCTTCAGCGAATCCTAGAAGCATTTTTAGAGGTACATAGAAATTGAAAAATCCATTTACAAGAAGGACATCGTCAATTTTGTTCCATCCAGCATTTTGCATCACGTTGCTTTCAGTTGGTGACATAGAAACCAAATTTTTTATGGTGCTTGTGACTCCTAAATATCTTGTATGATCAATTTCAATTCCATTGGGCTCATAGCGAATTTCATCAAACAGATATGTCACAAAGTTGTTTTTTAGTATAAAGTTCTCTGAAGATGACGAAGATTTGGTCTTATTATCATCGGCAACAAACCCCTCTACATAAATGTAGCTCTCACTGGGTAGCACGTACAAATCTTGATTTTTTATTGAAATTCTAATTTCATCGTTATTGTTGTAAGACTGTAAGTATGGTACATATGTATGATAGTCCTTTTTGATTATATTTTCATCAGACAAAGATTTATCTAAGACATCTATAATTGAACTCATTTTGTCTTTAATTTCAAATTCAATGACTTCAGAAAATTTTTATTTGATGTTGTTAGAGATTTTTGTTGAGCTGTTCGCTTTAATGTTGTTGTTGTTTTTGCTGCTATATTTTTCAATGTATTTGTGTTGTATATTAGCATTATTTAGTTGACCTTAAATGTATTCCTATTGTAATTTCCTCTCCTCGGAAATTAATTAAATCACCGTGTTGATCAAGTACGCGCAGCGCTAGTGAACTTATCGCTCTGGTGTTCACAGGTAAATATATGAGATTTCTTGGAACCTCATCTATTTTATAGCCTGGAGGCACATTTATCGGAAATTCATGAAGTGTATGCGATTTGAAGTTATTCATATATGTGTTAATAGCGATACTACTTTCAATTCGCAAGAGATTCACTTTAAAAATATTAACTGGAAGATCTGAGTAATAATATTTATTTGGTGTTAGGATTTTGCTATTGAATCCTAAAAGTTTTCCAATTGTGTTGTCTTTATTAAAATATACAGGATCCTTAGAATTATTAACCTTAACTTGCATTGTGTTGTTATTGGCTTCAATAAAAATCTTATTTGCTGGACAAAGTCGTTTGTATTGCTCTTCTATAAAATCAACTATATCATTTAATTTGTAAGATCCAATTGGTATTTCAATATTATGTTCTCCTATATGAAACATATTGTTGTAAGTGTCTACATTTGGAATACTGTGGTATGAATGAAAATCAGTTAAAGCACAATCATATGCACCATGTAATTCAATAGGAGGAAAGTAACTAGCAGACAATTCTGATGAGTTAGAGCTCAGAGTAAGTGTTATTGACATTATAACAGACTGATTACAATTAAATAAAGTTTAGTACACAGTGTGGTTTATAAGCATAATTTACATATTTATTTCATTTTCTTATTTTAAAATTAACATTAGTTTCTTAATATTAATGCTATTATTGTTCTTGATATGATGCTCTTGGTGATTTAGTTTTTCTTCCAACTATAATATTTCATCTTTATTTATCCAAGAATTGTGTTGATCTGAAAATCCTAGCCATTTAACATATACTTCCTTCGTTTTAGTTTTGAAAACCTTTTCAACTAGATATGTATTTGGAAATCTAGTTTTTGAAAGTTCATCAGTATAGAATCCACCTTTAATAGGATTACCAAGATAATCTTCTAATATGTATGTTGCAGGATTTGTATTTTGAACTTTGTTAATTCTGAATATTTCTGTGGTCCAATTTGGAGTATAACCTTTTTCAAAGATATGCTTATATTTCCTTATGCGAACATGATCTACATTAATTTTCGACATTTTATACATCTTCAAATGACTGTATACTGTATTCAACAGCTTTTGCTCATTTGTTGAGTTGACTTTAATAGGAGACATTTTAATTGTGCGATGAAATTTTTTATTGTATGCATTAACTAAATCTTTGTGTATATCAATCCACTTATATGAACCATTATAGCTAAATTCTTTCCACATCATTCCTTTCAATGTTCTATTAAATCGTTCTACAATTGATGCTTTCATACTGCTATATGTTGAGTAGTGATTAATGTCGTATTTATGCATTAATTTTTCAAAGTTTTTGTTGAAAAATTCTTTACCATCATCTGTTTGTAAGTTTTTTGGTACTCGCCCCAATTCAAAAATATCTGCCATTGCCTTGGTTGTTTCGAGTGCAGTTTTTGTTTTTAGCGGTACTGCCCATGCAAATTTTGAAAATGTGTCGACTACAGTAAACAAAAATCAATAATTTTTATTTTCTTTAGAATAGTTCCCCATTTCAACTAAATCAGCTTGCCAAAGATCATCAATTTCTTTCATTACAACTCTGCGACGCACAAAATGTTTTCGTGCTTGCTTATGGAGTTCGTTTGCTAAATTCCTTTTTAAAGACATTAAGTTGTTTTTACATATTTTTTGGAGAGTGTTGTGATCTACTTGAAGGACTTTCAGCTATTGATACAAACATGTAATTTTCCAATCTATAAATTTTCTCATTAAGCTGTTCAATTTGTTCTTCAAATGATGTTTTCATTTTTTGGATATCTTTTTCAATTTTATAATTTTCTTCTATATCTAATTTTATTTCACGTTGTAGTTCTTCGATTTGCATTTGAAGATCTTCTTGAATTACAGTATTGTCTGCCTTAAAGTATGTTAATAATTTCTCTTCTAGTTTTTCGATTTGAGTTTGCAGAAACAATTTATTGAACACATCGTTTTCCTCCAGAGCTTTTGCAACATTTTTGATCCTTTTGTTTTGGACATCAATGTTGTTGTTCGTATCCACAAATAACCCCAACAGTTTAGGTGCATTTTTCAAAGAAATTATGTTGCTAGTATCGTTTAAGTAGTGTCCAAATCTATCAACAGACATCCTTTATATACTTTATTAACGTTAATGTATTATATTCGCTTCACGTAGCTCTTGATAATTGATACAATCTCGTTATTGAGACTAGTATGACCTGCACCTTGTGATGCGAGCAGTAGTCGAAGTCGACTCTACTAACTCATTTGGATCATCCCAGTATATTGTTACGTAAAAAGATTCCTACAGGGTTAATGCAAAGAATTATCTAGAAGTATTTAACTAAAGCGCTAAACGTACACACGTATTCACGTGCAAGCACTATAGCAACAACAATTGTATACAAAGCTACAGACATACACGTATACAAATAAAAGTGCGAGCACTTATGGTAATCACCCTGTACTAAAAATAGCACACTGCACTAGCAACATACAAGTCGTTACTTTGAAAATTCAAAGATTAACGGCCAATCGAATCACCTACAAACATCTAGAAACGGCGATATGAATTTTCCCCATTATGCTAGAAGACTGTTTGAACATCTGGCTACCAATAAACAAACATGCCTATACGGCCATATCGTTTCTTATGTGTTGGTCTTTACTAAGTGCATGAATGCATGTTGCCACGTCATCTACTTGCGAATATTCTAGATCCGGTTTGGTAGTATAAAAAGAGAGCTGCCGTATGTCAGAGTAAGTCAGTGCTAATTGGAATTTAGTAGAGTGAACATCGTTGAAAGTAAAAGACATCGTGCCGTGGATAATAACGTTAAGAAGTAAATAAGAAAAGACAAGTTGTAATTGGTTTAGTCAAGAATAAAAGGAAGTTCAGTTGCAAATAAGAAAATCGTGTTGTTATTTATTTTTATTTTTGAGCAATCAAAAGAACTCACACGTTTAATAAAATTTAAACGTAACATTTGGTGTCAGAAGTGGGATTGCAAAATTAAAATAAAAATAATTAATTAATCAGAGAATAATGAATTTGTAATACAAGAAAAGAAAATCTACAATGAAGTTCGAAGGCCTAAAAGTGGAGCAACTCAAAAGGGAATTGAGTAAGTGTGACCTGCCGACAACAGGTAATAAGGCAGAACTTCAAAAGAGGCTGATAGATGAATTCAAGCGTCGTGGCGTTGACATAGCAGCGTATGAATTTGAAGAGAAATATGAGATGGAAGAAACATCTGCTCCTTCTACTATTACTCCAACCAGTACAGATATCAGCGCAATGTTTGCTGCCATGATGAGCAAAATTCAGGAGTCTTCTAAAGCTATAAAGGCTGATTTTCAAGAAATTTTTCGAATAAGCAATGAGAAAATGGATGACAGATTTCAGGAGTTTTCTAGAGCTAATGAGAAAATGGAGGCAAACAATGAGAGAGTTCTAGCTGAAGTTAAAGCCACAAATGAGAAACTTCAAGAAATGTCTAAGGGCTTATATAGAAGAGTAGATGGCATTAAAGTACAAGTCAGTAAATCAGACGAAAAGATTTCTGACTTGGAGCAGATCAACGATGAAATTTCTGGCAATGAAGAAAATGTTGACGAAATCTACAGTGGTCAGTGTCAACAAGTTGGAAATGAGCGAAGTTTGTCAGAAGTCTCCAGCGAAGTGAATGAAGCTCGTGACGAAGAAGATAGTCAAGCGGTCAGTGAAACAGTGGAACAAGCTATGGGTGAAATGGTCTTGCTTTCTCACGGTAAAGAAACTGCTACAGTAAACAAAGCGCGCAGCATAAAAGCAGCAAGGAAGAAGAAGACAACTTTTGTAAGGAACCTCAAGCGTGTGGTAAGGCAAAGTCTAGTCGAGAAACAAAGTAGAGTCAGTGCAATAGGCCATAAGTGTGGAAGGAGTGGTCATCTCCAGTGTATGGTAAGGCAAGCTCTAGCCAAGGGACAAGGTAGAGTCAGAGCCAAAGGCCATAAGTGTGGAAGGAGTGGTCATCTCCAGTGTATGGTAGGGCAAGCTCTAGCCAAGGGGCAAGGTAGAGTCAGAGCCAAAGGCCATAAATGTGGAAGGAGTAGTCATCTCCAGGGAATGGTAAAGCACGCTCTAGTCAAGAGGCAAAGTGGACTCAGAGCCAGATGCCACAAATGTGGAAGAAGTTGTCATCTACAGCGTACAGCATGGCAAGCTGTAGTGGACATACCAAGCAGATTCAGTACCAATGGCTGCAAATGTGGAAGAACTTGTCATCTTCAGCGCAAGGCAAGGCAAGCTGTAGTGGAAACAGGAAGCAGAGTTAATACCAGGGGCCGCAAATGTCAACGAAGTAGTCACCTCCAGCGTATGGTAACACAAGTCAAAGTTGAAAGACGAAGCAGAGCCAGAACTAAAGTCTACAAATATGGAAGAGGTAGTCGTCTACAGCGCAACTACAAGGCGTATAGAAAACGAAGAAAGAAACAGGCAGTTATGATGTGCCTATTCGGGACGAATAGGCTTAAGTGGGCGGCAGTGTTACGTAAAAAGATTCCTACAGGGTTAATGCAAATAATTATCTAGAAGTATTTAACTAAAGCGCTAAACGTACACACATATTCACGTGCAAGCACTATAGCAACAACAATTGTATACAAAGCTACAGACATACACGTATACAAATAAAAGTGCGAGCACTTATGGTAATCACCCTGTACTAAAAATAGCACACTGCACTAGCAACATACAAGTCGTTACTTTGAAAATTCAAAGATTAACGGCCAATCGAATCACCTACAAACATCTAGAAACGGCGATATGAATTTTCCCCATTATGCTAGAAGACTGTTTGAACATCTGGCTACCAATAAACAAACATGCCTATACGGCCATATCGTTTCTTATGTGTTGGTCTTTACTAAGTGCATGAATGCATGTTGCCACGTCATCTACTTGCGAATATTCTAGATCCGGTTTGGTAGTATAAAATGAGAGCTGCCGTATGTCAGAGTAAGTCAGTGCTAATTGGAATTTAGTAGAGTGAACATCGTTGAAAGTAAAAGACATCGTGCCGTGGATAATAACGTTAAGAAGTAAATAAGAAAAGACAAGTTGTAATTGGTTTAGTCAAGAATAAAAGGAAGTTCAGTTGCAAATAAGAAAATCGTGTTGTTATTTATTTTTATTTTTGAGCAATCAAAAGAACTCACACGTTTAATAAAATTTAAACGTAACAATATATAGTTGTTCTTATGAATATTAAATTCCATCATTCCATCACCTAAATAGCTACCTTTTGGTTTGGATCCTGTTGATTGGGGTAAATTCTTCTGGTTTTTTTCGTCAATAAATTTCTTAATAATATGTTTATATTTATATCCTCTAGTACCCTTTATTTGACCATCAGGTGTATAGTCTCTTCTATATGTATTAGTAGTAATTACAATCTTTTTATAGATTTCGAGTTCAAATTTATCATAATTTTTTGGTATCTTATGAAACATTACAGAAAATAGCCCTGGTGTTAGAGCCCATATTTGACCACCAACTTGTGTTTTATCCTCATTAAGTTTGAGCTTACTATCACCAAATTTCCATTAATTATTGAAATCTTTATGTGGACCATAGTTTGTATCTAGTTCATTTCTTCCTTCCAAGACTGATAAGTCAGTATAAGCATCTTCTGTATTGGAAGTCTGTGAGTAAAAATCATCATCATCGTCATCATCATTTACAGTATTAGCATCATTTAATGAGATGGTATTATCAAATATTGTTCCTTCTGCTAGTTTCTTTGGTGTACTTGACTCTATCTTGACTGATGTTTTTTCAGGCTTAAGAGTTGTTTTATTTTCAACTTCTGCCTTCATTTTACTTTCTTCTTTCATGGGAATTCTTTTAATTATTTTAAAATTATTCATGAATTCTTTGAGTGGTTCTGTTACAGGTTTAAATATATCTCTTAGTTGTTCACGTGTATCTATTTCAGCAGTTTTTATACTACGAAGCTTTTTCTTTAAGACATTTCTTGTCAACACCAATTGTTTTAAAATTTTCTCATCCATGTTTAATAATAGTAAATAACAGGTATCAGCTATTAGATCAGGTATCAGCCTTTTATGACCTGGTCTGGTTATCAGATCAGCTTTTCAGGACCTGGTCTGGTTATCAGATCAGCTTTTCAGGGCCTGGTCTGGTTTTCAGATCAGCTTTTTAGGACCTGGTCTGGTTTTCAGATCAGCTTTTCAGGACCTGGTCTCGTTATCAGATCAGCTTTTTAGGACCTGGACTGGTTTTCAGATCAGTTTATCAGGTAGCAGCTCAGCTTATAGCAAATAGATGTATGAAGCTTAAAGTTAGATTAATAACTAAAGTGAATGTTTATCAAGAGTAGTTTATATAGTTATGAAATAGTCAAATTGCTTTCTGTAGCGACCATTGTTTAATTCATTATCTTTGCTTATCACCAAAAATCCATATTTATCCTTCCAACACTCTCGACAAATTTCTTGGAACTTTTCATAACTCATATCGCTGCCAACATGATCCCTATAAACATGCTTCATATTTGTATCACCTTGCTTAAACATTATAATAACATTTGCATTGTCTCTTATTAAATGCTTGGGAATTCTAGTATAAGTTTGACACAAGTAGAATGAATCAACATCCCTATGTCGCCCCATACAAAAATATGTACGTACATTATTCTGCTTTTCACATGCAACATCATCAAATATCATAATTGAATTAGTTTTAGCTTCGTCAGGTGGAATAACTGATTGATTATCTGTAAATGTATAATATCCCATTCCTTTAATTGGTGAAATTAGTTTCTTCAGGTATTCATATTTGGGCTGATATAAAGATTTTGAGTATAAATAGATGTTTTCAAACTTGAGTCCATTAGGACTTTCTAGTAAGCTAATCATAACATTAGTCTTTCCACAATTTGATGGTCACACTATTAGAGCACGAATAGAATTTGGTAAGAGGGGGCTGTGCGTTATTTTTGAAGTAATGTTCGATGATTCATCAATATTACGAACTAAAATATTTTTATGTTGTTTCACTAACTGTATTTTTGTAACTAAATACATTTCATAAATGTTACCTCTTATTATAAAAAAAATTAGATAATATGGTTATACGATATCAGAAAACGTTTATACATACATAAAAACACCTTCATTGGAGGAGGTATAGTAGATAAAATAATAAACGCTCTACCTGTTGAGCTTCATCTTCCTGGATATCAGTACTGTGGGCCTGGAACAAAACTACAAAAACGTTTAAATCGAGGTGACAGAGGAATTAATTTATTGTACTCTGCTTGTAAGAATCACGATATTGTGTATTCAAAAAATAAGGATTTAAGTACTAGACATAAAGCTGATAAAATACTGGAAAATTCAGCTTGGAATCGAGTTTTATCAAAAGATAGTAGTCTTGCTGAAAAATCATTTGCATATATGGTTACTAACGCAATGAAAGCCAAAACAAAATTTGGTATGGGTGTGGAGAAAAAGAAAAATGTTGGAAAGAACAAGCTAAATGATAAAAAACTGTTTAGAACATCAATTAGAGCTGCAACAAAAATACTAAAGAAGGAAAAGCCATTAGATATTAACTCAGCTATTAAAATTGCACGAAAAACTATCAACAAATCATTAAAAGGAAGAAAATCTCAAATTATAGTACCACGTGTAATACGTGTCCCAAAAATTGGTGGATTTTTGCCTCTAATACCGATTTTAACTGCTCTGGGTGCAATTGGTAGTCTAACAACTGGACGTGCTGCCATAGCTAAAGCTGTAAATGCCAAAAATCAACTTGATGAAGCAACTAGACATAATAGAGCGATGGAATCTATATCAGTTGGCAAAGGACTTTAATTAAAACCATATAAAAAAGGTTATGGCTTAGTTTACAAAGAAGAATCAAAAAACTCTTAGAGATGCTGCCCAACAGACCACTATCTGATGTGGACCTAAACTGTTTCTCTATAAATATTCCATATTTTAGAGGAGTTCTCATGTTGAATACTCTACCAAAACGAACAAAGAAAATTGAATGTGGAATAATCAACTTAGATGTATCAACAGGACCTGGTACACATTGGGTAGCATATTATAAAAACAACAATGAAAAAGAATATTTCGATAGCTTTGGAAACTTACAACCTCCTTCAGAAGTAGTCAAATATCTTGTACAAATGTAAAATACAACTACAACCAACATCAGAATTTTAATACATTTACCTGTGGTCACTTATGTCTTAAATTTCTTTAATAACTGAAAATATTAAATAACTGAAAATATTAAATAAAAACAAAAACATTTATATCTTAGAAAACTCTTTAATGTCTTTTTATTTATAATTTAAAATACATAGTTAATATATTTTATTGCCAAATAGGAAATTGGGAATTTTGAATTAGAAATTCACTCAGCTCACTCTAAAGGATTAGATTTTCTTCACCTTCTCTGCTTAAGCAATAAGATCAACTGGATAGATCTTTAATATCGTCATCTGTTAAAATATTATATTGTTTAGGCAGGAACATTATGTGTTTATTCATTTCCACTTTTGGTATTGGTCCATATTTAGTTGTTACACGTAACACATTTCTAATAGTATATTTCGTTGATGATTCAAGCTCCTTTATGTGGATTAAAGTTTTGCTGTTTAGATCATTAAATTTTGAAATTAGATTTGTTGTGGAGACCATTTTTTTACTTAGTTCTTCTCACTTTGAATATTTAACTGGAAATGATCTTAAAAGAAGCGATGATGACTTCAAGAAGACTAATCAAAAATAATTATGGTGAAATAGTGAATAAGTGGTGGATAGTGATAGACAGAAAGAGATAGTTATAGAGAAAAAAGGGATAGAGAGAGATAGAGTGCTAAAAAGAAATATGGAATAGAGATAATGGTATAGATTTTTTAAAGATTAGGAGATACTACTTTAAAAACTTACTGAGAAAATTAGTCTTTAAGGAACCTTCCAACATTCATCATCATTCATTTATCAGCAAATAAAATGTGCCAAATTAGACGTACTCTAAACCAATTTATGAGAGATTTTGAAAGCTTCAGGCTTTCTGATCATTGGGAGATGATAAAATTTTTCCAAAATATGCTGGATGAGAACGAAGAATATGGAGTTATGGAAGATGAAGACAACACAGAAGGGCACTTCAAAAGCTGTCCTTGGTATGATCCTGAGTGTGAGGAAGGACCCGATACTTGTAGATGTACAATATATTTTTTACGAAAAAGTATATTAGAACATCTAATAATTGGATAATAGGAAATGTTTGCATCATTATAAATAAAATAAATAAAAATTAAATTAAATTGTATTATTAAAAGAAACAAAAGAAATAAATATTTTTATTTTTTTTTACTACATATATTTATTTATTGTATCTTTAAATATTAACAATAAGTGATCAAATCTTAAAGTTAAAATATAATTATTTAGCCCGACCAGTGTCGGCCAAAACTTAGTGATAATTTAAATAATACAAAGTAGTGATAATCAAAAAGGAAAATTAAATGTATTTTCAAGCATTCCCATCTAGAGTGTTGAGTATAAGAGCCCTTGTGTCCCTCTTTTTTAGGCGGATGTGACCATTAAAATTCAAAATATTACGAACAAGCGGATTAGGATGTGATTCGAGTTTTGTTAAGTATTTGCCTGCGTATCTTGCAATTTCTTCAGTCACTAGTGGCATTTTTAAATCACGATGCAAATTTGAATTCTTAATATACCATGGAGCAGATGTTATTAACCTTAAAATAAAATAAATATAAAATAAAATTGTATTATTAAAATATTCCTCGTTTTGTATTATTTTTTCTAAAGGAAAATTAGGAATCATCTGTTTGTAAGTTTTTTGGTATTCATCTCAATTGAAAAATATTTTCCATTGTCTTGGTTGTTTCTCCTTATGAAATTTAATGGAATTTAATAATATTGTGAAATTCAATTTCTCTTGTACAGAACTTATCAAAGAAAACAAAACTGTGCATGTTTAAATGATATGAAAACAAGACTGTGCATGTTTAAGCGATATGAAAACAAGAATTTGTATGTTTAAGCGATATGAAAACAAGAATCATGCTGAAGCATGTATAAATTATAAAATGCAATTTAAACAAATATTACTTTATATCTTTATCGGTATGAGTATCAAATAAATTTACTGAAAAAATTAAAGCATGTCGAGGCATGTATAATTAAAAAAATTCGTCACGTCATAAAATTTTTGCAAATGAATTACATATGTATATATGTATCTGCTGTGCAAAAAATTCAAAAGAGTGAATTCGTAAAATCTAATAGTATAGATTTTTGAAACACCACTACATCTCGGACTCTCGCGTCACTATCGATAGAAGCATGCTAAGGCATGCATGCTAAGAAAAAAAAATATGAGTAAAGCTGTTATATGATGATGAAAAACTCTTTTTAAAATTATGAATTCGACAGCAATTGTATCTGGATTAATACAACTCATGAATGTGTTGTATAGGGTATGATTGATGGTGAGAGGAGTGAAAAATCATTACATCTGCATGCGATACAATCAAGTCTATGTTAACAAGAATTACTTCAAGGGGTCAACCAGTAAACCTCATGTTGAAACACTTGAGGTAAAATTCTCCCAAACATACTAGATATTCCAATGTTTCTGACACTTTATGCAAATACTTATGGTGAATTGCTTGACGGTGGAGGAAAGTAAGTTCTTTGTGATCGATTTTCTAGAATAGTTGATTATTAAACATGTATTTCCATGTATATGAACTAATTTTTACATACATACATATATTTATCTATATGTATTCTTTTCAAAATTATATATGTAAATGTTCTCTATTTGAAGTAGTAAAATCAAAAATTAGTGACACATTAGAAGGAAAAATAAAAAAAACATAATAATTATGTCTCTCTAATATTCGCATGCATACACCAATACATAGAATATTAAAAATAAGAAATATGTACACATCAAAGGACAAATTCTAAAAGTCTTATAAATGAAGCAATATGGAAAATAAACATAAACAAACGATTATATCGAAAGAGAAGTAGGATTGTTTTTATCAATTATGAAAATAATAATTTCATTATAAAACTCCCTTTTAAAAAAGTAAAATTAAGCAAACAGGCTAACAACACAAAAAACTATGATCACCTAAGCTGGACTGCTAGATCAGCTTCATTTAAAAATGTTTATACATTTTTAAAAGGCAATGATATGTATACCCCCCTAAAAATTTCTAACGTTGACTAACTAACGTTGCATCAACTTTAAAAAAAATGTAAATTAAATATAATTAATATTTCTATTATAGTTACTGTTACTATAGAGTATGTATCTTCGGTAATTCAGTTTTACTTGAAACAGAAAATCCTGACAAACTTTTAAGTAAATGCAGATAAAACTTAAAACAACGTTTTTTAATTTCAAATAAAAAAAATCTTTGAAGATATTTCACATCTATAGACAACATCAGCAACAACAACAAAAGGCATGACATGACGAAAAAAATATGTATTCAAAGATTGAGTTAAAAACTTATTTGTATGTACATACATACATACATGCAAACATAAAATCAATTTGTAGATATGTATGTATACATATCAGATTTCTTATCAATGCTCCAGTATTTATTAGATCTTAACAATCACGCTTACATATCTACATTACGAAAATATATGAAGCATTAATTTGCATGATCATACACTCAGGGAAATTATTCTGCTTAAAAATAAGAATGCGTCACATTAATTCAATAATTTTCAATATAATAGAAAATGTATATTGAGATACCTAAAAATAATGAGTTTAATAAATTAATACTGTAAATTAATATTTTTTCATATTGAAATAATAAATTTTAATATGACTAAACATTCGTTAATGTTTTTTATTAATTCAACATGGTTTTTCTCTGGGTGGACGGCTTATCGTCCAGGCAAATATACATAGTTAAATAAACAAAATCTGTAATATAAACAAATTTCTCACAAGCAGACTTTAACGCTGGCACTTTTGTCTAAGGAAAATATAAAGAAAACATAAGCATGAGAAAATATAAAGCAATCGCAAGTACAGGGTGTTTTTTAGAGGTATAGAACTTCGAATTGAAATAAAACACAAGAAAATCGTTTTAATGTCCATCAATTTGGCTTTATTGGAAGGATAATTTTATGCCATTAATGTTTAAATATGATTTCGGGCATGTGGCCGCCGCGGCTGGCTCGAATAAAGCCAATTCTACAGGTCCAATTTTCAACCACTTTTTCGAGCATATGGGGCCGTATGTTGGCAATAACGCCACGAATGTTGGCTTCCAAGTCCCCTAACGTTTCTGGTTTGTTGGCGTAGACGAGCGACTTCACATATCCCCAAAGAAAATAATCCAATGGTGTCAAATCACACGATCTTGGTGGCCAACTGACAGGTCCATTCCGCAAAATTATGCGCTCATCGAATGTTTCCTTCAATAAATCGATTGTGACGTGCGCTGTGTGGCATGTAGTGCCGTATTGTTGGAACCACAACTCATCCACATTCATGCCATCCAATTCGGGAACCAAGTAGTCGGTTATCATGGCTCTATACCGGTCTCCATTAACGGTAACTGACTCTCCAGCATTATTTCGGAAGAAGTATGGCTCAATGACTCCACCAGCCCATAGAGCACACCAAACAGTCAGTTTTTGTGGATGTAATGGCGTCTCAAGGGTCTCATATGGATTCTCTTCACTCCAAATGCGGCAATTTTGCTTGTTGACGTAGCCATTCAACCAAAAATGAGCCTCATCACTGAACAAAATTTTGCGATGAAAATCAGCATCGAGATCAATCTCATTTTCGGCCCATACACCAAAATTACGACGCATTGCATGGTCTCGCGGCTTTAATTCTTGCACAAGCTGGATCTTGTAAGGTCGCAAGCCAAGATCTTTGAGCAAAATCTTCCATAAAGTTGATGGACAAAGCTCCAATTGCTGTGCACGGTGGCGAATCGATTCATTCGGGTCCTCTTCAACACTTTGCTCTACAGCGGCAATTGTTTCTTCGGTGCGCACTGTTCGACGTCTCTGCGGATGCGTATTATCACATAGAGTAAACGTAGTGCGAAAACGATCCATGGTTAACCGAATTAATTGCTCTGATGGACAATTATGTCGACCATAAAATGGACGGAGCTTGCGCTAAACTTCGCGAACTGAACCATTATTTTCGAAATAAATTTGCACGATTTGCAAGCGTTGTTCTTTTGTCAACCTGTTCATGATGAAATGGCAAACCAAACTAAATATTAATCACTTGACAGCTGACAAAATGGCCGCCAGTTAAAAAAGTGATGCCAACTTAAAGTTCTATACCTCAATAAAAAACATCCATTATAAAAACATACTAGGATTAGAAAAGTTTCAAAAAACTTGTGATATTTTATACTATCAAATGTCTGGCATGACAAACAATTTATTTCAATGTACTCGTACTAGCGTGAGAAAATCTCACTCTCTCTCTCACACGCAGTCACACAAAGAGGTGTTGACGTAATACAAAAACACAAATATACATACATAATGAAATTTTATAATATTGTGAAATTCAAATACACAACAACACCCAGAACAAAATCGCTAGCATCAGTTTGTAATACACAGGTACGAGAAAAATCGGGACACGTGAAAGTAGGTGCTTCTATAAGTTTTTGGTGTATTTTTCCAAAAACTATTTCCTATAATTGCTACATTAAAGTAAAACTGAAATAAAAATATCATTACCCCTATTCAAAAGCTCTTCGTATCAACCTGACTGGATTCAAAGCATTTAACATCTGAAAGTCCCTTGTACATATAAAACCTATTTCAACACAATATTTTCTATCTCCATAAGAATAGCAACGCCAATAGCCTTGAAAACATATATACGTTCATTTGTAAATATGTATGAAAAAGTGTTTATGTGATTCACACAAGCATTGATATTCTTCAAAGCAAAAATAGATACGATCACATACATGAATCTAAAAACATATACATACATTATCAAATGCATTCCCTCTCCACTTCCATTTACAACAGATATCAGGGTTGCCACTCTCTGGAGGTATAAGACTATTTCCCCAGAGATACAAATAAAAAATAAAAATTAATGCATACATAAAATAATAACCATACATACGCATAACAACGAGAACTCACAACAGCTATCCAAAATCTATCAAATAACAATCACTACATACACACAATTACTCAGATCCCTTGTCACTATCCTACAGTCAGACTGAGAACCAAGTGTCTTTATAGCAACACTAAAATTCTAGAGGCAATTGTAGTATAATAAGTTATTTTATATCATCAATATACATATATTCATTTGTACGTACGTAAATTATAGAAATGTATCAGTAGCTAACGGTCTGGTTGGTATGTCTCCACATCCGATAAGAACTAAGTAGTCACTACCTTGTCAATTGTTTCAGTATTACTAGTAGGTTTGTATGGGTGATAATTATAGAGTAGTACTGGTGACAAGTCGAAATCGAGTCAATACATTTTCAAAATCGATATTTCCTACATGAGTATAATGGTGTCTACCACTACAACAAAAGTGTCCGACACCGGCAGACACACAATTAAATACATAAACACACATACATATGCACACACACACACATATATATATACATACACATATACAAACACCCACATATACATACATCCATGAACTGTAAGCACAACGTTTCTTTACAATAATAACATAAGCTGTACACACAAGTGTATACACACACACGCACAACCACACACACACAACCACACACACACAGACATAAAATCTCGGCATGAAAATCCCCAAAATCCCCCATTTGTATTAGGGTTGCCATCATTTTTGTATTAATGGAGGCGGACGACATGTTTTTCCCGGTTTTTAATTCCCAAAACATGTTGCCCGTCCCCATTATCACTCTACTTGCATTATATAAAAATATTTTGGATTTATTCAAATGTGTTCTACTAAATATCTTGACTTAGTTTACATCTATGTGCCATGTGCCACACTTGCGTAAAAAAAAGCGTAACCAGTAATTATTAATGAAAAACTGTTTGATTCAGACACGTATTTATTGAGTTAAAAAGTTTCATATATAACTAATAAAATTTTTTATAGAATCCAACATGATTGGAAACAGGGTAAATTAATAAATACATGTATTTATGAATCAAACATTTGTTCATTAGTATTAAGTGCTAACGCTATTTTGGGAACATGGCACACAAGAAATGCCAGATGTAAACTCAGCCTTTGACCACTTTCATGATTAAAGGCAAATACTTACATACATACATACATATGTATGTATGTAGAGCGATGATATATGCATGTAGAGGTAAGATAAATACATCGCAAAAACAAATTTTATTGAATTGAACCAGAAAACTGCAAGTAACCAATTTCATAATATGATCAAATAATATATGCAACATCAATTTGATCGGAAAAATTTATCAAACAGATAGTGAAAACATGACGAAAATAGCCATCCTCAGAAGAATCACTGCGAATCACAATATCATATCACTATATATACAGTTAAGGAATTAACTCTACATACACCCATCATTTTTGGGGTTTCAGGAAATTTGGGAAGAAATTAAAAAAATTATTTATGCCAATATTTAGGTGCTAATAAATATGTATGTATGCTTATACAAAAAATAAAAATATAATTATAATAACAACAACAAAAGCAAAAATATTCAAAATCCCTAGGAAAAAAGTCTACATACAGGCATAAAATACATGAAAAAATACATGCAAAATGTTCGAGGTCGTCAACTTGTTTGAAAATTCGGTGATTTCCGGTACCAAGCCGTCAAAAAATGGCATCCGAATATAGTCTAATATGTTCTTAAAATAGTAATAGTTCCCGTTAACTCTGAAAGAACCTAAACATTTACCACAAATGACGCCATTGCCCTTTAAACCTTAACCACATTACTACAAATGACGTAAACTTAAATTCAATAGCGTCGTTTGTGGTAAATCTTTTTGATTATTTCGAAATTAATATCAATTGTTGTCTTTTCAAGAACATATTAGACCATATCCGGATGCCATTTGCTGACGGCTTGGTACTGGAAATCACCGAATTTTCAAACAAGTTGACGAACATTTTGGACGTATTTTTTCATGTATTTTATGCCTGTATGTAGACTTTTTCCTAGGGATTTTGAATATTTTTGCTTTTGTTGTTGTTATTATAATTATATTTTTATTTTTTTATAAACATACATATGTACATATTTATTAGCACCTAAATATTGGCATATTTAATTTTTTTAATTTCTTCCCAAATTTCCTCAAACCCCAAAAATGATGGGTGTATGTAGAGTTAATTCCTTAACAATATATATAGATATATATATATATATATATATATATATATATATATATATATATATATATATATATATATATATATATATATATACATATGTATGTATACAGGTGAATTTAAGATGTTAAATGTTTTGAATCCTATCAGGTTGATAGGAAGAGCTTTTGAATAGGGGTAATGATATTTTTATTTCAGTATATTTTACTTTAATGAAAAAATTATAGGAAATAGCTTTTGGAGAAATACAGCAAAAACTTATGGAAGATATCTACTTTCACATGTCCCGATTTTTCTCGTACCTGTGTATTACAAACTGATGCTAGCGATTTTATTCTGGGTGTTGCTGTGTATATGAATTTCATCATATATCGTAATACCAACAGAGAATTGTGGAAATGTGTATGTGTGTGTGAGTATGTACGTGTGTGTGTAAGTGTGTATGTGTGTGTATGAGTTTCATGATATGTCGTAATAAATTAGAATTGATGACTACTACGCGATTCGAATATAAAGTATATAAGTAGAAGAAATAATGTAGATTGTCATCAGTCTGCTCTGATATCTCAGCAAGTGACAACCTATTTTCCCAACAGAAATTTTTAAAGTGTTTAAAATCCAAAAACTATAAAAGTGCTAGAACTAACTTCTGTTTGTTAAACAAGCTTATAGTGTATAAAAAATAATTGAATAAATTGTTTATAACTGAAATAAATTGTTTATAAATAAAACTATAAAACAAAAAAAATTAAATTAATTAGTAAATTAATTAATAAATTAATTAATAATTAAATAAAATTAATACTACAAGTTGTACCATCTGCAATAAAGTCTTTATGACTCAAACAAAACTAAATCAGCATATGGAAACACACTTATATTCTAATCAATCAAACAAATATAGTGAGGATTGCGATGAGATGATCCCACCAAATGGTTATATGACTCATGTCAGAACCACAAAACACAAAAACATTTGTCAGCAAGAATGGCTTGGTGATTTTCTCACTAAAAGAGTAAGTAACTTCAATGGGAGGATCGAGACATATATCCTCCTCAACAAAAATGGGGGTGTCTTGTTTCCGGAGGAGTTTCTGAAACTTGCCAAGAGCTCCATAGTACAACAAGAAAAAATTTCAATTTATAATAACCTTAAATCACATATGGTTAATTTAGATATTCAATATATATTAAAAGTCTTCAAAGAATATTAATGATGTAGGTTTATTAATGAATTATTTATATATTATATATATATATATATATATATATATATATATATATATATATATATATATATATATAATTTACACTTGTCAAAGCGACAATCTGAAGTCCTCGCCTCGCGATTATGGCAGTGGAATTTGGTGGAAAATGATTTCGTTATAACATCTGTTAGTCTGTGACTGGACTTGGTTACTTGAAGAAAGTTTTAAGACTAGTTCCAATGACAGTGATCTCGTGTATTGCGTTGATGTACTAAAACTATTTTCGGCATTAAATTACAATCATAATGCAGATGAATGGCTACTTTTCATTGATGGTTCATGTAAAAGTAAGTTTTCTTATAAAATTTATGACTTTATTTTTATTAATTTAAGATTTGCAATGTAGTATCTAGGCTTAAAAACTGTTTTATTATAAAATGTTTAAATTTCATGAAAAGTTAAATAACTCAGTCAATTGCGTATCTATTTTAAGCTCCAAATATGGATTGTAATCGTAAATAAGCGTACTTTTTGAATAAATTCAATAGTATTATAGTTTTTTAATAAAATAATAACTGTGAAGTGAGTTCTAATGGCAGAAATGCCTATTTTACTGTGAGTTCTGAAGCTCTTAATGAAAATAATAAAAATAAAAAATCTGATATAAGACTTACTTGAGAGCTCTGAAGCTCTTAATGATAACAAATTAAATAAGAAATCTGATAGTAGACTTTATTTAACGGTGAGGCCACTTTTTCGTCAGCGATCAACTTCGCTTTGTCCAATGCCAACTAGTGATTCGTTAACATTACCGTTGCCTAGTACTTCTACATTTAACTCAGCGATATCATCCGCTTCGGGCTCGTGGTCATCACTTAACCAAGTTTTTACTGAAGTTAATAGCAGCCCAAAACCCAAGGTCCAAGTGGGAATGGACAGATATATTACAGTGGTAAAGCGCGGACGAAGCCCAAAGTCTTCGAAAATTTCATCTGCTCCAAAAATGTCTAGGGATAACAGCGTATCCGCTATTAACCGCCAAAATCGTTTTGAAATATTACAAGTTGACAACAACGAACCCGATGTATCTACGAACAAAACATCCAAGCCGCCACCAATCTATTTGAGAGAAAAAAATTCAAACGCTCTTATAAAAAATTTAATTTCAGTCATTGGTGAGAATAAATTTCACATCGTTCCAATAAAACGTGGTAACATTGATGAAACCAAAATTCAAATTTATGAAGAAAAAGATTTTCGCAAACTGATTACTGAATTTGAAAAAGGTAAGAAAAGTTTCTACACATATCAGCTTAAAAGTGCTAAAGGCCTGCAGATCGTATTGAAGGGCATCGATTCCTATGTTGCTCCCGAAGAAATAAAAGATGCACTCGTCCTCCAGGGATTTAAGGTAAAAAATGTATCTAACATAATAAATAGGGAGAAGATTCCTCAACCTCTATTTCGCGTCGAACTTGAGCCAAACGATATAAAATTGAAAAAAAGCGATACTCATCCAATTTATAACTTGAAATATCTCTTATATCGAAAAATAACAGTTGAAGAACCACACAAGCGTTCTGGACCCGTACAGTGCCATAATTGTCAAGAATATGGTCACACCAAAACTTACTGCAAGTTACCTTCAGTATGTGTTATCTGCGGTGAATTGCACGGTACTGCTGGTTGTACTAAGCCTAAAGATCTAGCAGAAAAAAAATGTAGTAATTGTGGAGGTAATCACACCGCTAACTACAGAGGATGTCCTGTATATTCTTTCGTTAAGCAGACTATGGGGCAAAAACCTAAATTAGCTCCAACACAAACAGCAAACGCTTACTCCGCCACTTTTACTCAAATGAGCCAACCTGTCACTTCACGTGTATCGTATGCCGATGCAGCTAAGACTAGTCATATTCCCACACAAAATATTCCGCCTCAAAATAATTCAACGAATGCAAACTCAAGCTTTAATTTTAGTCGCCTTGAAGCTACTATTGAGAATCTAGTGCTAACTATAAATAATTTTACAACAAATATGACTAGCATGATGCAAGAAATGCTACGAATGCCGTCCTCACTGCTTCAAGCATTAGTTAACAAGCCATGAACACGTTAAAAATATGTTTCTGGAACGCAAACGGCATTCGCCAACATAAAAATGAACTTGAGCACTTCCTCACGGAAAAAAATATTGATATAATGTTGGTTTCTGAGACTCACTTGACTTCAAGAAGCCTATTCAAAATTAATGGCTACATTTTATATGATTCAAAGGACCCAAGAGGAAGAGCTTGCGGGGGATCAGCAATTTTAATAAAGTCAAGACTCAAGCATTATATTCTTGACAACATTTGTGAAGAACATCTACAAGCAACAAATATTTGTATCGAAAACTTTTGCACAAATTTTGTCATATCATCAATTTACTCCCCTCCTAGATTCGCAATTACTGAGGATCAATACGAGGATTTCTACAAATCTCTTGGCCCTTGTTTCGTAGCAGCTGGAGACTATAATGCAAAACATACTTTCTGGGGTTCGCGTCTTATCACACCTAGAGGACGAGCGTTGTTCAACACAGTTTCAAAAATGGGCTTGGACGTCATTTCGAGTGGGGAACCCACTTACTGGCCTACTGACATACATAAAATTCCGGATATTATAGATTTTGGCGTCATGAAAAATATTTCTAGGGAATTAATTCACGTCGAAACTTCCCTAGATCTATCGTCCGATCACTCTCCCACGATCGTTACAATCTGTAGCCCACTGAGAAGTGCTCTACCTCACCCATATGTGAAAATGGTCAGTCGTGTTAATTGGCTGCGATTCAAAAAATATCTTAGTAGGCATTGCACTGAAAACATTAAGCTAAGAACTCATGATGATATTGAATCTAATATTGCTAATCTTAACGAAAATATTAAGCAGGCAGCTGAACATGCAACTTCCTCCCATCCGCAGACTGGGTTTAACAGAATATATTCTACAGATATTGAACATCTCGTATGTGCAAAAAGAAGAGCTAGAAGAGAATGGCAACAGCACAGATCACCCCAAAATAAAATTAAATTAAAAGAGTGCACTAAAAGACTCCAAGAACTGCTTGCATATGAAAAAACTGCATCTCTTAAAAACTATCTGGAAAATCTCGACGTAACACCAGCATCTAATTACTCCTTGTGGCGCGCTGCGAAAAAAATTAAAACACCGGTTGAGTTTAAACCACCTCTGCGCACTTCTACCGGAGTTTGGGCCAGGAGTGATATTGAAAAAGGTAACTTGTTTGCAAAGCATTTAAAATCCGTATTTACCCCAAACACATGTACTGGTGTTGTTGATTTCCCGAGTGTAGTTGCGCTACCCCCTCGACCCATAAAATTTAAAATGTGTGATGTACAAAAACTAATTGCTGAACTCAACCCGAAGAAAGCACCGGGTAATGATGGAATTAGTAACCAAATGCTAATAAAATTGCCTCGTATTGTAATTAGAATCATGTTATTCATTTTTAATGCCATTTTACGACTGGAGTATTACCCCCACAGCTGGAAGTTTGCCAAAGTTAAAATGATTCCAAAGCCGGGCAAAGATCTTACCAAGGCAGAATCATACAGGCCAATAAGTCTGCTATCAACAATGTCAAAACTTTTCGAAAAACTGCTCATGTCAAAATTGTCCCCAATTCTAATTGGTAGTAGGTGTATCCCAGACCATCAGTTTGGTTTTAGAAGTCAGCATAGCACTATTGAACAAACGCATAGATTGGTTCAATGTATAAGAAGAACATTTGAAGAAAAGAAGTACTGTTCTGCACTGTTTATTGACGTTTCGCAGGCATTTGATAAAGTGTGGCATGAAGGCCTAATTTTAAAATTAAAATCATATCTACCAATAAATTTGGTGAATTTATTAGAAAGTTACATTACTTCCCGGAAGTTCACGGTTGTGGAAGGAGAATTCATGAGTGTGCCCGAAACTATATCATCCGGTGTGCCACAGGGGAGCATACTGGGGCCAGTTTTGTATTTAATTTATACTTGTGATATGCCTTTGAGCAGCAATATCCATACATCTACGTTTGCCGATGATACAGCCTGCCTAAGTATGCACGAAAATCCTCATGAGGCTTCCCGATATCTACAAGAACATATAGCACAACTGGAACTATGGTTAAAATTATGGAGAATTAAGGTAAACGAGCAAAAGTGTGTTCAGGTAACATTTACCCTGCGAAGAGATACTTGTTCCCCAATTCGAATCAACAATCAATTTGTTCCTCAGCATTCACATGTAAAATACCTTGGTATACACCTTGATCGACGACTTACATGGAAACACCATATTGACTCAAAGCTAGTACAAATGAAACTTAAACTAACTCAGATATATTGGCTGATTGGTAGAAACTCAACACTCAGCCTTGACTGCAAACTTTTATTATACAAGTCGCTCTTGAAGCCAATATGGTGCTACGGAATTCAGTTATGGGGCACTGCTTCAGCTTCTAACGTCGAGAGAATCCAACGAAGGCAAAATAAAATTTTACGTTTGATAACATCGGCTCCATGGTACATAAAAAACTCAAATATACATCGTGATTTGAATATGCCACTAGTGATTGAAGAAATAGCAAAATACGCAGGCAAATATTTAAAAAAACTCGAGTCACATCCTAATCCGCTTGCTCGTAACATCTTGAATTTTACTGGCCACATTCGCTTGAAAAAGAAGGACACAAGGGCTCTTTTACTCAACACTCCAGATGGGATTGCTTGAAAATATTTTTTTATTATCACTACTTATGTATTATTTATAACTATCACTAAGTTTATGTCCGACAGTGGTCGGGCCTAATACTTATATTTTAGATTTAAGATTTAAATACTTATTGTTAGTTCATAATTGAAGATACAATAAATAAATAAATGTATTAAAAAAAAAAAAAAAAAAATAAAATAATGTATAAAAACGTCACCAAAGTTTTTGAAAAATCTAAAAAATTTGTGTTTGCTGGACAATAACACCCAAATTTCTCAAGTTTTAATAAATAAATAAAATTAAATTAAATGTAAATTAAATTTAAATAAATTATATATCATTTGAAAGACCTCAGTTTCTTCTTTACAAATCTAGTAAGAAATTGAAAATCGGATCATTAACAACAACAAACAACACAGGCAAAAAAACGGGTTTGTAACCGTAAATCCTGATTTTGGAGGTGTCCGGCATATTTCACTATTGGAATCTTGTTTTACTCGACAAGCCTTACAAGAAAAAATAATATCCGAACCCAGCTTTTTTGGACTGTCGCACCGTGAAAATGAACAAATTGATTTTTGTATGAATGTGTTGTTGTATTTTGTTTTGAAAACTCAAATTTGTATTAATTTAAATTCTTAAAAATCAGTTTCGGTGACCATATTTCAAAAGTTTTCATAAAATATTGAATATTCAAAAAAAAATAAGTTAATAGAAAAACGTCAAATAAAAAGAATTTATAAAAAGTATGAAAGAGAATTACGATATTAAATTAGGTGCATAGTCACAAATCAGCAAAAATTACTTAAATTAAATTACTTAATTAAGCAAGCGTCTAGGAATGTTCGAGTAATATCCAGAGCAATAAAAAAATGGATGTCTAAGCCAATTTCTTAAACCAGTCCCAAATTTGTAATGTGTGTACAAATGTTGTATTTATTTAATTGGAAGAGAAGATTTTATTTTTAAGCTTCCGCTTTTTCCAATTAAAACTACGAAATTATACTCCTGACTGCAGCAGTTTTGATCACAGCCAAATTAAGCAAAACAAAACAAATTTTCGTATCGGCACAAATGAAATTTAACAGCCAATTGCTTTTTATTTTCTTTTCAATTTACCAGAACAAAGCCTATTAAACAAAATACACACATACTTATTAACACTAATCATTTTCCAACAAAACTGTTCGTAAATCCTTACCAGAAACTAAGAGAACTTTATTCTTTATATTTCAGAGACTGTGTTATATAGGTCTCAGATCAAAGTCAAATTATTATACACTTTCTATATTTTTATATATCTTTTTTTACATTTCCCTCTTGCAACAATTTTAAAATTTCTAATAATACAATTTTTATTTCTTTTTTTAAAATTTCCTTTATGTAAAAAGAATTCCTAACTTTGTTAAAGAAAATTAAAATAAATTTCCGAATAGTGCGAGACCCCGTTAGGTAGCTTACACCCAAACAAATCTCAGCTAAAATAAGACAATTAGTCGATATCACAGTATATCAGGCTTATCATGAATAAAATTCCAATTTATGAAGAAGATTATTCGCAAATATTTGTCTTTAGTAAAAAGTGGAAATGTGTAAGTTTTATATTATAATGGAATTGATGATACGAAATTAAAATCCAAGATAACAAAAAGTTTCATCACTGCAAGTGCAAGTGGGGACAAACTTTTTAAAACTTCAGTAGAAATTCAGGCTTTTTTATATTGGATCCTCTCTGAGGTGATGTATTAAAAAGTTCACTTACGTTACTTGCAGAATGTCGTTTACATGTTGACCGCAATTTTTCCGGCTGCCAAATGTAGCTTTTCAGTACTTAATGACTTGTTTTGCTCTTCTTTCCTTTGTTTTTTGAGAAATTAAATTGAGAAATTTCAATGTTTGTGCTTAGCCAGGCACCATAGCGACTTACAAACTCACGTTTACCGCTTTGCAACTTAGCTTAAATCTTTTTTATTACTGTATATTCATATATGAACTAACAATGAGTATTGAAATCTTAAATCTAATATATAATTAGTAGGCCCGACCAATGTCGGACATAACTTAGTGATAGTTATTAATAATACATAAGTAGTGATAGGCAAAAAAAAGGATTTTCAAGCAGCTTCATCTGGACTGTTTAGTATTAGAGCCTTTGTATCTCTCTTTTTTTTGGTGGATGTGTCCAGTAAAGTTCAATATATTACGAGCAAGCATTTTAGGATGTGAGTCGGGTTTTGTCAGATATTTGGCTGCGTATTTTGCAATTTCTTCAGTAACTAGTGGCAATGCATGTTTGAATTTTTGATGAACAATGGAGCCGATGTTATCAAACGTAAAATTTTGTTTAAACTTCGTTGGATTTTCTCAACACTTGAAGCTGAAGCCGTGCCACATAGGTGAATTCCGTAGCACCATATTGGCTTTAAAAGCGACTTGTATATTAAAAGTTTGCAGTCTAGGCTGAGTGTTAAATTTTTTTGCCAATCTGCCAATATACCTGAGTTAATTTTAGTTTCATTTGAGTTAACTTAGAGTCAGTATGATGTTTCCATGTAAGGTGTATACCAAGATATTTCACATGTGAATGTTCAGGAACAACTTGATTATTAATCCGAATGGGGAAACAAGTATCTTTTCGTAAGGTAAATGTTACTTGAACACACTTTTCTTCATTTACCTTAATTCTCCATAAGTTTAACCATAGTTCCATCTGGCTAATGTGTTCCAGAAGCTTGCGGGATGCCTCATCAGGGTTTTCGTGCATACCTAGCCAGGCTGTTTCGTTGGCAAATGTAGAAGTGTGGATACTACTGCTCACAGGCATATCACACGTATAAATCATATATAAAACTGGCCCCAGTATACTCCGCACACCGCATGAGATAGTTTCAGTCATACTATAAAAGTGTCCTTCCACAACTGTAAATTTTCGGGCAAGAATGTTTTTTTAATACATGTATTTATTTATTGTTTCCAGATAGTTTTTAAGAGATGCAGTTTTTTCATATGCAAGCAGCTCTTGGAGTCTTTTAATGCACTCTTTAAATCAAAACTTATTTTGGGGTGATCTGTGCTGTTGCTCTTCTAGATCTTCTTTTTTCACATACGAGATGTTAAATATCTGTAGAATTTATTCCATTAAGCCCAGTCTGCGGATGGGAGGAAGTGGCATGTTCAGCAGCCTGCTTAATATTTTCGTTAAGATTTCCAATATTAGATTCACTATCATAATGAGTTCTTAGCTTAATGTTTTCTGTCAATGACTACTAAGATATTTTTTGAATAGCAGTCAATTAACACGACTGACAATTTAAACATATGGGTGAGGTAGAGCACTTCTCAGTGGGCTACAGGTTGTAACGATCGTGGGAGAGTGATCGGACGATAGATCTAGGGAAGCTTCAACGTGAATTAATTCCCTAGAAATATTTTTAATGATGCCAAAATCTATATCATCCGGAATTTTATGTATGTCAGTAGGCCATTGCATTATAGTCGCAAGCTGCTACGAAACAAGGGCCAAGAGATTTGTAGAAATCCTCGTATTGATCCTCAGTAATTGCGAATCTAGGAGGGGAGTAAATTGATGATATGACAAAATTTTTGCAAAAATGTTCAACACATATTCGTTGCTTGTAGATGTTCTTCACAATTGTTGTCAAGAATATAGTGCTTGAGTCTTGACTTTATTAAAATTGCTGATCCACCGCATGCTCTCCCTCTAGGGTCCTTTGAATCATATAAAATGTAGCCATTAATTTTGAATAGACTTGAAGTCAAATGAGTCTCAGAAACCAACATTATATCAATATTTTTTTCCGTGAGCTTGTTAACTAATGCTCGACACGGAGTATTCTGCATTCTCAGCATTTCTTGCATCATGCTAGTCATATTTGTTGTAAGGCTATTTACAGTCAGCACCAGATTCTCAATAGTAGCTTCAGGGCGACTAAGGCTAAAGCTTGAGTTTGCATTCGTTGAATTATTTTGAGATGGAATATTTTGTGTGGGAATGGAACCTGTCTTAGCTTCATCGGCATACGATACACGTGAAGTGACAGGTTGGCTCATTTGAGCAAAAGTGGCGGAGTAAGCGTTTGCTGTTTTTGCTGGAGCTAATTTAGGTTTTTGCCCCATAGTCTGTTTAACAAAAGAATATACAGGATATCCTCTGTAGTTAGCGGTGTGATTACCTCCACAATTACAACATTTTTTTTTTCAGCTAGATCCTTAAGCTAAGTGCAACCAGCAGTACCGTGCAATTCACCACAGTTAACACAAACTGAAGGTAAATTGCAGTAAGTTTTTGTGTGACCATATTCTTGACAAGTATGGCACTCTACGGGTCCAGAACGTTTGTGGGGTTCTTCAACTGTTATTTTTCGGTATAAGAGATATTTTAAATTATAAATTGTATGAGTCATATTTTATATCGTTTGGCTCAAGTTCGACGCGAAATAGAGGTTGAGGAATCTTCTCCCTATTTATTATGTTAGATAAATTTTTTACCTTAAATCCCTGGAGGACGAGTGCATCTTTTATTTCTTCGGGAGCAACATAGGAATCTATGCCTTTCAATACGATTTGCAGGCCTTTAGCACTCTTAAGTTGATATGTCTAAAAAATTTTTTACTGTTTTTAAATTCAGTAATCATTTATCGAAAATCTTTTTCTTCATAAATTTGAATTTTAGTTTCATCAATGTTACCACATTTTATTTCAACGATGTGAAATTTATTCTCTCCAATGACTGAAATTAAATTTTTAATACGAATAAGTTTGAATATTTTTCTCTCAAATAGATTGATGGCGGCTTGGATGTTTTTTTGTTCGTGGATACATCGGGTTCGTTGTTATCATCTTGCAATATTTGAAAACGGTTTTGACGGTTAATAAAGCGCCTTACCACAGTTATATATCTGTCCATTCCGACTTAGACCTTTGGTTTTGGGCTGCTCTTAGCTTCAGTAAAAACTTGGTTAAGTGATGACCACGAGCTGGAAGCGGATGATATCGCTGAGTTAAATGTAGAAGTACTAGGCAACGGTAATGTTAATGAATCACTAGTTGGCATTGGACAAAGCGAAGTTGATCGCTGACGAAAAAGTGGGCTTGCCGTTAAAAAAAGTCTATTATCAGATTTCTTATTTATTTTGTTTTCATTAAGAGCTTCAGAGCTCTCAGTAAGTCGTATCATCGGATTTTTTATTTTTATTATTTTCATTAAGAGGTACAGAACTCACAGTAAAATAGGCATTTCTGCCATCAGAACTCACTTCACAGTTATTTGTTTTTGAGGTACTCATATAGATTATTCCTCAAGGGCACTTTGTTTGGTTGTTTGTTTTTTTGTTTGCCGTTTTTTTTTTGTTTTTGTTATATATGACGATGTAAAAACTATTAGCAACGCAAATAAAGCTTTTTTAATAATAGCAATATGTATTCCGAATATTTTTTCGTATGATTTTTTTTTTGTTTAGTATGAAAAAAAATAATCGACTGTTCACTATGAATGTACATCGAGAAAGTATATATGTGACCTTAATTATATAAATTTACTTTATTTTAAGTAGGCAAGATATTTTTGTGATCAGCTGTACATGATTTCGAAATACGCATATCCATCTAAAAAAAGTCTTCTATAATAGTGGTTTGATAAAAAAAACATACTTCAAAAATAGCATTACAAAAAACATTTTTATAACTACATATTTTACTAAAATTTTGCTAAACATTTTGACCTTGCGTCAGAAAAATTGTTCTGGTGGTCACGGTCAGATCGTCGAGGGGATACAATGGGATATAGGTGTTTAGAAAAAAAGGCTCGACTACAAAACAGTGTTAATCCTTTTTTGTTCTCTTTTGACCTGTGGAAGTAATGCTCTGTTCAGTGAAAGAGTTTAGGAACATTTGAACATTAAAAAAAAACAAAAAAAATTTATTTCTAAAAATTATAAACACTTTACTTTTCTTCTACTAAAAGCTAACAAATAAGGTAATTATACTAAATTTATTTCGATTGAATATCTTATAAAACCAAAAAGTTATAAATGTTTGAAAACCAAAAGCTTACTAAAAAGTTTCTCATTTTATCAAAATACTGAAAATGTCCGCTTGAGTCACCCTGTTCACTGTGATATATTTGAAATAAAGTTTTAAGATTTTGGCTCCCGAGGTTTGCTAGTGTCTACTTTCGAATATACTTTAACATTTTTCAATCAGTGCCCATAAAAATATGACTTTTGGCAGCCATCTCGTAAGATTGTCCACAGTGCGTCGATCAGGGTGTATAGCAAGATATTTCACATGTGAATGTTGAGGAAGAACTTGATTACTAATCCGAATGGGGAACAAGTATCTTTTCGTAAGGTAAATGTTACTTGAACATACTTTTCTTTATTTACCTTAATTCTCCATAAGTTTAACCATAGTTCCATCTGGCTAATGTGTTCCAGATGCTTCATCAGGGCTTTCGTGCATACCTAGTCAGTCTGTTTCGTTGGAAAATGTAGAAGTGTGGATACTACTGCTCACAGGCATATCACACGTATAAATCAAATATAAAACTGGCCCCAGTATACTTAGCTGTGGCACACCGGATGAGGTAGTTTCAGTCATACTAATGAAGTGTCCTTCCACAACTCTAAATTTTCGGGCAATAATGTTTTTTTTAATACAATTATTTATTTATTGCATCTTCAAATATGAACAATAAGTATTTAAATCTTAAATCTAAAATATCGATATAATAATAGCGGGGCTACGCTAATAAAAATTTAAATTTGTGCTAGTGAGCTGAAATTCGATACAGAACTACGTCTAGGTTAGCCATAAACTAAAAAATCTGAAAACCCGAACATTTTAGCCAGGAGGGTGGGGCTACGCCCATAAAGGTTAGAATTAAAAAAGCAAATCTAAAGCGCTTAACTTAAGCGATTTTACGACATTTGGCATATATATTGCGATGAAGCAGGGCTATAAATTTTTCATTAAAAAGTGGGAGTTGACACGCCCATACAATTTAAGCCTCATATTTCATGTGCTACGGCTCAGCCTATTTAGATGTACAATTTATGTAGCTATTATTATCCGTTTGCAACGAAACTTAACACAGACGATAAGCACTGGCCAAAAAAAACTTGAGATTGAAAAAGTGGGCGGGGCGACGACCAAAAAATTTTTAAACTAAAAGTTGCACTAAGTTCAGCACCTTAGATATTGAAATAGTTCTAGGTGAGAAACCAACTAAGAAGCCCTGAAAACCCGGAAATTTTAGTCAGAGGGGTGGGGCTTCGCTCATAAAAATTTAAATTTGCGCCAATGAGCTGAAATTTGATACACGAGTAGGTCTAGGTGAGTAAGCAACTATACAAATCTGAAAACCCAACAAATTTTACTAGAATTGGCGGGGCCACGATAATACTGTTCAGAATTACAAATTTTATATGCAGCTTTTAACTCAAACTATTTTAGTGAAACATTCCATACATGTTGCACTTATGCAAGACTTTAAACAAGGGACCGTAACTGTTATGACTTTTATCGAAAAAAGCAAGAAAAAAAGTTATTTTTAACTTTTATTTTTTTAAGGCAGAAATAAGAGTTATTTCTTAACTTTTATTTTTTAAGGCAAAAATTAAAAGTTATTTTTTACTTTTATTATTTTACTCAAGAAATAAAAGTTATTTTTTAACTTTTAATATTTTAAGGCTAAAATAAAAGTCTTGAATTAAGTATTGCATAGTAATACGCTAGTTTTATTGCCTCTTGAAATTGTGATAACGGATGTTTTATCATTTATAGCATTGAAAGCAATAAAATTTGCGTATTACTATGCAATACTTAATTCGCAACTTTTATTTTTGCTTAAAATATTAAAAGTTAAAAAATAACTTTTATTTCTTGAGTAAAATAATAAAAGTAAAAATAACTTCTAATTTTTGCCTTAAAAAATAAAAGTCGAAATTAAAAGATATTTATTAACTTTTATCAAAAAAGGCACAAGTTTAAAAATCATAAAAAAATTTGCATGTACATCACCTATGTATCATGATACATAGAATGATAAGAACCAAAATTTTCTACGATCATTTTTTATGTGTGCTTTTTTTATGTAAATTTTTAAAAATAACAGTTATTTTCTGTCCCTGCTTTAAACTGTCACCTTAAAAAGTGGGCGTGATCACTCCCATAAAATGCAAGCCTTATGTTTAATCTACTTCGGTATATCATATTTTAGAAGAAAATTAGCATGAATTGTAAGCTCTGTTCACAACAAAATCGCGACTTTAAAATAGCGGGCGAGGTAATGCTTATAAAATTTAAAGGTTTAATTCAGGCTAGAGAAGTTTTATACAAAGTTACGTGTAGATGAGTAAGCCAGTGGAAAAATCTTTTTTTTTATCCGGTATTGGGGCCACGCCCTTAAAAGTGAAATTTGCACTAGAGAGCAGAAATTTGATATACAAATAAATCTAGACCAGAGATCACTAAGAAATTTGTAAAAACTTTGAGATTTCAATCAGGGGCGGGAACAAGCACGTTAAACTCAAACTTAAGAGCAGGTAGTTGTTCCGTTCTACTACATTTTTGTCAGAATCTTTACAATTGACTTTGGTGTTATGTTTTATTTAATAGTTATCACATGGCTTAAAAAGTGCTATAAATTTTAGCCTGATCAAATCCTAAATTAAGATCAATTTTATTGAAATTTTTCGTACACATTCCACTTATCCAAAGTGGTCGTGATTACACCCATAAATCTTATTTTTTTCTTTTATGTACTTCGGCTTAGCAGTTCAAGTTTATTACTTTGTATTTCTCACGAGATTTTTCCTACAAAACTCTTCATGAAACATAAGTACTAGCAGATAGAAAAGTTGTCAAGGATAGGCCATAAAGATTTTACTTAAGATTGTACTTTCGAGCGCTGAAATTTTTAAGACACGCCCACTAAAATTTATGATTTACTTTTGATCTTTCTTTTCAGAAGAGTCTTAATAAATTGCGTGCATACTGGCGGCGTTTTAATGACACAATAATACATTTTTAAGGTGTGCAATGCAACCTATTATTTTATGTAACTATGCCCTTTTCAACTGGCCCAGTGAACATGAATAAAAATAAAACATACTAGAAATTTTAAGTTAAAAAAGTACTATAAAAATTTTTTTTCAACAAGTATTCAGATCCTCACAAAAACATGAATGTGCAAAAAGGCCAAGTTCCTATCCAAAATTTCGGCCATTAAAAGTAGTGAGATATAAATTTCTTTCTTGCACAATACATGTCACTATAATCTGTCATGCATTTTATTAATATGAAATCGTCAGGGTTTCATATTATAGCTAGGCCACCTGCTTACTTGGCAATATTTTTATCCTTGTAATACAAAAGATAATAGCGGATATTTATTTACTTCTTTGCATGGGGAAAAAGGATGTCAAGTAAGCAGGTTGCCTAGATATGGTATGAAACCCTGACGATTTCATATATATAAGATGCGTGGCAGATTATAGTGATATGTATTGTGCAAGAAAGAACTTGGTCAAAATTTATATCTCACTACTTTTAAGGGCCGAAATTTTGGATAGGAACTTGGGCTTTTTCCACATTTATGTGCTTGTGAGGATTAGATTTTACTTCTAACCACTACTATTATAAAAACGAACAAATTAAACTTAAGTACCAAGTCCAATCTAATTTTATATATGATTGATGGGAAAGCTTGCAACGCACTATCTGAAACCAGTTATACACAATCTTGTTATATATGTGCAAGCAAAACCAAGCGAAATGAATAATTAAAAAGCCTTATCACAAAAAATGATTAATCAAAAAGTGCTCTCATTTGGACTTTATTCACTTCATTCGTGTTTAAAGTTCATGTTGTATATATCTTACAAGCTGGAGATAAGGAAATGGCGCGACACACGAACGGATGATAGAATTAAAGTCATAATTCAAAGTAAGGTTAAGAAAGTGAGGTTAAGAAACGTCTCGTATTACAATTAATTTTACCCATTATCATTAGCTCTGCGGAGGTGTATAGCAAATTAGATTCGTGCTCACTCCATAAGTTACAAGTCTCATTTAACAATGTTACTCGATATGTATATGGTATTCACAGATTCAGTAGTATATCGTCTTATGATTCTTGGTTGTGACATAGTCGAATACCTCCGCATGCGAAATCTCCTATTTCTACACAAACTAATAAATTTAAAATTACCGTTGTACTTGTTTAACAAAATATCACTCGATAGGTCACAAGCAGATTTTTTTTCATCAATGCCATAAAACTTTGGAACTCATTGCACACAAACTTAAGACTCATTGTTGAAAGACAAAGAATCAAGAAAGCACTTAGGGAATACGTTATGCGAGATATATAACAAAAATTAATCTTTATCCTTCTCCTTTTTGTTTTACATTGCCATCACTGGTATTTTATATACGTTATTAATTATTAATCTACTAGTATTTAGTTTATTGTCATGATTATGTAGTAAATTATCTATATTATTCTTTATTCAAACAGCTATGCTTTTTAATTTTCTTGCCACACTTTTTATTATTATATAAATATATATTTTTCTTTTAATTTTCTTTTTTTGATTATTAAATTTTAGTTTTTGGTGTTAAATTTTTCTATTACACATATGGAGTCAATTCAAACTGATTGATATATTGTTTGTTGTCGATAAATTTCAATTTCATAACTTGATTCTATAATTTAAAACAACAAAATGTATGGAGGATTTTTATGGTCCAGCAGGATGGACAGTATTGTATTTGGGTTGAATAAACTCATTGTCATTCAATATTAACTTGTCTAATTTTAATTTTTTTGTATTATTGTTAAATTTAATTTTAATATTATTAATAATCGATGTCCATTATGTAATATTATTTATTTTTTTTTACTATAAAAGAATTTTATTCTTAATGTCTAAAGGAAATAAATAAAATAAATAAATAAAGTCCGAAACATGACTTTCAATTGATATTTCAAAAGGTGGTAATACGAGTGACGGTAGCACAGTTATACGGTTTTTAGAGACTCACGGATAACTAGACTCAATTTAGAACTTATAAAGCGTTTTCGCATTTTATTATAGTCTATTTGCTCCGGATATTCTATTAATTCGGCTTTTCAAGACTGAGATAAAACCAGAAAACTATTTTTGAATGAATATCCGTGGTACTATATGCCGGTAATTTTCCATAAAGTTTTATACCACTCAAAACAAATTATTGACGCATGCATCCTTCCTTATAAGCAAGAAATAAATACCAACGCAACTATCGAGAATACTTCACTGGTAAAAATTCTAAAACAGACTCTAATGGAGATTCAATGGATATACTTTTAAACACATGTGATGCATATAAGTTATTAAAAGATTTATTGTTTCATTTGAGTACTTGACTACAACTGAAGTCAAAAGTACAAAATTCTTTATTATAAAATAAATTCACATAAACAAATTTTGTTCACTATGCAATTCTTTGAAATTTATATTTACTTCTGGTAGTTAACAGGTAAGTATTGTAGTGTCAGCTATAAGAATATTATATTTCTTAACAGCTAATTAATATTAATTTTAATTGCGAAACATATTGCAATCGCGGTTTAAATTGGGTCACAAAAAATATAAAAGAGAATTTAATAACTTCAACGAAGAAAAATAAAATTGTTTATTAAGCAGTTTATAAAAAATAAGGGAATTCAAAAAATATTTTGTCTGTTAACTTATATAAAGAGTTTGCGCAGACCTCCTGTATATAAAAACAGCATTGACCTCTGAAGTACTAGATTTATTGAAACCTCCAGAAATACCTGAAGAAAACCATGAATTTAAAAATTTTATTCTTAATTTAATTTATATGTATGTACATATGAAATATATTCTTATATGAAGTTTGTAAAAATTAATGAAGAAAAATTAAACACTTATTGCTATTTCTACCTCACTGTTATTTAATTTAACCACAAAATTGTTTGATTATCCAACGCGAATAATATCAGATATAAATTTTTTCAGTAATGGAGGTGGGCGTGGCAGCGGTCTGATTTCGTCTTTTTAACATTGGTACATACTGACATAGTAACACCTTATACCAAAATTTATAAGTTTAGCTTAATTTTTTTCAAGATATTTAATTTTGTGGCCCTATCTAGAATGGCTAAGTCTAACACTGTGCTGTGTATGCCGTCATGGCCATATCTCCTGGTATTGGTAGTACATATTTGGTGAACTTATGCGTTATACGCACCAATAAATCACTATGTTACTTGCAAGATACACTTCGGCGGCAGCCTTGGTAGAACTTTCCCAAGCTGTAGAACACTCTGTAAAGTATCCCCTACACCGGGGCTCTCCGCCAAAGTAAGAAGCAGCATCTGTTGAATGGAAACAGCACGTATAAAAGTGTCTGACTCACCGAATCCGACAAACGACTATGCTGCCATGAAATAAGTCTCATATGAAATAAATCCCAATTAACTAACTCCCAACCAAACTGAAAGAAGTGCCTATCAGAAAAATTAAATAACTTCCAGGTGTTAACATAAAATAACTCCCAATATTCCAATGAAATAATTTTAAACAAATTTAATATTTCCCAATAAATTAAATAAAATTTTTCATTGCAATAAAAATAAGTCTCAAGAAAAATGAAATAACGCCCAAGACAAATAAATACAAAAAAAGAAAACAACACGATATTATCGATATAACTAGCCATTGCTTTTGAATTTTCTCCATAACCTACCTCTTAATCTTAGGTTCTTTTACATCAGCGGCTCCACCGACGCTGTGCCACTAAAAGATTTTCTCCAACACGGTATTTTCCGATACGAAGCTTGGGTAGGCTTGAGAAAATATTTAGTAGTACCATTGTGCGCTTGTTTGCCATACGTTTTTTATTACAGTTTAAAGAACTTTTATAAAATGGTAATAATATTGAAAAAAGAAGTAATAAGATAAATGATATAACTCCCAAAAATATTACATAACTTTAAATTTTTATTTATTGTAACTTCAACAACGAACTAACAATAAGTATTCAAATCATAAATCTAAAAATATAATTATTATGCCCGACCAGTGTCGGAAATTTTTTTTTTTTTTTTTTTAATACATTTATTTATTTATTGTATCTTCAATTATGAACTAACAATAAGTATTCAAATCTTAAATCTAAAATATAAGTATTAGGCCCGACCACTGTCGGACATAAACTTAGTGATAGTTATAAATAATACATAAGTAGTGATAATAAAAAAATATTTTCAAGCAATCCCATCTGGAGTGTTGAGTAAAAGAGCCCTTGTGTCCTTCTTTTTCAAGCGAATGTGGCCAGTAAAATTCAAGATGTTACGAGCAAGCGGATTAGGATGTGACTCGAGTTTTTTTAAATATTTGCCTGCGTATTTTGCTATTTCTTCAATCACTAGTGGCATATTCAAATCACGATGTATATTTGAGTTTTTTATGTACCATGGAGCCGATGTTATCAAACGTAAAATTTTATTTTGCCTTCGTTGGATTCTCTCGACGTTAGAAGCTGAAGCAGTGCCCCATAACTGAATTCCGTAGCACCATATTGGCTTCAAGAGCGACTTGTATAATAAAAGTTTGCAGTCAAGGCTGAGTGTTGAGTTTCTAACAATCAGCCAATATATCTGAGTTAGTTTAAGTTTCATTTGTACTAGCTTTGAGTCAATATGGTGTTTCCATGTAAGTCGTCGATCAAGGTGTATACCAAGGTATTTTACATGTGAATGCTGAGGAACAAATTGATTGTTGATTCGAATTGGGGAACAAGTATCTCTTCGCAGGGTAAATGTTACCTGAACACACTTTTGCTCGTTTACCTTAATTCTCCATAATTTTAACCATAGTTCCAGTTGTGCTATATGTTCTTGTAGATATCGGGAAGCCTCATGAGGATTTTCGTGCATACTTAGGCAGGCTGTATCATCGGCAAACGTAGATGTATGGATATTGCTGCTCAAAGGCATATCACAAGTATAAATTAAATACAAAACTGGCCCCAGTATGCTCCCCTGTGGCACACCGGATGATATAGTTTCGGGCACACTCATGAATTCTCCTTCCACAACCGTGAACTTCCGGGAAGTAATGTAACTTTCTAATAAATTCACCAAATTTATTGGTAAATATGATTTTAATTTTAAAATTAGGCCTTCATGCCACACTTTATCAAATGCCTGCGAAACGTCAATAAACAGTGCAGAACAGTACTTCTTTTCTTCAAATGTTCTTCTTATACATTGAACCAATCTATGCGTTTGTTCAATAGTGCTATGCTGACTTCTAAAACCAAACTGATGGTCTGGGATACACCCACTACCAATTAGAATTGGGGACAATTTTGACATGAGCAGTTTTTCGAAAAGTTTTGACATTGTTGATAGCAGACTTATTGGCCTGTATGATTCTGCCTTGGTAAGATCTTTGCCCGGCTTTGGAATCATTTTAACTTTGGCAAACTTCCAGCTGTGGGGGTAATACTCCAGTCGTAAAATGGCATTAAAAATGAATAACATGATTCTAATTACAATACGAGGCAATTTTATTAGCATTTGGTTACTAATTCCATCATTACCCGGTGCTTTCTTCGGGTTGAGTTCAGCAATTAGATTTTGTACATCACACATTTTAAATTTTATGGGTCGAGGGAGTAGCGCAACTACACTCGGGAAATCAACAACACCAGTACATGTGTTTGGGGTAAATACGGATTTTAAATGCTTTGCAAACAAGTTACCTTTTTCAATATCACTCCTGGCCCAAACTCCGGTAGAAGTGCGCAGAGGTGGTTTAAACTCAACGGGTGTTTTAATTCTTTTCGCAGCGCGCCACAAAGAATAATTAGATGCTGGTGTGACATCGAGATTTTCCAGATAGTTTTTAAGAGATGCAGTTTTTTCATATGCAAGCAGTTCTTGGAGTCTTTTAGTGCAATCTTTTAATCTAATTTTATTTTGTGGTGATCTGTGCTGTTGCCATTCTCTTCTAGCTCTTCTTTTTGCACATACGAGAAGTTCAATATCTGTAGAATATATTCTGTTAAACCCAGTCTGCGGATGGGAGGAAGTGGCATGTTCAGCTGCCTGCTTAATATTTTCTTTAAGATTAGCAATATTAGATTCAATATCGTCATGAGTTCTTAGCTTAATGTTTTCAGTGCAATGACTACTAAGATATTTTTTGAATCGCAGCCAATTAACACGACTGACCATTTTCACATATGGGTGAGGTAGAGCACTCCTCAGTGGGCTACAGATTGTAACGATCGTGGGAGAGTGATCGGACGATAGATCTAGGGAAGCTTCGACGTGAATTAATTCCCTAGAAATATTTTTCATGACGCCAAAATCTATAATATCCGGAATTTTATGTATGTCAGTAGGCCAGTAAGTGGGCTCCCCACTATATAATGACATCCAAGCCCATTTTTGAAATTGTGTTGAACAACGCTCGTCCTCTAGGTGTGATAAGACGCGAACCCCAGAAAGTATGTTTTGCATTATAGTCTCCAGCTGCTACGAAACAGGGGCCAAGAGATTTGTAGAAATCCTCGTATTGATCCTCAGTAATTGCGAATCTAGGAGGGGAGTAAATTGATGATATGACAAAATTTGTGCAAAAGTTTTCGATACAAATATTTGTTGCTTGTAGATGTTCTTCACAAATGTTGTCAAGAATATAATGCTTGAGTCTTGACTTTATTAAAATTGCTGATCCCCCGCAAGCTCTTCCTCTTGGGTCCTTTGAATCATATAAAATGTAGCCATTAATTTTGAATAGGCTTCTTGAAGTCAAGTGAGTCTCAGAAACCAACATTATATCAATATTTTTTTTCCGTGAGGAAGTGCTCAAGTTCATTTTTATGTTGGCGAATGCCGTTTGCGTTCCAGAAACATATTTTTAACGTGTTCATGGCTTGTTAACTAATGCTTGAAGCAGTGAGGACGGCATTCGTAGCATTTCTTGCATCATGCTAGTCATATTTGTTGTAAAATTATTTATAGTTAGCACTAGATTCTCAATAGTAGCTTCAAGGCGACTAAAATTAAAGCTTGAGTTTGCATTCGTTGAATTATTTTGAGGCGGAATATTTTGTGTGGGAATATGACTAGTCTTAGCTGCATCGGCATACGATACACGTGAAGTGACAGGTTGGCTCATTTGAGTAAAAGTGGCGGAGTAAGCGTTTGCTGTTTGTGTTGGAGCTAATTTAGGTTTTTGCCCCATAGTCTGTTTAACGAAAGAATAGACAGGACATCCTCTGTAGTTAGCGGTGTGATTACCTCCACAATTACTACATTTTTTTTCTGCTAAATCTTTAGGCTTAGTACAACCAGCAGTACCGTGCAATTCACTGCAGATAACACAAACTGAAGGTAACTTGCAGTAAGTTTTTGTGTGACCATATTCTTGACAATTATGGCACTGTACGGGTCCAGAACGCTTGTGTGGTTCTTCAACTGTTATTTTTCGATATAAGAGATATTTCAAATTATAAATTGGATGAGTCTCGCTTTTTTTCAATTTTATATCGTTTGGCTCAAGTTCGACGCGAAATAGAGGTTGAGGAATCTTCTCCCTATTTATTATGTTAGATACATTTTTTACCTTAAGTCCCTGGAGGACGAGTGCATCTTTTATTTCTTCGGGAGCAACATAGGAATCGATGCCCTTCAATACGATCTGCAGGCCTTTAGCACTTTTAAGCTGATATGTGTAGAAACTTTTCTTACTTTTTTCAAATTCATTAATCAGTTTGCGAAAATCTTTTTCTTCATAAATTTGAATTTTAGTTTCATCAATGTAACCACGTTTTATTGGAACGATGTGAAATTTATTCTCACCAATGACTGAAATTAAATTTTTTATAATAGCGTTTGAATTTTTTTCTCTCAAATAGATTGGAGGCGGCTTGGATGTTTTGTTCGTAGATACATCGGGTTCGTTGTTGTCAACTTGTAATATTTGAAATCGATTTTGGCGGTTAATAGAGGATGCGCTGTTATCCCTAGACATTTTTGGAGCAGATGAAATTTTCGAAGACTTTGGGCTTCGTCCGCGCTTTACCACTGTAATATATCTGTCCATTCCCACTTGGACCTTGGGTTTTGGGCTGCTATTAACTTCAGTAAAAACTTGGTTAAGTGATGACCACGAGCCCGAAGCGGATGATATCGCTGAGTTAAATGTAGAAGTACTAGGCAACGGTAATGTTAACGAATCACTAGTTGGCATTGGACAAAGCGAAGTTGATCGCTGACGAAAAAGTGGTCTCGCCGTTAAAAAAAGTCTACTATCAGATTTCTTATTTAATTTATTATCATTAAGAGCTTCAGAGCTCTCAGTAAGTCTATCATTAGATTTTTTATTTTTATTATTTTCATTAAGAGCTTCAGAACTCACAGTAAAATAGGCATTTCTGCCATTAGAACTCACTTCACAGTTATTTGTTTTTGGGGTACTCATATAGAGTATTCCTCAAGGGCACTTTTGTTTGTTTGTTTGTTTTTTTATTACGGTTTTTTTGTTTTTGTTAATTATGACTATGTAAAAAATATTACCAATGGAAATAAAGCTAACAATAACAATATGTATTCCGAATATTTTTTCGTACAATTTTTTTTTTGTTTAGTATGAAATAAAAACTCCGCTAAATTGACTGTTCACTATGAATGTACAATGTAAAGTCAGTGTCGGACATAAACTAAGTGATAGTTATAAATAATACAGAAGTAGTGAAAATCAAGGAGAAAAAAGTATTTTCAAGCAGTCTCATCTGGAGTGTTGAGTATAACAGAACTTGTGTCTCTCTTTTAAAGGCGGATGTGTCCAGTAAAATTCAATATATTACGAGCAAGCGGATTGGTTTGTGACTCGAGTTTTGTTAAATATTTGGCTGCGTATTTTGCAATTTCTTCAATCACTAGTGGCATATTTAAATCATGGAGCCGATGTTATTAACCGTAAAATTTTGTTTTGCCTTCGTTGGTTTCTTTCTACATTGGAAGCTGAAGCAGTGCCCCATAACTGGATACCGTAACACCATATTGACTTCAAAAGTGACTTGTACCTTTCCAGAAGATTTAGAATGTGTATTGGTAACTATGTCTGTAATTTTAAAATCAGGCATTCATGCCACACTTTCTCAAATGCCTGTATCAAAAACAAAACGATAGCCTACCGGATATTAACCCGAAAATGTGTTGAAAATTTTAGCTCTTATAGTTCCACAGATCATGCGTTACGAACAAAAACACACTACGATTTTATATATATATATATATATATATATATATATATATATAATAATAATAAATAATAAATATAATAAATATATATACATACGCATATATATATATATATATATATATATATATATATATATATATATATATATATATATATATATATATATATATATATATATATATATATATATATATATATATATAACACATATGTTAGAAGCTACATAATATGAAATAAATTTCAACGAAAAATCTGTTGAGACTTCTGTGATCGGGAATTATTTCATTTCTCGATTGGGAGTTATTTAATTTTTTTAGTTATTTCATTTTATTTTCTCAAGTATTTTCCATTAGTATCAGTTTTAGAATTTTTACGAGTGAAGTATTGTCGATAGTTGCGTTGGTGTTTATTTCTTGCTTATAATGCCTGCTCAGACAATGGACCAATGGGAAGGATAAATCAATAATTTGTTTTGAATGGTATAAAACTCTATGGACAGTCACCGGCATATAGTACCACGGATATTCATTCAAAAATAGTTTTCTGGTTTTATCTGCTTACTCTAAAAAAGCCAAATTAATAGAATATCCGGAACAAATAGACTCTAATAAAATATGAAAACGTTTTATAAGTTCTAAGTTTAGCCCAGTTATCCGTGCCATTATTTCAGTCTCTAAAAACCGTATGGCGGTGTTACGGTTATTTGTATTACCACATTTTGAAATATCAATTGAAAGTCATGTTTCGGATTTAAATTTACTTTGAAATATGACTTTTTTTGTTCAACTTTAATTTCATCATCCTTTTCTGTGTCGCGCCATTTTCTTATCTCCAGCTTGTAAGATATATACAATAGGCACTCCATGAACTTTCCACGAATGAAGTGAATAAATTCCAAATGAGAGCACTTTTGGATTAATAATTTTTTGTGATTAGGCTTTTTCATTATTCATTTCGCTTGGTTTTTCTTTGCATATATAACAAGATTGTGTAAAACTGTTTTCAGATAGTGCTTTGCAAGCTTTCCCATCAATCATAGACAAAATTAGATTGGACTTGATACTTAATTTTAATTTGTTCTTTTTTATAATAGTAGGGATTAGAAGTAAAATCTAATCATCCATATTTTTTACCTCTTTTTTTATAGTTTCTGTTGTTTCTATTTGTAAATATTAGTTTAATTGGACGACAATATTTTGGTTATGAAGGAACAGCATTTTTGCCGAATTATTCGTTTACTAATATTTTTTGTACAAAACAACTGAAGTCGTACTAAAGATGTACTGAATAATGACATGTCGCTGAGGATTTCTTGAACAAATATTTGTTTATATTTGGTTTGAGTGGAACCATTACAGCCCCACTTTATTAAAAGGTGCAATTCTTGGTTAAAACTTGACGTGGAAAGCAAAACATCTTCTAGAGCTAAGCACAAACTTGATAGAGTATGATCATGTAAAGATTGCAAGTTTACTTCGGCAAAAATTTCATCAACATTTATTTTATCTGGGTAGCATAATAATTTCGCATTTTGAAATAAATTATAACATTGATGCATTATAACAATTTTTCAGCACTTCATACCATAATCCGAAGAGATGGGCTACATATTTATCCATCTGTGCTCGTCGGTGGGTGGTGTTCTTCTCCCTTTGAATATATTATCAAATACCGTCATAACATAGCATCTTTAGCTGATAAAAATTTATTATAAAGACTAACAAAACGTCGGCAGACCCGTTGTCAAATTTTTGTTAATGCCAGCATACATGCGAGGACAGTGTGATTTTTTTATTATTATAAATTATAATTTCTTAGCCGTCGTGGAGAAAGTTTGTCACAATGCCTCTAATATGTTACTTAATATTTATTAAAAAGCTTTTATTTAATAAAAACATCCACATTTTTCTTTCTTTTAATATATTTTTTCAAAAAATTACCTAAAAATTTTACTTTTTACAAATCAATTAAAAAGTCAAACATTTTGTTTATGTTTTTTATCAAGACAAAGTTGTCTGAGCTGAAGCTCTGACAAAATTGTTATGACAATGCAATAAAACTAATAAATACAGTTCACACCTGATAAATTTTTCTCTTGATAACGACTTGACTTTTATCTTGATAAAAATTTATCACTGTAAAGAACCTTATTTTAGGTAGCATATATTACCAAGTAGTCGGTATTTCATAAATAAAAAAGAACTTTGCATCCAAATTCCATTATTTGAAACGTATTGAGATATATAACCAACACAATATCAAACACACTTTATGCATTGGCATTACGGGTATATGTCAAATTCACTAACCTTTCTATTGGACTTGAAACTTTGAAACTTTTTGTTTAAGAAATTTTTATTTTTTCATATATGAGATTTATATAGAATAAGAAAATTTCAATTTATAATAACCTTAAATCATATATGGTTAATTTAAATAATCAATATATATTAACAGTCTTCAAAGAATATGAATGATGTAGGTTTATTAATGTATTATATTATAATATTAAAAACTATTGAAAAGAAATAAAATTAACTTACTTTATTTTATTTAGGTAGTCTGCAAGCGCTTGTGAACGTCTGTTTATTTACCACTATAAAAACTAAAGGTTTGTGTCATAGTAGAAAACTGTAAGAGTAAATCCTCACAAAAATATAAATGTAAAAAGAAGGCCAAGTTCCTTTCCAAAATTTTGGCCATCAAAAGTAGTGAGATACAAATTTTGACCAAGTTCGTGTTAGGTACACTACCTATCACTGCAATGTGGTATGCATTATATAAATATGTAATCGTAAAGGTGTTATATAATTTTTAGATTATGCGCTACTAGACAACATTTTTTCCGATATAAAGAAATGAACAAATATACATTATTTTCTCCTTTCTTAGAAGAGTAAAAATATTGCCAAGTTAGCACATTATCTAGAAATTATATAACACCCTTACGATTACAAATTTATATAATGCATACCAAATTGCAGTGATAGGTATTGTACAAAGCACGAACTTGGTCAAAATTTTAATCTCACTACTTTTGATGGCCAAAATTTTGGAAGGAACTTGGCTTTTTCAAATTTATGTTTTTGTGAGGATCTGACTATTTTTTGGAAGGTTTTCTTAATAAAGCTTTTTAAACTTTAAATTTCTAGTCTGTTATAATTCTATTCATAATGTCTGCGCCAGGTCAAAAGGGCAGAGTTACATAAAATTATGGGTTATAGGGTGATATGTGCACCATTGTGTCATAATAAGGACCAAGTAATTTGCTTAATTTTTAACAGTCATCTGAGTAGAAATATGTAAAATATAGTATAAATTTTAGTGGGAGTGGCCCCGCCTATTTATCTAAAGTCTGCTCAGACGTAGTACTTTTGAAAACGCAAAATTAAATGCTAGCATGAGTGAAATGTGCATGCAAGGTTTCAATACATTAGCTTGTGTTTTAAATTTATCTAGTTGGTACTTACATAAGCCTATTTGTTTTTTTTGCAAAATTTCAATTCTCTTCCCTATAATATTTCGATAAAAATTGTATAAACGTGGCTCTACTTCCCTAATTTAACAATCGATGCTTTCCAAGGTTGGAAACCGAAACAAATAACGGTATCGGTATTGATACCGGTACAAATATTTTTTAAATTTCGGTAACCGTATCGGTATTTTTGTTATTTCGGTATCGGTATTACCGGTACATACCGTTACTGAGTTTATAATACCGGTATACCGATATTACTGCTAAATTTATTAGTTCAGATACTGGACATAGCAAAAAATCTTTTTTATTAAATTACTTCGAAAAGGGAGTATTTTTACATTAACATATAAAAACATTTAAGCTTATATGTTTCTATATACGTTTTTATACTTTTATTAAAAAATAATTTATTAAAAAGTAAAATAAGCAAACTGCAGTTGAAACCTTGCATATAAAAAGTATACATTTTGGTTAATTTTACAAAATGATAAAAATAAATACATTGCATTGTATGTATATTATATATGAAATACATGTAGAATTGTATATTCGTATTCGAATTCTCGAATATTCGGCCGTTTTTAGATATTCGTACTCGCCAAATTCAGACGAATACTTAAATATTTCACGTCAAACAATAAACGATATTCTTGTAGCCAACTCAAAAACAAACAAAACAAATTTCTTGTGCAATTAATATTAAAAAAGTTAAAGAAAGTAATTTTCTTCACCTCAAGAGAGCGGTCTTTACCTTCAGATATAAAAGTTTAGAAAAATTTTCTCCATCATTACTATCAACGCTGAACCATATATTTGAATTAGACCTATTTTTGTTCTAAATATCAAATTCCAAAATTTATTACGCCACCTTAAGACAAGATATGTTTTTAAATATTTCCAAAAATGAGAAATTTTTTAAATTTTAGTTGAACTATAGTGAATTTTAATCAGAAATAATTTCTAAATCGGGCTTAAGTTCAGTAATTTCAATTCATATTGAACGAAATATTTGTTTATTAATTAATGTGAGTTTCTAAAGAGATGAAAAAAAATATTTAGAAAAATCTAATATGCTCCCGGCGAAAAGTAAGAAGAATATTGCAAAAATACTGAAAGCCCAGCTAAAAAAATATGTATGGAGCATATATGATATTCCATATATGGTTCGGATCCAAAAAATGAGGGTATATGGGCATATATGATTATATATATTCATACATTTTCATACATGTATGTGCAAAATTCATATTCATTTATTCTTGATTCACAAAAGGCACTGATTAAAAACTAATGCAATTAATTATAAAAGATAAAATAATCCGTCTAACAATAGTTTTCAATACAGTAATATCAACTTTGTTTCTCATCTAGAGAATTTTATTATTTTCTATAAAATTAATGACTGGATTATCCTTTTGATTATTTGATATATTAAATGGGGCCACAATGTATAAAATCATACAAGAATGGTTTTTTTTGTAACAAAAAGTTTTTCTTTTTGAAACGTTGAGGGTACGCATATAAACTTTGCATACCGTATGTATTTTCTAATTGATTTCCAATTCAGCAGTGATAAAATTCCAAGCTTTTTTTGATTGCAAAAACGATCTTGTGAGATATCATGTATGCATACATTATTATATGGCTCCATATATAAAATCTCATATTTATATATGGATCCACATATGAAGAGCTTCATAATTAAATGTTCATATATGAGCTCATATGATATAATACATTTAATATTATAATCCCATATATTTCCATACATGAATTCATACATATTCATATATAGTTATATACATTCATATATTAAAAATATATGGACCATATATAATTTTTTTAGCTGGGAGGTCCCATTTTTAGGATTTTTTTTTTTTTTTTTGGAATTGCCGAGAACTCAAAAGAAAATTCTATTTGTGATTACTTTCTGTGTATTGATTGCATAATTTTCTACCTAGTAGAAACTTTTCATCCGAAAATATTGATTGGCAAAATACTTTTATAATACCGAAATAATTAACCTACTTTTTTCTTAAAAAAAACGGCGGAAATAAACTATTTTTAAAATTTTAATGTTACAAATTTTGTCCCTTGTTCATAATGAGTTTCATTTCCCAAATCTAACTAGATTGCCTTCTCCATTAGCAGAACAGTGGACCAAGGTTGGTAAAAAAGTCAAAATTTTAATATTTTTTCTCGAATATTTGCTTAATTGTAAATGAAAACCCGGAAATTTAGCAGACTTCTTTTAGCTCTTGAATAGAAAAAAAATCCACTTGCAAAAAATATATTTTATCTGATCAAAAATATGAGCTTGGCATCGTTTTTAATATTTCATTATTTCTGACTTGAGCTCTATGACACCTCTTCAAATGCTATAAAAAATCAGACAGCTAGTTTGGAAACTGCAGAATTATTTAAATTTTACAAAATCCCCACTGTGTATCGGGTACTTTAGGCCCCACTAGGCAGCAGAAGGTACCTTGGGATCGATTTTTATATTATGCAGCATTTTAATTTAGAGTTGTACTAGTCTCGATTTATATAAAGTTATTTAATTTTTTTTATATATTTATTGAAGTCTTTCAAAGATTTATTTGATATTTCGAAGCAAAAATGCACACGACTTAGACCAGAGTTATTCAACCTTTTTGGTTCGCGTACCACAAAACTCACAACCAACAATTCGCGTACCACCAAAAAAATTTTATGTGTATAAACAAGTATGGGCTCAATAAATAACCAAACAATTTTAAAATATTTAATCCATTTCATTTATTAATAATAAAAAACAACAAAATTAAAAAGAAATTTTATATCCGGTTCAATGTTTGTTAACTTTAACAAATATAAGATTTGGCTCCAAATTCAATGTTGTTCGGTATTTATTTTTGATTGCCACCATTGATGAAAACCCTGTTTCACATAAATATGTGGAGGCGATTTGGCGTACCACCTGGGAAAGTTTCGCGTACCCCAAGTGGTACGCGTACCACAGGTTGAATAACCCTGACTTAGACCACTTTCGTAATTAAGGGCACATACATATATTTGCAAACCTTGATGCTTTCATATTTTTCCTGTTCGTAAATCCCTTAACTTAAATTTTTAATTTTGAGCTTAAAGTGCGTGTCCATGCTACCAATTGAAACTTCTAGGATTTTAAATCTTTCTTGGTGATCTCTAATTTAGATTTATTTGTGTATTGAATTTAAGCTCTCTAGTTCAAATTCTAGCTTGAATTGTTATGGCCGTTAGCCCCATTCTCCGTCAATTTTTAAACTCAAGATTTTGTTATGAGCAGCGCTCTATTATCATCGTACCCTTTTTAAGATGATAGCTTTTACTTAAAGCTTCAGTTAAAAGCTTCAGTACAAAATTATCGTGACCCCTGCCACTCCTGATTAAAATATTTGGGTTTTTAGATTTTTCTATTTGGTTTCTCAACTTGACCTACTTGCATATCAAACTTCAGCTATTTAGCGCAAGTTTAACTATTTTATTTTTATGGGAGTATTCCCGCCCACTTTTTTTAAATAATTTTTTTTTGCCATTGGCAATCACACATATCAAGTTTCGTTGGAAACGGATATTAATATTTAAAGAAATAGTATATTTAAATCTGCTATTCCGAAGTACATGAAATAGGAGGTTTAAATAGTATGGGCGTGTTACCTTCAACTTTTTTCACCGAAATTTTATAACTTTGCATTATTCCAACATTTGTGTCAAATTTCAATAAAATCGCTTGAGATAAACATTTTAAATATGGTCTTTTAATTGTGTGCTTTATTGGAATAGCCCCACCCCCTGGTAAAAATATCCGGGTTTTCAGATTTTTCTAGTTAGTTTCTAATCTACTTGTTTATTAAATTTCAGCTTACTAGCGTACATTTTATTTATTTTCTTCTTATGGGCGTGATACCACCCACTTTTTCTATCTCAATACCTGCTGTAGCCATTAGTTACCTTTTCTGTCGAGTTTCGTTGAAAACGGATAGTAGCCCCGCACCCTTGGTCAAAATTTTTGGATATTCAGATTTTTTAGGTGAGTACTCACTTAGTTTTACTTGTGTACCAAATTTAAGCTCACTAATGCAAATTTTAATTTTTATGGGCCCCGCCCTCTGGTTAAAATTTTCGAGGTTTCAGATTTTTCTAGTTCATTGCTCACCTAGATCTACTCGTTTAAAAAATTTCAGCTTTCTAGCTATAGCGGAAGTGCTTCATCAATTTGATGAGTGTGCCAGTAGTCAGTGAGTATGTCTTAAAATATGCACTCCTTGCACCTCCGTATCTCCAGAACCTTTCACTGTAAAACTTTCAAACTTATGAGGTAACATGAATTAATTCTAATTATACCCTTTACCAAAAAATGGTAAAAGGGTATATATAGGTTTGTCATTCCGTTTGTAATTTCTACAATATTAATAAGAGACACATAAAGTATATATATTCTGGATCCTTATGCATAGGGAAGACGAACAAGCGATGTCCGTCTGTCCGTCTGTCTGTACGTGAAATCGGTTTTCCCAAGCTCCCAGAAGAGCTAGCGACTTCGTTCTTGGACTGGTGTGTCAGAAATTTTCCGAAAAATTTTGCTATTGAAAATCAGCAAAAGCGAGCAGACGGTTTCAGAGCTGGAAAATTCAAACTCAATTTACCCATAGAAAATAACTACCGAAAACAAGTTTTTATTACTTTTTTATTAAATTAAATTATTTTATACTTCGGTATGAATAAAATTGGTATTTATAATTAAAAAAAATTTTAAAAACTTAACAAATTAAAAAACGTTTCCAGGGTTGGAAAACTTTAACTTTTTTCCTAATAAAAAATAATAATAATAATAATAAAAAAGCTAAAATTAAAAGGGTGTTCCAAAATGAGTAACGAAAACTTTTAAAATCCTATGTAATATACATGCAATTGTATGTATGTGTGTACATATGTATGTATATATAGGCTACAACAATTAACACTAAAATTAAAAAAAATTAAATTAAAGGGTGGTCCATCAGTTAATGAAATTTTGACTATGTAATTTTGACAAATTTCTATATCTTGGAAACTGTAAGAGTTAAACTCTTGAAATTTTCAAAAACGGTCAAACTAAAAAATCCGAAAATTATAAAATCGCCAAAAATTTAAAAAAATCGCCAAAACCGAAAAAAATCGCCAAAATGAAAAAAACGCTAAAATAAAAAAAAACGCCAAAAACCGAAAAAAACGCCAAAACAAAAAAATGCTTATGTGAACAACAATCGCCAAAAATTTAAAGAAATCGCCTAAATGAAAAAAATCGCCAAAAGTAAAAAAAAATCCTCAAAACGAAAATAAATCGCCAAAATTAAAAAAAAAACGCCATAAGCCGAAATAAAATCGCCAAATCAAAAAAAAAAAATTGCCTATATAAAAAAATCTCCAAAAATTAAAAAAAATCGCTTATATGAAAAAAAATCGGCAAAATCAAAAAAATCGCCAAAACGAAAAAAAATCGCCAAAATTAAAAAAACGCTAAAAACCGAAAAAAATCGCCAAAACGAGAAAAAAGTGTCAAAACAAAAAAAATTCCCACAATGACAAAAATCCGCAAAAATCGCCAAAACAAAAAAATGCTTATATAAACAAAAAACCTCAAAAATTATAAAAAATCGCCTAAATGAAAAAAAATCGCCAAAATCAAAAAAAAATCGCCAAAACGAAAATAAATCGCCAAAATTAAAAAATAAAACGCCAAAAACCGGAAAAAAATCGCCAAAACGAGAAAAAACTAAAAAAATTGCCAAAAAGAAATAAAAACGCCAAAAAGCGAAAAAATCACCAAAACAAAAAACAAATTGCCTATATGAAAAAAAATCGCCAAAAAATAAAAAAATCGCCTAAATGAAAAAAATTGTCAAAATCAAAAAATTGCCAGAACGAAAAAAAATCGCCAAAATAAAAAAAACGCCAAAAACCGAAAAAAAACGCCAATACGAGAAAAAAATGTCAAAACTAAAAAAATTGCTATGTATCTTTATACTACATAAATGCACTTTGGTAAAGGGTATATAAGATTCGGCACAGCCGAATATAGCACTCTTACTTGTTATGGTTAAAATTTTATAACCTAACAATTGCGGGGAACAAAGTTATGAGGGGGTAAAAACAGCTCAAATGGCTTCCTGTAAATATACACACTGCGTGCATTGGCCGGAACTTGGCATGGCGCACTACCGTGTGCCTAGATTTGGATGTGTATTATTACCCAGTGGTGCAAACATTAATGAAATAGAAAAACCTGGGGAGTAATATGTTTTTTCTTGTAGGTCTTGGCGAGTTAAAGAAGAATCCAATAGTGAAATATGCCGGACACCTCCAAAATTTAAGACAATTTTGTCATGAGTTGTTGATGTTGACAGTAAACTTATTGGCCTATACGACTCAGCCTTGGTAACATCTCTACCTGAGTGGAAAATGGCATTAAAAATTAATAACAAGATTCTAATTGCAGTACGAGGTAACTTAATCAGCATCTGGTTACTAATTACATCAATACCGGGAGCTTTTTTCGGGTTGAGTTCGGCAATTAGTTTTTGTACATCACATATCTTAAATGTTAAGGGTCGAGGAGATAAAGCAACTACACTCGGCAAATCAGCAACACCGGTACATGAGTTGGGTGTAAATACGGATTCTAAATGCTCAGCAAATATGTTACCTTTTTCCGTATCGCTTCTTGCCCCAACGTCCGGTAGATGTGCGTAGAGGTGGCTTAAACTCAACGGATGTTTTAAGATTTTAGCAGCGTGCTACAAAAGTAATTAGATGCTGGTGTGACATCGAGACCTTCCAGATAATTTTTAAAAGATGAAATTTTTTCTTTAAATGTGATTTTGTGTTGATGTGATCTGTGCTGTTGCCATTCCTTTCTAGCTCTTCTTTTTTCACGTAAGTAAATAGGCTCCCCACTCAATATAACATCCAAGCCCATTTTTGAAATTTTGTTGAACAACGCCCTACCTCTAGGCGTAATAAGACGCGAACACCAGAACGTATGCTTAGCATTGTAGTCGCCAGCTGCTAAGAAACAAGGTCCATGAGATTTGTAGAATTTTTCGTATTGATCCTCAGTGATTGAAAATCTGGGAGGAGAGTAAATTGAAGATAACACGAAATTTGTACAAAAATTTTCAATGCAGATATTTGTTGCTTCTTCACAAATGTTGTCAAGAATATAGTGCTTGAGCCTTGACTTTAGTAGAATTGCTGATCCACCGCATGCTCTTCCTCTAGGGTCATTTGTATCATATAAAGTGTAGCCATTAATTTTAAAGAGGCTCCTAGAAGCCAAATAACTCTCAGAGACCAACATTATATCAATATTTTTTTTCGTAAGGAAGCTCTCAAGTTCAGTTTTATTTTGGCGAATGCCGTTTGCTTTCCAGAAATATATTTTTAGCATGTTCATGGCTTCTTAATTAATGCTTGAAGCAGTGTATTCTGCTTTCGTTGCATTTCTTGCATCATGGTTGTCATATTTGTTGTAAAGTTCTTAATAGAGTGCACAAGATTTTCAATAGTGACTTCAAGGCGACTGAAATTAAAGCTTGTGTTAGAATTTGTTAAATTACTTGGTGGGGACACTTTCTGCGCTGGAATAGTAACTGTCTTGGCAGCGTCTGCATACGATACACGGGAAGTAACTGGTTGGCTCATTTGCGCAAAAGTGGCTGAGGAAGCGTTTGTTGTTTGAACTGAAGCCAATTTAAGTTTTTGCACTTGACGAAAGAGTACACAGGGCAAACTCTGTAGTTAGTGGTGTGATTACCTCCAACTAGTACAACTAGCAGTGCCGTACAATTCATAGCAGATAACAAACTTTGTGGGCAAATTGCAGTAAGCTTTTGTGTTGCCATATTCTTGGCAATTATGACACTACACGGGACGTGAACGCTTATGTGGCTCTTCAACTGTGATTTTTCTGTATAAAGGGTATAAATAGGGTGAGTCTTTTTTTTAATGTATATCATTCAGCTCCAGCTCATCACAAAATAGGGGTTGGGGTACTTTTGCTCTGTTTATTAAATCTCTGGAGGACGAGTGCATCTTTTATTTCTTCAGGAACAACATAAGAATCTATGCCCTTCAAAATCTTTTTCGTCATAAATTTGAATTTTCGTTTCATTTATGTTGCCACCTTTTATTGGGACAATGGGAAATTTATTCTCACCAATGACCGAAATTAATTTTTTAATAAGGGCATTTAAATTTTTCTCTCTCAAATAGATTGGTGGCTGCTTGGATGTTTTATTCGAGGATACATCGGGTTTGTCGTTTTGATCTTCCAAAATTTTAAAGCGGTTTTGACGATTAGTTGAGGATGCGCTGTTATCCCTAGACATTTTTGGAGCGGATGAAATTTTTGAAGAATTCGGGCTTCACCCACGCTTTACCACGGTTATATATCTATCCATTCCGATTTGCACCTTGGGTTTTAAGCTACTGTTATCTATATTAAATAAAAGTAGCGCTAAGAAACCTGCTGATATCGCTGCTGATTTTTGTATGGCAAGTCCTCGTTTTGGAGCACTACATTTGTACTCACTATTAAATCAATTTTTTCCTGTAGTTTGCTTAATATATGTTAACTGCTTTTTATCAAGCTCGTATTTTAAAGCGAAGTATGATGCGCTTTTTTGTCCTATTGCTTCAAAAAACATGAAAATTGTTTACTGGGACGCAACTGTAATGTTTGTTAATTATTAGTATTACTCAATTCCAACACTTGAATTGGAACCGTACTTATTGTTTTTTTATTGTTTTTTTTCAAGCACTTGTAACTTGAAGACAATGAATCAGAAAATTAAACAAAAATTATTTTGTGACTGACTGATAAAAATTTAAATTTTATTACGATACTTATACTAAATTAATAATAAAAAATTGCTGAGCTAACGTCTACAGAAAACTTAAAATTTATGGGAAATTAACCAATCAGAACGAAGTTGTAATTAATGCAATTTAATACGTTTAATATTTTGCTTTGGTTGGGCAAATTCAATTAATATTGTTGAACAGATGTTCGACAAATAGTGTCGTCTAGGTGAGTCGACTAGGAGTTACCATATTGCTTAAAGGTTTAGGATGAACTTAAGTGCTTGCTGACGTGAACTTGGTATAGATTTCAAGTCATTGAGCGGTAGTTCTACCGATTGCAGTTCGATTTTTTCGTTGGTGACTTCAACAAGCCTTGTTGTGTATAGGTGTTGACAGATTTTGCATGTTTTATTTCGATGGAAAATAATAGTCAATGATATTAAGCTTAGAAAAAGTGCAAGGTAGCCAATCGTATGGTTATACTTTTGATGGGAATTGAATTTATTGGGCAGGTCAAGTATGTGTTGTTCTTTAGTGATTTTTGTAAAGCTATAGTTCCTTGATGTTATTGACATATAAACTATCGACGATTGTTGAAGTTGATTGATTACTTCTTATAGATGGTACAATAAAATTTTGCGAGAATAAGTCGGAAATCATGCAGAGGCTAGTGTATGATGAATTTATTGTGCTCAAGAAAGTTTTTCGTCCATTCATAGTGACGGATTCATATTTTAGTATACATTCCGGATTCAGTGAAGGTAAACCGGATCCTTTTAACAAAAGGTGAGAAATTTCTCTGTTGCAGACGACTGTTGCCCGAAATGGTGATGACGTAATATATATCCACTGATTTCCCTTGTAAGTGGTATCCATTTAGTTGTATTCTTCTCTAGAGTACAAGGCGGTGTCGTTTTGTTGTTGTACAAATTTATTTCACACTTAGAAATTTCTGAACCATGATTGTAGCGTGTCTGAACGGTGGTACACAAAAATACGTCTAGCTTTTTTATATAACAAGCTCTTAGATCTGCCTTCATAAGAAAAATATACTGGTTTTTAGATACTGTTATGCCCATGAAATCAGCTCATGGTTTAATGGCTACCATGGTGTGATTCATCATGTTAGGTACGGAAATCAGCTGGAACATCTTACATTTTTCAATTTCCACTAATGGTAGACTTATTTTGAATACTGCATATTAGGGCGTGAGTCTACCTTGAACCTTCATTAGTTTGAATAGATGTAGTAATGGATATTTCCCGGAGATAGAAAGTGTTACTGATTTTGGTACATGGAGTTTAATCTGATTAATCTCCTCTTGCAATTGTTCTGGAGTCAGTCCATGATGAGTATTCATCAGAGTATCAAGAATTGAGGACTGTATGGTTCGAATATTATTTGCAACCAGGTTCAGTTCCGAAACTGCGCTATCAAATAATTAGGTGAGCTGTATCTGGAACAACACATTATTGTTTTGCTGATTTGCTTGTGATAATTTTTGGATTTTTTGTTCCAGTTGTTCAAACCTTGCTTTAGCTGCCAACTGGGTTTTTCTTATGGTATTAACTGTTGAGTCAACAATTGAGGTTTGATTCTTAAGTAAATTTAATAAATTTGGCTCATTTTCCTTTACCCTTTGTATTGTATCGGATATCTGGTTAGCATATTTAGAGTCCAATATGCCAAATAATGAGCTAGCAATATTTTCACCTATATTCAAGGCACCTCTTTTACTTCGTAGTAGTAGATTTTCCAGCTGTAGATCATTTTCCATGTGTTCAAAATGCCTTATTATACTTAGGCATGATTCATTAAATTTTATCATTCTGCAAAGGTTTTGTAGGGATTTCGTGCCATTGATCAAAATTGATGTTTCATACTAGTATGCATCTAAATCATAGTATACAAGAATGTTCCATTCACTGCTTGAAATGGTTGCTGTGACAATTTCTGCAAAATGAATGGCTAATTTCATTCCAAATTTTTGTTTTTTACCGGATTTCCGAATGACATTGGTAACATCACAAGTATTGTAATTAAGGCTAGAGTCAGATGCGTTGATAGAACCCTTTTCCTTTTGACCCTAGTCTCTTGAATTGAGTTCCAAGTACTGATGTTGCTAAATGAACTGTTATCATCAAGGGTGACAGATGTTTCGGAATCTGGTTCAATTGGTAAGAGACCGATTCGATGTATTGGTCGTTTGAAAATTCCATTAGCTGTTTTAACCTCCACAGCTCTGATCATATTGTCACAATCACTTCATGATTGGTAGATTGTCTTCCTTTGTTATTACCATATCACCAATCTTGAGGTTGTCAAACCGATTATTCCACTTATGGCGCTGCTGCAATTGATTCAAATATTCAGTAGACCATCTTTTCCAGAACTCTTGTTTGAGATGGGATAGCAGCTTCTAGTGTGATAGTCTTGATGAGTTTACTATTGTTGCTTCGCCAATCAAAAAATGTCCAGGATTTAGTGCTTCAAGATCATAAGGATCACTTGAGATAGGTGCTACGATAGTCTCCATTTCTTCCTGGGTCAATGATGCAAAGATGTTTTGCCGATTTTACTGCCGCTTCCCATAGCCAACAAAAATGCACTGCACGTGGTGGGATAAAATTAAAATGTATTCCCTTTGAGCTAGCAGTTGAGATGACTAATTCCTGTCCCTTGTCGGAGATAGACACTTCCCGCCAATTCTGACAATTGGTTTTTTGCTACTATAAAATTAGTAGCGTTGTCTGAATATATGTTCTAACAACGACCTCGACGGCTGATGAATCGTTTCAGAGACCCAATGAATGCCTCAGTTGTTAAATCGGTTACTACCTCGAGATGAGTCGCCTTGGTGGCAAAACAACAGAATTCGGTTACATATACTTTTGTGGGTCTTATTCCTCCACAATAGTCAACTCCCTTGTTAATGAAGTGTCGAGATGGAGTCACTCTAGTCTGAGGCTTACTACCCATTATTTGTTGGCATAGTTGAGGTCGTGCCCTGAAACATCTGACGCACCTTTGTGCAGTTGAGCGCGCTGTTATTTTGCCTTTTATTGGACAAAATCTTTGTCGTATTATTTTTAATAATGCTTGTGCGCCACAATGTTTGTTTTATTCGTGAACCATTGCAAACAAAAGCCTTATGATATGGTCATTATATAACAATAGTTATGCCTCCAATCGTCCTCCAACTCGTAAAATATTTGTTCTATCTAGAAATGGAGCAAAACTAATGATGGAACTGTTTTTGTATTTTTTTCTTTTTTCGAAGCTGGTTGATTTCTGATAAAAAATCGGACATCTGAACGGTTCTAATAATGGTATATAGTGCATCGTCTAATTCTGCTGGAGATAGTGATTTGTGTACAGGGCGCTGTGGTTTTTTCATACGTGAATTTTTTGTAAGTCTCAAAACATACCCCAGTATTCCTTGCAAGGTTTTAAAGGAATTTCTATGTGGAATTTTGTATATGAGATCATTGTTCGAAACGGTAACTGCTGCCACTAGGGATATCGCCTTCTTCTTCTCGAGGTCGCTAGGAATTTACAGTTCCCTTGACAGTTGGGGTGGCCATATGTCTTCTTGTTGGTGTAGAAACCCCCAGGGAGTCTATGTTTTTAGACTACGGGTGTTGCAATCCCGGGGACCCAGGTAAGGGTAATGTGGTTATTTCCGCTGGTGGAACTTTGGCCCATTACCCGTAAAACTTATGTGTTACTACCCGATCTCTGAAATAACAGAGCAAGGGATGTACACATATTTATAAAAGGAAAACAAATATTGTACGCCCGTTGTTGTCAGCTAGGTGCAGCGTCACCCAGAACTGCCCCTGAGTTCAATGAACATGATCGAACGTAGTAGGCATAAGATCTTGGCGGCGTGCTTGCGTTCTTCTCGCGTGAGTGGTTCCCGCTGCTCTGAAGTTTGAGTACATGTAGCGGTCGCCAGTATTTTTTGCTAAAATGCCGACTTCGTCCTACCCCACAGGGCTAAAGGGATGCTTTTGGTAGGTGTGGAGTAGGCTTTGGATATTTGGTGATACAGGCATGCGTTCATTACGAATGAGTGGTAGCTGTGCCGGCAATGGTTGAAGAATTCTCTAGAGGACCTCGCTATTGGTGTATACACAACACTATAGCGTGGAAGCCTGGGAATTATCGTGGTGGCTGTGGTTTGCTACCAAAATTGATGGGAGAATAGTATTGGGTTCCCAGTGTTAAATCAATGCTAGTGATTGTCATGACGCGGTCAGCCAGACACTATTCTAGGTGCTGTTGCCATTCAACAGAAGCTGCTATGGGCACCTAAGCAAGGTACTTGAATATAGTACAGGGATAACAAAGATTGCAACCTATGTACCTTAGTGGAGTGGAACATAACTTCATTCTAAAAAGGGTGCATGGGGGCGTTGGTCTGGCGGCTAACCTAGCACCCAGTGCTTTGGCACCCATTAGGTAAGGCCGAAACGGCAGGAACTCACGGAAAGCAATTGCACATCTGTCCATGTAGAAAGAGTGGTCCATATAGCCATAAATTATATTCCGATAGTTTACGTGCTGGAAACCTCTGGATAGTATGTTGGCGGGATTGTCCTTTGATCTGACGTGGCGCCATTGACTGGGCAATGTCAACGAATGAATTTTGGAGACTCGGTTTGCCACAAATGTATGGTACAACGAGGATTGGGAGTTTATCCAGGAAAGTACTATTTCGGAGTCCGTCCAAATGAACATCCATTGATTTTGGGTTTGAAGGTTCATTTTGATTCTATGCATTAGCTGGGCAGCCGTAACCGCGGCACATAATTTCAACCAAGGTAGTATCTGCTTTTTTGATGGAGCAACCCTTGTTTTGGCACAAAGTAATTGCAGAATAACTCTTTTATCCTTGAGAGCTGCTCGAATATAGGCGACTGCACTAAAAGTTCCTTCAGAAGCGTCTGAGAAAACATGTAGTTCCGTCTCTACTAGGAGTTCACCTTTAAAAATGTGCCGAGGGATTTTAATGTTATTCAAGCTGAGTACTAGATGGTTAGTCAGAGTACTAGATGGTTACTGCCACAACTGTTGGATAAATATCTTTGCATTGATGACAACAGGTGCAAGTAGACCAAGCGATCCGATGTCGCTGTACGTTTTGTGATATTCTGTAAATGATTCATTTTTACCTTGATGCAAAAATGTTCAGTATTACGTAGCCATAACTACCCCAACGTAGTTATTACTATTGAAATCCAAAGTTAGCTCTTGATCACAGAGTGGAATATTCTTCAGTAGTTGCAGGTGGTTCGCTCTCCACTTTTTTAAGTTGAAACCATGGCTTCTTAATATTGTACTGAGTTCTTGCTGTGTTTGAAGTGCGATTTTAAGGCTATCAGAGTCCCCCAGGCCATCATCCGTATACAAATTAGTTTTGAGCATTTGCGAACTATATGGGTAGACTATCGAACTTTCATCGGCAATTTTTTGTAAACATTTTGTGGCTAGATAAAGTGCTGCTCGTGTCCCATATGTAACTGTATTTAGTTGGTAGTAATTAATAGGAAGTGCTGGGTCTTCCCTTCAAATAATTAATTGGTACTGGTTGTCCTGGTGTATCAGAGATTGTCTATACATTTTCTCGATGTCGGTGGTAAAGACGAATCTTGGGAATCGAAAACGCAATAAAATTGAGAAAAGTTCACTTTGATTACTTGGCCCTGTATATATCAAATCGTTTAATGAGTTGCCTGACAAGGTTTGGCTAATGCATCGAACAAAACCATGAGTTTTGTTGTGGTGCTGTCTGGTTTCAGGACGCAGTGATGAGGAATAATTTATTTAGGATTTAATACGGTGTCGATATCTACACCCCAATTGCTCGTAGTCTCGCATAAATTATGTATTCGGTTTGAATGCCTTCATCTCAACGCTCTGAACTCATTAATTGGTTGTAAGCCATCGCATGCGATTCTCCTAACGCAGTTGGGTTTTGACGACAAGAAAAACTGACTATGTTAACATGTCCCACTGTTATCTTTAATATTTTCCCTTATTTACAATTTCAATTTCTCTTTATCCATTAATATACTTCTGTTCTTAACTAAACTAGCTTTTATGTACATATTTAGAGACAAAGAATTAATATTACACTTGCTCTTATTTCTTATGTACTAAGTACATACATATGTACATATGTATATAAAAGCAACTGTATATATTTTACATATTGAAGTCACTTGACAACATTTTATTTTTAAGTTTTTGAATATCTAGAGTAGTATAGTTTTAGCACTTGCCTAGTACGGCGCAAAATACAACTTATAACGTTATCTAAAGAAAAAACAAATTTAATATTTTTCTTATTTATCATTAAATAACATCAAAATAAACATTGGCGACCGTGACAGAACACGTAGTCCAAGATTTAAATTTAATTGTTTAAGCGGATTGGCAAAATAAAAATAATTAAGTAATAAGTTCTTTTTCTTGACAAAGCTGTGATCAAATTACGTACATATATACAAAGAAACATTCATATGTAACTATGTATGTGAACTTGTGCATATGCATGTATGTATGTATATATGTACCAACGTATAATTGATACTAAGACGTCGGCAGAGAACAAGTTTAGCGAAGCAGCAGGAAAAGAACATAAAAAAACAACAAATTACTTTCTCAAGACAATTAAACAAAAATCTGGTTTTTGGTTATATATTTCTGTACATTTAATCAACAATTTATGTACATACATGAACCTATAGCGGTACTATTGCACATATGTACAAATGTACACATATACATAACTTAAAATTTGGCTGATTATTATTAATTTGTACAGTAATAAGGCAGTAAGAAAAAATCACGCGATCAATTCGGTCAAAGAACAATACCTAACTTTTGTCACTAGAAAATTCTTTTACTAAATACAAAAAAAACTTAAGAAAAATTCAATACAAATTTGCATTCAACTGCATAAATAGTGAACAGTTTAAAGTAAAGTTTTGCTAAGATTTTAGAAGAAATTAAGACAATGGCTGAAGCCAAGTTAGCAAAAATAAAAACTAAACGTTCAACCATAATTGCACAACAACAACGAATCCAAGACTTCGTGACCAATAAGTTGAGCACTGCCTCCGTAAACGAAGTTGAGAATGCAGGCATTGGAAAAATATTACCAAGATTTTGAAATCATACAATCCACGGTCGAGGAATACGAGGCTACGGAAGAAACTAACACCACTCAGGCTCAATTCGAAGAGCTGTATTTCACCCTTCATCCCGCCTTATCGGTGACGGTTGATCGTCTCAAACATGCTGTGGCTAATGATAACCTAAACGTGTCAACGAGCAACTCCTCACTCAAACTACCAAAAATATCATTGCCTTTCTTTTCAGGTGACTATACGCAGTGGATCACGTATTATGACACATTTACAGCACTTGTGCATAATAATAGTGCTCTTGATAATGTTACACGATTCCACTATCTCAGATCATCACTCAAGGATGGCGCCTTGCGTAGAATTGAATCTGTAGAGGTTACTGCTAAGAATTATGAAGTGGCCTTAAAACTTTTAACTGATCGGTATCAGAAAAGGCCACTCATCATACGCGAACATGTTAGACATTTGTTAAATTTGCCAACAATCACAAAGGTCTCAGCGGCAGCGTTGAGAGATATCGTTGATACTTTCAGTGTTCACTTGCGAGCTCTGAAGTCTCTTGGCAGACCAGTTGCACAGTGGAACGATATAGTTGTGGAAAACATTTTAGCTAAGCTTGATAACAGCACTCTAGAAAAATGGAATGATGCAGCAGCTACAGATCGAGTTCCTACCTTAAATGAACTGACAAAATTCCTAGAAAAGAGATGCAATCACTTAGAGGATAGATCATCAAATCGTCAGCAACCTAACACATCATCAAGTACCAGTAAACAAGCTCCTGTTAAGCAGTTACGAACTACTCTTGCCGTCTCTAAAGCACAAATCATCAAAAAAAATGTACTTATTGCAAAGGAACGAATCACCTAATCTACAGATGCCGCAAATTTCTCACCCTGGCTCCAAAACAGCGTTTTGATTCAATACACCAAGGAAACCTCTGCAATAACTGCCTTAAATCGTGTCATACTCATCAAACCTGCGAAGCAGAAAAGTGCAAGGAATGCAATGGCCTTCATCATACGTTATTGCACTACAATACATTTTACCTTAATAAAGCCCAGCAATCGACATCAAGCAATAATCAAACGGCTTGACAATTAATTCAAAACCCTGATCCAAAAAACAGTAGTCATTCAACATTCTCGGTTGATAATAAGCTTATACCTTCCAAAACAGCAGCTCTTGCCGCAGCAAATTCTACAGTGAAGTCGATAAATTAAGCATCCGACATAAATACTACAATTCTTCTGGCCACTGCGCTAATACAGGTAAAAAACAAATGGGGCTGTACTTCTCTCTGCAGAGCACTGCTAGACTCAGGGTCACAATTAAATTTTGTCACTCAGCGTTTAGCGTGTCAACTTGGAATAAAACGTCAACGTAGCCAAACAGAAATTACTGGTATTGGCAATATCAACGCTAAAGTTCGACATTCCATCCTAACAGTTATTAAGTCTAACTACACAACTTTTTCAACTGAACTTGAGTTTCATATACTGCCGCGTATAAGCGAGCACCAGCCCGAAATGGATATCGATATATCTGAATGGAATTTGCCATCAAACCTTACACTTGCGGACCCGTCATTTTTCAATTCAGAGAAAATTTACATGCTTATTGGTGCGGAAATATTATTGGACCTATTCATCAATGAATCGATTCGACTTGGAAATGGACTTCCCATTCTTCAGAAGACTGAGCTTGGCTGGATTGTCACTGGCAAGATAATATCGCCCAAAAAAGTAAGTTTTCATTGAAAAAATAATAATGGTCCCTCTACAGCAGCTTTAGATATGATTATCCGACAATTCTGGGAAATTGAAGCACACACAAGCTGCTCAAAACCTTTGACAGTGGAAGAAAAATTATGTGAACAGTTTTTTAACTCAACGGTTAAGAGATCTGAAAATGGCCGTTTCGTTGTAAAACTGCCATTTAGAAAACCTCACACTTCTCTAGGTGACTCCTTAAATTCAGCACGACGTCGATTTCAAACTCTAGAAAAACGACTGTCTGCTAATGAAAACTTGAAACGGCAATATTGTGATTTTATGACTGAGTATGAAAGCCTACATCATATGACTCGTATAGGAAATCTTGGTAATGACATTCCGGAGAGTTGCTATTTCTTACCGCATCATTGTGTTCTGAAGGCCGATAGTTCAACCACTAAGCTTCGTGTTGTGTTTGACGCCTCCGCAAAAACATCCACGAACGTGTCACTAAACGAGACGCTCATGGTAAGGCCTACTGTGCAATCCGACTTATTTACTGTCATCACTCAATTTCGGTCATACAACTACGTTTTCACTGCAGACATAAGTAAAATGTACAGGCAGATTGAAGTCGACGCTCCAGATAGAAAATATCAAATGATTTTATGGAGGCAAGATTCTTCAGAACCAGTCGGCATATATCAGCTAAACACTGTCACATATGGCACATCAGCTGCTCCATACTTTGCTACACGCTGTTTAAACAAGTTAACCGAGGATTCTATCTCCAAATATCCACAAGCTTCAGCAGCTGTTTTAAAGGAAACTTATGTGGATGATATCATGACTGGCTCAAATTCATTAGAAGCAGCATCAAAATTGTTAGCAAATATTCGACAAATGCTCAGTGCAGCTCATTTTGATTTGAGAAAATACTGTTCAAACAACCCTACACTTCTGAATCAAATTCCAGATAAAGATAAAGAACCATATCTCCAAATTGGAAAAAATGAAGTTGTTAAAACACTCGGACTTATTTGACAACCTAATGAGGATGCTTTTGTATACCATTTTGTGTTTGAATCGTCACAAACTGTTACCAAGCGTTCTGTGCTGTCAAATCTTGGAAAAATATTTGATCCTCTAGGACTAATCGGCCCAGTGGTGGTTCTTGGTAAAATATTCTTACAACAATTATGGAAGCTTAAACTATCCTGGGATCAAGCACTGGAAGGTGACTATGAGATACGCTGGAAAGACTACATCCTGCAACTTCAAGCGTTGAACGACTACCGGGTGCCTCGTCACATGCTGACAAACAAGGTAACGAAATCCATACAATTACATTCCTTTTCAGACAGTAGCGAAGATGCCTATGGAGTATGTTGTTACATGCGATGTCTTGACGAAGAAAAAGTTGTAACAACCCGTTTAATTTGTTCAAAGTCGCGTGTTGCACCAACGAGCTCATTGTCAATCCCTAAGCTCGAGCTTTTAGCAGCCGTACTTATGGTGGAATTGGTGGAGAGGTTACTTAATATATTGCCAATCACAGTAGAGGGCAGATCTTACTACACAAATTCAAAAATAGTTCTAGCATGGATCTCCAAGCCCTCATATACGTGGACAACATTTGTGGCCAACAGGATAGCCAAAATTCAAGAACTAATACGAGTTGATAAATGGCACTATGTGAACACCAAAGAAAATCCTGCAGATTTAATTTCTAGAGGACTTATGCCCAATGAATTCTTGACATCATCATTGTGGACGACGGGACCAGAATTTTTAAAGACGTCTTTACAGAAGTCGTTTCCATCAAACCTTCAACAATTAAGCGAAATTGAAGTACCCGAAAGAAGACCCAACAGGATCGTGCTCCTTGCATCAAAACATAAGTATACTGACTTGACGTCAACCGTATTATATCGTGGTTCTTTACAGAAGTTAGAACGCATCTTTGCCTACTGCATTCGATTTTACAGCAACATTAGACTTCAAGCAGAAATGCGCTACTTAGGCCCTCTCAAAATCTCAGAGCTCGATGCAGCACGGCTTAAATTAATAGTTAACAGTCAGCTCTGTTATATTTCTGACGACTACAAATCGCTTCTGGAAAACGGCCAAGTCAAAAACTCCAGCCCAATAAAAAACTTGTCACCATACCTAGACAATGAAGTGATTCGTGTTGGTGGACGTCTACATTTTAGCAATTTATCATATGAGTCAAAGCACCCTATAATATTACCAAAAAAATGTGAATTAACAAAACTCTTACTTTATTTTTATCATTTTAAGCATATGCACGCTGGAGCTCAAACACTTTTAGCTATACTCAGGCAAACTTATTGGCCATTGAATGGTTTACATACTTGCCGAAATATTGTGCATCGATGTATTAAATGCTTTCGCACCAAGCCGAATAAAAACGATCCTATAATGGGCAGCCTTCCCAAGGATAGGATAACACCAGGACGTGCATTTCTGACCACTGGAATTGATTTTTGTGGCCCAGTGTATATCTACTCGCGCATTCGTGGCCGTGCGCCGATTAAGGCATACATATGCATCTTTGTGTGTTTTACGACAAAGGCAGTACATATCGAGACAGTCAGCGATTTATCTACACCTGCCTTTATGGCTGCACTTCGTCAATTTATTGCACGCAGAGGACTTTGCAAAACAATTTGGTCCGACAATGCCACAAATTTTCTTGGCGCAAAAAACGAGTTAGCAGGACTTCGTAAAATGTTTGAAAGCGAAAATCACAAGGCTGAGATAGTTAAACTTTGCCAAGAAGATCAAATAGATTGGCACACAATCCCACCTAGATCTCCCCATTTTGGCGGTTTGTGGGAGGCAGCAGTGAAACAGGCCAAATATCACTTAACACGGGCAGTGGCAAGTTCAACATTAACGTTTGAAGAGATGTGTACAGTTACAGCACAAATTGAAGCAATCCTCAACTCGCGGCCGCTCACACCACTTTCGTCTGATCCCAATGACCTTGAGGCTCTTACACCAGGTCATTTTTTTATTGGTCATCCCCTAACATCCTTTTCGGAACCTAATATTACAACTATAAACATTAATCGATTGGAACGATTTCGACGTCTACAGCAACTACAACAGATATTTTGGAATAGATGGTCGAAAGAATATTTGCACTTGCTACAGCAGCGTCATAAATGGAGCACAAATAGTGTTCCCATAAAACCAAATACCTTAGTCTTAGTACAAGATGACAACATGCCACCTTACAAATGGGTTCTAGCCAGGGTCATTTCAACAACTCCTGGGCATGATGGAGTTCATCGAGTAGCTGAAATAAAAACGCAGCATGGTATCTATAAACGTGATGTCACCAAGTACTACCCACTTCCCATTGAAGATTGAATATACATTACCGTATATTAAGGAGGCCGGCATGTTAAGATGTCCCACTGTTATCTTTAATATTTTCCCTTATTTACAATTTCAATTTCTCTTTATGCATTAATATACTTCTGTTCTTAACTAAACTAGCTTTAATGTACATATTTAGAGACAAAGCATTAATATTACACTTGCTCTTATTTCTTATGTACTAAGTACATACATATGTACATATGTATATAAAAGCAACTGTATATATTTTACATATTGAAGTCAATTGACAACATTTTATTTTTAAGTTTTTGAATATCTAGAGTAGTATAGTTTTAGCACTTGCCTAGTACAGCGCAAAATAAAACTTATAACGTTATCTAAAGAAAAAACAAATTTAATATTTTTCTTATTTATCATTAAATAACATCAAAATAAACAGACTATGAAGCGACCCTCGCCATTGATATGAACATGTTGGGCAAAATGTGATTCACATTATTTTTCCGGGAGTGAAATAACTTTTGTACTGCATTCGATATCGTCCAATTTCCACAAATGCTCCATGGCTTCTTCCAATGAAGTGGATTATACAAATACTGCACATGTTGTAGCACATAAGGGGCTCTGGATTGGATTTTTCTCGATTGCTGTATTTTGAAGTGTTGGAAGATCGTCAGGAAGGTGTTTTGTGTCATTTGGAGTTAATTTGAAGAAGAATTCCGCTCCAAGCAACAAATCTATTTTTTCCTGCTGATAGAAATAAGGATATGCTAGGTGAATATTGTTGGGAATTCCCCAATATTTTGAATTTCTTCGAATTTCGCCAACACCATCAATACAGAGAAAGGTCTCAAAAGGTAAAATGGACAATTTTTTACAAAGCCGTTTGGATGCAATATTTACTTGTGAGTCAGAGTGTAATATTGCTCTAAACTCGCCTGATACACCATTAGAGGCCGTAATGATAACTCTTGCCGTTGCTAGCAATACCTGACCCTGGCGGCCCGCACCGATATTTGTTGTTGCTGATACAACTGTCGCTACTTCTGATGAAGGTGGCTTTACCTCTGGACTCAAATTTGAAGCTGAAAATAGAGTTGATGAGCTTTTCGTTGTTTTACTTTTGCCTTTTTTTCTAAGTGGAGCAAGGTGTTGTGTTTTTTCGCACACCTTTTGCAGCTACCTGAATTACAAGTTTTTGACGCATATAACTGTTGATACCACCTTGTGTTGTGGTTTGTCCTTCAAAGCAACTGCTTCCATTGACTGAAAATTCCAATTCCAAAAATTCCTTGATTGTTAGAACTACGCGTGGATGTGAAAGAAATTGCTCATAGCGAAAGCGGGTGGGTTAATCCAGTCTTTTTAATAACAAGTATAATAGCAACGGATCCCAAGTGGCTGTGTTTATTTAAAGTTTCTGTAATGCTAATAGACACTCTTGTGTTTTATCATGCAAAGACTTGTAATTATCACTTGAAGTTCTATTTGGAACATCGACCAGGTCCTGTACCAGTTTGCCAACGAGCAATCGTTTGTTGTTGTAGCGCTCTATTACTAATGACCATGCTGCCTCAAAATTATCTCCTGTAGCAGTGAAGGGCTTGTAAGACTTGCTGCTTCTTCTTCCAGATGTGTTTTGAGATACCACAATTTTTTAATGTCTGGTATCGGTTGTTGTATTATTAGTGAAGAGAACAAATCATGAAACTCCTCCACTTCAAATAATTTCATTCAAATTTAGGATTCCGACGTTACATCGCAAGATAATATTTGCGGCAAAATATGCAAACTAAAGCTCGTCTCTCGTTTTCATTGGTCCTAGGGTTGCCACAAGATGGTTAATGCATTACCCCATTAGAAAATCAACTCAGATGTGTCGTATGCCATGCAAGAGTTCGCTGGCAGTGAAAAAAAGTTTGGAAACACTATGTATTGAAAAATCATGTTTGAAAAGTACCACCTGTAAGCCGCCGCTGTACTCAATTAAGTACACCCTCCTTACTCCGCCCACTTATTATTTTTTTAATTTTTCCATTAAAGTAATGTGCATTAAAGTAATGTTAACTTTGAGCACAATGAAATTAAAAATAAACTTTTTTGTTAATTATCGTCATTGGTTTCATTTTGGCGGTTAATGGGTTAATGAATCACTACTATTTGGCATTGGACAAAGCGAAGTTGATCGCTAACGATAAATTGGCTTTTCCGTTAAAAAAAAGACCTTCATCAGACTTATTATTTATATTGTTTTCATTAAGAGCTTCAGAACTCACAGTAAAATAGGCATTTCTGCCGTTAGAAGTCACTTTGTTTATGTTTTTTTTGCGGTTTTTTTTTGTTTTTGTTATTTCCACTATGTAAAAAATATTAGCAAAGCAATAAAGCTTGTTTATTAAAGTCAATATGTGCCTATTAAGAATAATATGTTTTTTTTGTTTGTTTGGTATGTAAGAAAAATTCCGCTAATCGACTGTTCCCTATGAAGGTACCACGAGAGTTAAATCTAATATACACTGTAATAAGTTGTTATTTTAAACAAATTTTATTTATTTATTTAATTATTTTATTTATTTATTTTAAATAAAATATAATTTCCTGAGCTCAGCTAGGAGCTCTTAGGAACGTTGTTTAATAATTAATTTTGAAATAAAAATACCTTGTCTTATATAGTAGTTATGAGAATAAAGCTTAACCTATCTTAACATAAGAGGAAAAAGAAAAGGTATATGCTTAATAAGCAAATTGTTCTTTTTAGTTTCCCACGATAGGCGTGCGGCGTGTGTCTCATAAGAAATTTGAAAACATGGATTTTGTATTGTTTATATTTATTATATAAACACGTGGTTATTAATTATGATTCATTCAAGTGCATTATGCTGCGGCCTTTGATCAGACTGGAGAGTGTCAAATAGCAGTTGCACAAAGTACATATTTGCGTTGCAGTCTGTCAAATGCATTTATCTAACACTTCATGCAGCGGTATTTGCCAGATTGCATGAGTGTCAAATGTCCAGTGCACAAAAATAATTTCAATGCCATTGGATGTTATCTATGTTGCGGTCAAGTTGACTTTAAATGTTTACTATACAATCTTGGTCGTAGTGATAGTCAGAACACGCTACACCTCCACCTTTTATAAGAATGTTCATATAACGTTAGTTTTATGAACATTCTTTTACAGACAAAAAAAATAATTTTGAAGTATAATTAAAAATTAAAATCTTATTGTAAAATATTAGGTTTTATTGGTAATACCGTTTTAATTATTTAACATTATATAATTTAAGTCTATTCTTATGAACTATTTGTGTTTTATTTGTTTTTTTATCAAATATAGTTACATATAGTTCTTAATTTTGTAAGGTCCTCTATATTGTATTTCTAACTTATGACCTGCTTCATTTTTCAGCAAAACTAGATCTCCTATTTTAAAGTTATAATCAATTATATCCTTATCGTAATTTAATTTTTGTCTAAGTTTATGCTTATTTAGTAATTGTTGAGCTCTCTTATATGCTACTTCTAACCTAAATTTTGTTTCTTTGGCATAGTCCTCTATATTATATAGTGGTTCTACTTTATCTACATTGAGTGTCTGAAAACTGTTAGGGTTTTTGCAAAGACTAACTCATAAGGACAATAATTATGTATTGTTGAAGGTGTTGTATTGAAACAATAAGTAAAATATTTCAGTCATTCGTCCCAATCATATTTGTCTATAGATATATAGGAACGTACGTATTCATTGAAAGTTCTATGACTTCTCTCTATTGTACCTACTGTTCGGTGGTAATGAGCCGTCGAAGTTAATTTTTAAATTTTTAGTAGATTACAAAGTTCTGTTAATATCGAATTTTTATATTCTGTTCCCATGACCGAAATGAACGACTTCATTGCACCATAGGTAAGTATAAAATTTTCAAATATTGTCTTAGCGATTGTTTCAGCGATTTTGTATCTTATTGGTATAGTAACTAAATATTTAGTTAAATCACATATTATTGTGATTGCGTATTCATTTCCAAATAATGATTTTGGGAATCGTCCTATTGTGTCTACCGCTACTGTATCAAATGGTTTTGCTGGCGTTGGTGTCACAGTCATTGGACTTTTGTTATGTTTTAAGTTTTAGCAGTTTGGCATTTGTGACATGTTTTTACGTATTAAGATATGTCTTTGGACATATTTTTCCAATAGCAATATCTTTTTATTTTTTCGAATGTTCTATATATTCCACAATGTCCTCCATCTATGGGATCATCGTGATATTTCAGCATAAGCTCGAGAATTGCCTTGGCATGCTTACTATCAATTTGGGTCACCTTATTTAGTAGCGCTACTTTAATTTTATTTAATATTTTATTGCCCATAAGTTTAAATTCATTAATAGAGATAAATTCGAACATTTTCTCACTAGGTGCCACTTGTAAATTATATATATTGTGTTTACCGGCCACTTTTTCGAGCCTAGAGAAAAATTGTCCTAAGTCAAAATTCTCTTTAGTAAATAAATCATTAATATGTATATATGTTACTATAGATTTTCCACGTTTGATATAACATCTTCCAGGGGAAATCTTTAGTTTATAGTATTTTCTGACGTCAGTGTTTGTTAAAGGTACATATATACTGGGCTTATCATTATTTTTATGCTGTTCATTTAGTGTATTACTATTCTTGTCTTTTGGTCATCGATATAGTCGTGACTTTTAATATCCCAGTGAAAAAAATGGAAGTCATTCTAGTGGAACTACATTTTCATTGCTTCCACAAAATCGATATTTTTAATTTGGCGAGAGTGAACAAAAAACCATGTAGAAGCTTATTATAGTCATACAAAACTCCTCCATAGTGTTAGAAAATACTCACCAGAATTAAAAAAAAATTATTTTTTTAAAGAAATTTATGAACTAATTTTAGTCTAAAATTTAAAAGTTATTTGCTTCAATTTACATGAAAACACTGTTTCGGGCTTAAATTTGTATAAAAAGAAAGAGATTGTTAAAATAGGTAACTATTTACCATGTTTCCTAGCTGAAAATATTATCATAGAATACAAAAAAGGAAATTTTTCTTAATAACGCTTCCAATTCAGTGACCAGGCATCGAAAAAGAGAACTTCTTGCAATGACAACCCTATGTAAAAATCATTACATCAGATCGAAATTTTCACTACTTCCGCATCGCAAACTCTACATTTTCATGATTTTTTTGGAGTCTCTTTTTTTACTGGGTATAGAACAATATTTATTATGTCTTTTAGGTCATTTATTGTAATTCGTGATAGAGATAAGATATTCTACTGTAAAGTCATATTCTTCTAAATCTAGTCTAATTCTTGTTAACTTGGAGCTTAGGTTTTTAATTGAAAATAAATAAGAAAGTGGTGGAAAGTGGTGGTGAACTACCATTGCTGCGTCACTTAAACTTGCAAAATTATTGGCTGAAATTGTTAAATTGTGGCTGAAATTGTTAAATTTGGGTAATTAAAATTTGAAAATTCTTAAATTCTTGGAAATTTGTGAAATTTGATACCTGTGAGGGTGGTTCAATAAGTCCGTCCAAATTTTTGTTTACATAAGGAGTTTTTTGTTTACATTAACTTTGTGGGAACGGGTGTTTTTTTGGGGTAATATTAATTGTGATAACGGGTGATTTTTTTTGTGGGTGTGGTTTAAGGGGTTTTATAAGATTAAGATTTCACAATATATCATGAAAATCATGAAAATGATTTTTCCTTATACCAATGGTGAAATAGTGATTATTACTTTTTCCTAATGCCTAAGGCAATGCATGACTATTATTTTTTTTCCCTAATGTCTACGGCAATGCATGATAATTTTTCCTAATGCCTACGGCAATGCATGATAATTTTTCGTAATGCCGACGGCAATACATGATTATTATTTTTTTCAAAAGCCGACGACAAAATACATTTGTATTTTTTTTTCAAATGCCGACGGCAAAACATGATTATTATTTTCTAGTACCAAAGGGAAAATTGCCAGTGTTGCCAGACTATAGAAATTTGTTATCGTAATACTATATCAGTAATATCAGAGAAAATAGATTTGATGACTACTACGCGATTCTCATATGAATCGGGAGAATGTGTGTATGATTTCCTCACGCTAATAAATTGTTTATAAATAAAATAATTAAATAAATTAATAAATAATTAATTTAATTATTTTATTTATGTATAAAATGTTCTCTTATATATGAACACCCTAGACTTGTGTGTGGATGATCCAGCTTGTTTGTCTCTGGTATTTATTTATTTGTTTAAGAAATATAATTGTATGTATGTATGTATGTATGTATATTTGTATGTGTATGTATGTATGTATGTATGTGTATTTGTATGTATGACTGAGGATGCTTGTGCGTAAAATATTTTGTAGAATACATTTATATTTTGCAACGTAATCATTTTCATTGTCTACGATTATTTTAAAGCAGCAAAGTTTCAATTAAGTACAGTCATCAGCAGAGAAACAAAAAGTGCAAGGATACTGCTACTAGTTTTTGTATAAATACGCCAACTTTTCTAACCATCACATCAGTACTTTATTGTATTTACAACCATCATCAGAAATTGTGTTAAAATGAAATAATAACAATAAACTAATTAAAAATGAGTTTTTCAGGTTATCAGTGTGAAAGATGCCATAAGGTATATAAATACCAAAAGTCCTTTTTGGATCATGTCAAAAATCATAGTGTACATGATCAAGTGGTCGTAAGCCGGAACAGAAATCAAGAACAACCGCAGACATCTCTTGAAAATTATCAACAGCACCTAAATATGTCTCATCATCAGCAACATCCTTCTCTACATTACCCCCAATATCAGGTACCAATGAATTATGAACAATACGGTATGCCATGGAATAATCAGTTTTTGGGATTAGGAGTATTGTGAATCAGAATTGAACAATCCTCGTACCCGTACAACAACCAGTTCATTCACTTGGTTGTTTGTTAAATTCTTTGCGTTGACAAATTGTGCAATAGCGATATTTCGTATTTGGGTCAAAAGCTTAATAATATTAAGTACGTTAGCAAGTAAGCATAATAATATTAACTATTAAGCATAATATTAATATATTAAATTATGATTAAGTTTTGTATAAATAGTTCATGTTAAGAAACCAAACGAGGAGTTGTAGTTTGTTAGTTGAAGACAGTTGTAATTAGTTAGTGAGGGCAGTTGTAATTAGTTAGTTGTAATTATAGTCTTCTATTTAGCAGTCAAAAGTTAGAGTCATACCTGCGATTCCCACGGGGCCCTCCAGGTTTAAAATTGTGAAGTAAAATAATAAGATACTAGTTTTTAGTTGGCACAACTGTTTATTAAATCCCTTTTAATATACAAAAGAAAAATCCGTTTTTTAAATTCAACACAACATTTTGGCGCAGCCGGTATTAGCATGAGTACAGTTTGATACCTTTTTGGCAGTTTCAAGGAAGTATATTGATATTGGAAAGCTATTTTAGCTCAATTTAATTTTAATATACTGAATTAAATTGTTAAGAGGATACGTTGTTCTGTATACCAACATTTACTACACAACTCAAGGTTTTAATGAGCTATTTTAGCTGCCTTAAGTTGCACAGACTTTGGTGGTAAACTCAACGACGATCAAACATCTGCTCGAGACAAATGGGACCAACACAAATGGTAAAAGTATTTATATAAGTGTTGAATTAGTAAATTAAACTAGATAAATGCATAGTGAAAAATTCAAAATGATTAGCATTATTTAAATAGAAAGAAAGTTTGCTTGTGAAAATGAACATTGAAAATAAAAGTGGATTTAGGAAATGTTGCTTAAGCTATATGGAGGATTTGAAAAAAAAATTACAAAAGACACAAAAGGAGACCAGGGAAATGTCTGAGCGAGTGTGGAATCTCATAAAGTACCTTAACAATACCAAAGAGTATATAGAATTAGTAAAGCATAAAGTGAGGGGCCAGGGAAACATAACCGAATTTGAAAAGATAGATATTTTATTGGAAGAACTACAAGTGCTACATGAACATCAACAAAGTCCAGCTATATCTAAGGAAATAGAAGAATATTTAGACGTTAACCGGATCTTGAAGCAGCAAAACGAAAGCTTAAGAAAAACCATTGAAGAAGCTGAACAACAGATTCAAGGCAGCGAACAGAAGACACAAACATTTAAAGACTTCGCACAGCGCGTTAACCCTAACTTGACTCCTGATCAGTTGCAGCAAGGCATCGAAAATAGAAAGGTGGCAGAGGAAAAAACTCAACAAATCGAAACGCTGAAGTCAAAGATACGAAACTTATAAGGAGAGACGAGGAAAGTGATTACAATTAACACAACAAGTAGTAACAACATGACAACTTTTACCGAACTTTTGAAAACCATATCCCATGTGGTACCAATTTTCTATGGAACTGATGGGCCAGAACTGGCAAGGGAAGCCAAGAAGTTTATTGAAGGATGTATGATAGCAAAGGATAAACAAGAAGAACCAGGTAATGTGGTCGACATAATCAAGTGCATCAAAACTAGACTATTTGGAAATGCTTACTCAAATTTGCACAATAAAGAGTTCACAACAATACAAGTCTTATGTCAGGCTATTAGAGAAAAATTTGTAAAAGGCAAAACTCTAACAGAATTGCAAGAACTAATTTTTAGCAGTAAGCAAGGTTCAGCGGAGAAAGCATATGAATTTGGAGAGAGACTAGAAGGACTACTTACAGATGCCACAGAACTAATTGCAGCACAATGGCAAGAAGTTTCCCATCGAAAATATATGATAGATCACTGCAACCAATCCGCAGTAAGAAGTTACATAAGAGGCTTACGAGATCCTAGATTGATGTCAAAATTCATCGGACACGAAAACGAAAAGCTATCTGCCCTGCTGAAAATCACCAAGGATGTTCAAAATCTCTTTGGTTCTAATATGAAATCTTCAAATACCATGACAATGCATACCAAGGAACCTTTATATGATACGGTCCAGCAGTTGATAAAAGAAGACCAACAACTATCCATGCATCAGAAGACCTGTAACGCCAAACAGTAATTCACGAGAAAACTCAAATTACTGGAGCCCTATGATAGACGAATGCTATAACCAAGGAAACAATATGTGCTTTAATCAAAGACAGGGGCATAACGAATGCAATTTGAGAAGGAACATGAAACTTCCGAACTATGGAACAAATAGGCACAATTTTACAAGCTCGAAAACTAAAAATAAAAGTGGAACTAGGTATAACAACAACGAGGAGCGACGCTGTTTTAGATGCAATCAACAGGGTCACATTTCTGCCAATTGCCCAAGAAACAGACGAAATATAAATAGAGATAATAGAAACGGCATCAATAGAGGCAACAATGATGTAACCAGAAGCAGATTTAATTACAACAACAATAATTCGGGAAACGAGAATCGGCCCGGCCTAGATTAATGGACCGGAATGCCGAAAAATGTAGAGAAATTACTAATGAAAAAAATTAAAATAAAACACAACACCCCGTAAGAACTAACTATGAAGATACAGCTTTTAATTTAGATATTAACAATATACACTTGACAGAGGAGCAGGATAATCAGAAACAGGAAGAAAAGGATAACACCAAATTAATATCTGGTGCAAGACGCACAGATTTTGTAAGAAAATCCCTCAATAATATGGCAATGAAGACATGTAATAATATAAATAATAGAATAATTAAGGACGGAAACGTCGGAGAACATCACATAAACCACTCAGAGTATAAAAATGAACTGAAACTGGAGAGTGATGTTAGTAGCAACGAAAGTTGTGAGATAAACGATGCATATATAAGCTTTCCTTGTAGAGAGACAAAAGAGGAAAAATTACTACTGTTGGTAGACTCAGGTGCTGATACTACACTAGTAAAGGAAGAAGCTTTGACATCGTGCATAAAAGTTAATGAAAAGGAGAAGAAAACCTTGTCAGGAGCCTTTGGAGGAAACATGAGTACCAAAGGAAGTATAACTGTGAACCATAAATACGTGGACAAACTAAGTTTTAAAATGCACATAGTACCAAAGGGCACAATTTTGCCAGCAGATGGTTTGCTGGGCCGAGATATGATGTGGAATAGGTCGGTTACCGACACAATAAGCAAAAACATACAATTTTTTGGCAACCAGAGAGAAATACTTTCCTTGCCACTTGTTTCCGAAATTCCTCCGTTATATATATCCGAAAATTTTTCTATAAAAGGACGTTCCCAGGGAGTTGTATCAGTAGTAGTAACCAAGGCTACGGGAGAAATAATAGTAAGCAAACTACAAATTTTACCAGGGGTTTTTGTGGGCGAAACACTAACATCAATCAGAGGGGGAATAGCATTTATTCCAATTCTAAGCACCAACAACTATACAGTATACATAAATAAGAAAATAATGTTAAGTTATGAAAACCTTGAGGACTACCAGATAGAATCAACAACAGCCATTAATACAATAAGCACTGCGGACAACAAAGAAAGAACCAAATTACTATTGAAAATAGTACAGCTTTCCGCAGATTTGAATCCGGAAGAGAGATTATCGATCGGGAGCATTTTGAAATCATACGATGACGTGTTTCAATTACCCGGAGATAGTCTAACTCACACAAATCTACTTAAACATAAAATCCCAACTGATTCTACTCAACCCCCAATAAATACTAAGCAATATAGACTACCTGAGGTCCACCGAAATGAAGTGAATAGACAAGTAGGCCAGATGGTCAAAGATGGAATTATCTCTCCCAGTACTTTCCTTTCGAATTCAACAATACTCCTCGTACCAAAAAAGGCAGGAAAGGACGGAGAGAAAAAATGGTGCTTAGTAGTAGATTTCAGAAAATTGAACGAGGCCACAATAAAGCAAGTCTTCCCCATACCAAGAATTGACGAAATCCTAGACCAACTGGGATACAGCCGATATTTTTCTACCATCGATCTAGCGAGTGGATACCACCAAGTTTTAATGGACATCGTGCAGACAAAAAACCGCTTTTAGCACCAATTTGGGACATTACGAGTTTAATCGTATGCCTTTCGGATTAACAGGGGCACCAGCCACTTTTCAAAGAATCATGAACTCGATATTAATGGTTCTACAAGGAATCGACTGTTTCGTCTATCTGGACGATATAGTAATCTACGGCAGAAACCTAGCGGATCACCAATTAAGGCTCAAGAGAGTATTAGATATATTAAGAAGGTACAACCTTAAGTTACACCCCCAAAAATGTAATTTCCTTCAAAGCTAGGTAGTTTATCTGGACCACCAATGTTCGGAAAATGGAGTCTTACCGAATCTCCATAAAACTAAAGCAGTAAAAAACATTCCACCTCCTAGAAGTATCAAAGACTTGCAAGCATTTCTAGGATTGATCAACTACTACAGGAAGTTTATACCAAACTCGTCCGAAATTGCCTTACCCCTAAACAAACTACTAAGGAAGAACGTGAAATTTGAATGGACACAAGAGTGTCAGCAAGCTATGGACAAATTAAAAGCAGCAGTTTCGAATCCACATCTATTACAATACCCTGACTTTGCGATACCATTTGTTCTGACGACGGATGCTAGCAATGAAGCCCTAGGAGCTATCCTCGCTCAAGGAGAGCCTGGTAGCGGTTTACCAGTATATTTTGCAAGCAGAGTCCTAAGTGTCACAGAAAACGATGTGTTATAACACATGTAGCTAAAATAAGTTTGGTGACGAAGGCAGACAACATAAAAGAAATATTCCGTAAACAGATTGAGGAGATTTCAACCAAAATGTCCGAATTTGAAGAACGCGATTCTGGTTGGACTTTATCACGCATAGTTCGAGCAGAAATCAATATCAACAAATCGTCGCTCGTCAAAGGATCAAGTTGGATATCCACACCTCAAAAACTATTAAGAAAAAAAGCTTGCATCAATATTGAAAATGATGATGAATACTGCTTCAAGTGGTGTTTGATTGCTGCCATGGATACCACAACATACGATAACCCAAAACGTTGCACTTCTTATGATATTCAGGACATTTCAGCAGACATTATTTGTACGCGAAATGGTAACGCGTTAAATTTCAAAAATTTAAGCTTCCCATTAGCTCTAAACAAAATTAAGGTGTTTGAGGTGAACAATCCTACAAAAAGCGTTAACGTTTTTGGGTATGATGAGGGGGCAAATCAAATCATTGGTCCCTATTATGTGACTAAGGAGGAGAAAATTAACCATGTAAACTTGCTTCTTTTGGAGAATGGTGAAGTTCATCACTATATTTTGATAAAGGACATATCAAAGTAAGTTAAAAAATTAAACTACACTTTAATTTAAAGATAAATATACTGGTTTTATATATTTTATAATAGATACATTTTACTTATAAATTTTTATCTATTTTTTTATCATTCACAGACTTTTGGTAAATCAGCTAACGCAGGATGGACATAAATTAATTTTCTGCAACACTTGTCTCCAGTACACTCAAAGAGAAAACGTTATGCATAATCATAAGGCTGAATGCGGTAAAATCGTCACAAATATGCCATCAGGTCCGGATGCAATTCTCAGCTTTAAGGGACATCAAAGGAAAATGGATGTCCCCTTTGTGGTTTACACGGACTTCGAATGCATCCTGGAAGATATTAGTGATAACGTAAGTAATAAAACTAGTCTAGTCAAAAAGCACACTCCTTGTGCATTTAGCTATTATATTAAGTGTCTCCATAGCAGTAAGTTAGATTAGTTATACCTGTGTAATTTAAATTACCAAATTCCCAAGTTTATAGCAGTTTACTTTCATAATTATTCAAATTATGACTCACATCTTTTTATTAAAGAACTAGGTGAAATTTCAATGCAGCTGAAAGTACTCCCTCTCAATAAGGAGCTTTATATATCCCTCTCCCAATTTTCAGAAATGAGTGATGGTCATAAGCTTGAAATAAGATTTCTTGATACAATACGTCTTATGGCTGAGAGTTTGGAATCATTAGCCTGCAATTTGTCGCATAATTATTTCAGCACTATAAGGTCATTATTTCAGTCAGAAAACGAATTTCAGCTTATTAAGAAAAAAGGTATTTTCCCCTATGAGTACCTAAATTCATTTCAAAAATTAGATGAGTGTCAGCTCCCTTCACGCAGTGATTTTTTTAATAAGTTGAACAATAAAGAGTGTTTTTTAGAGGAATACTCACATGCTGTAGAGGTATGGAATACTTTTGGTTGCAAAACTATGAAAGACTACATGGAACTTTACTTAAAAACAGATGTCCTCTTACTGACAAATATTTTCGAGAACTTTAGAAAAGTTTGCAAGGGTATTTATGAGCTCGATCCATGCCAATATTATACAGCACCTGGTCTTTCCTGGGATGCAATGCTCAAATATACAAAAATTTAATTAGAATTATTGACAGACATAGACATGTACAATTTTATGAAAAAAGGTATACGTGGGGGGGTCGTACAGTGTAGTTAAAGATATTCGAAAGCGAATAACAAATATTTGGAAGATTTCGATGCATCCAAACCATCAGAATTTCTTGTCTACTTAGACGCAAATAACCTTTACGGTTGGGCAGTGTCGGAACATCTTCCTCATGGTGGGTTCAGATGGTTATCGCAAGACGAGCTGAATCTGGATCCAAACAGCATAGCTGATAATGGAACAGACGGTTATGTATATGAGGTCACGTTGGATTATCCCTCTCATTTACACGACTTGCATAATGATCTTCCTTTTTGCGCTGAAAATAAGTAACCTATGCAAGCGAAGTATAACAAGTTGATAACCGATTTCTCTACAAAGCAATCATATGTGATACACTTTAGAGTTCTAAAACAGTGCTTAGAATATGGCTTAGTTTTAAAGAAAACTCATCGTATTCTAGCATTTAAACAATCTCCATGGTTAAAAGGCTACATTGACTTAAATACCAGACATAGGGCCACTGCTAAAAATGCTTTTGAAAAAAAAATTTTCAAACTACTCAATAATGCTGTTTATGGTAAAACCATGGAAAATGTGGACAAGAGGAGAGATGTTAAAATTGTCAATAGTTGGGAGAGAATGAACTGTAATCATTTGGGTGCCCAAGATTGGATATCAAAACCAAATTTTCATAGTTTATCTATATTTTCCGAGGACCTGGTAGCAATTGAAATGACAAGAGTCAAAACCTGCTACAATAAACCAATTTACTTAGGATTTTGTGTACTCGAGCTGTCCAAATGGAAAATGTATAATTTCCATTACGGGTACATGGAACCTAAGTTTAAGACAAAAATCTCCTTAAACTATATGGACACGGACTCTTTTATATATTCAATAAAGACGGACGACTTTTATGCTGGCATAAAAAATGATATACAAGAACAATTTGATACATCGGACTATCCTACAGACAACATTTATAATTTTTCACCAGGTATGCTGGGTATGATGAAAGACGAAAGTTGTGGAAAAATAATGAAAGAGTTTGTTGGGTTGCGATCTAAAATGTATTCATTTAGTGTTCAAGATCAAAATGATGTAAAGAAATCGAAGGGGGTAAAGAGAGCCATATTAGATAAATATAGTTTAGCTACTTATAAAAATTGTTTATTCAATAAGACCAATGTATATGATAATATGTTAACATTTAAATCTAAGCTACATCAAATATATACTAGTGAATTAAATAAGGTAGTATTAAGTTATGGAGACGATAAGAGAAAAATTAGGTCAAATAACATTAACACATATGCATGGTATCGTTTTCGTATTAAGGAAACTAACCCTCAATACGAACTTGACATGTTGCTAGATGAGATTGCTAGAATTCAAGAAAATGGTTAAAATTAATTAATTTTTAGTTAATTAGTTAATTTTTAAATTGTATATAACATTTTTGTTATTAAGAAAAATTTATGTATATAAAATCCTATTTATTGTTGTAAAAATTATATAAATATAATTATAAAATCCTATTTATTTATTTATCAAGAAAAATGATTGTACATATGTAAATAAATTTTTAAGAAAAAATTTTAAATAAAATATTGAAAAAAGAATGAAATATGTGACTGGTGTTTATTTCTTTAATGGTTATACTTCGTTGGATCAAAAAATTTTTTGTTTTTGCTTATTTGCAAATTCTTGTTTTCATATCGCTTAAACATGCACAGTCTTGTTTTCATATCATTTAAACATGCACAGTCTTGTTTTCTTTGATAAGTTCTGTACAAGAGAAATTGAATTTCATAATATTATTAAATTCCATTAAATTTCATAAAGATAAACAACTAACACAATGGAAAATATTTTTCAATTGACGTGAATACCAAAAAACTTACAAACAGATGATTCCTAATTTTCCTTTAGAAAAAATAATACAAAACGAGGAATATTTTAATAATACAATTTAATTTTATATATATTTCTTTTGTTTATTTTAATAATACAATTTAATTTAATTTTTATTTATTGTATCTACTTGAGAGAGAAAAATTCAAATGCCCTTATTAAAAAATTAATTTCGGTCATTGGTGAAAATAAATTCCACATAGTCCCAATAAAACGTGGCAACATCGATGAAACGAAAATTCAAATTTATGATGAAAAGGATTTCCGCAAAATGCTTTCTGAATTTCAAACAAATAAAACACATACCAGCTTAAGAGCGCTAAAGGCCTGCAGATCGTATTGAAGGGCATAGATTCTTATGTTGTCCCTGAAGAAATAAAAGATGCACTTGTCCTCCAGGGATTTAAGTTAAAGAATGTATCAAACATATTTAACAAAGAAAAAGTACCCCAACCCCTATTTCGTGTTGAACTATTACAGTTGAAAAAAAACGAGACTCATCCTATTTATAGCCTTAAATACCTTTTATACAGGAAAATCACAGTTGAAGAGCCACATAAGCGTGCAGGTCCCGTGCAGTGGCATAATTGCCAAGAATATGGCCATACAAAAGCTTACTGCAATTTACCTACAGTATGTGTTATCTGCGGTGAATTGCACGGTACTGCTAGTTGTACTAAGCCAAAAGATCAAGCGGAAAAAAATGCAGTAATTGTGGAGGTAATCACACCGCTAACTACAGAGGATGTCCTGTGTACTCTTTCGTCAAAAAGGCTATGGTGCAAAAACCTAAATTAGCTCCAGCTCCACCATTTAACGCGTACTCCGCCACTTTTGCTCAAGTGAGCCAACCAGTTACTTCACGTTTATCGCATGCCGATGCTGCTAAGGCTAGTTCTATTCCCACACAAAATGTTTCACCGCCAAGTAATTCAACGAATTTAAACTCAAGCTTTAACTTTAGTCACCTTGAAGCTATTATTGAGAATCTGGTGCTAACTACAAACAACTTTACAACAAATATGACTACCATGATGCAAGAAATGCTGAGAATGCAGAATACTCTGCTTCAAGCATTAATTAACAAGCCATGAACACGTTAAAAATATGTTTCTGGAACGCAAACGGCATTCGCCAACATAAAAATGAGCTTGAGCACTTCCTTACGGAAAAAAATATTGATATAATGTTGGTCTCTGAGACTCATTTGACTTCTAGAAGTCTCTTTAAAATGAATGGCTACACTTTATATGATACAAAGGACCTTAGAGGGAGAGCATGCGGTGGATCAGCAATTCTAATAAAGTCAAGACTCAAGCACTATATTCTTGACAACATTTGTGAAGAACATCTACAAGCAACAAATATCTGCATTGAAAATTTTTGTACAAATTTCGTGATATCTTCAATTTACTCCCCTCGCAGATTTTCAATCACTGAGGACCAATACGAGAAGTTCTACAAATCTCTTGGACCTTGTTTCGTTGCAGCTGGCGACTACAATGCTAAGCATACGTTCTGGGGTTCGCGTCTTATTACGCCTAGAGGTAGGGCGTTGTTCAACACAATTTCAAAAATAGGATTGGATGTTATTTCAAGTGGGGAGCCTACTTACTGGCCTACTGACGTACGAAAAATTCCGGATGTTATAGATTTCGGCGTCATAAAAAGTATTTCTAGGGAATTAATTCACGTTGAAGCTTCCCTAGATCTGTCGTCTGATCACTCTCCCACGATCGTTACAATCTGTAGTCCACTGAGAAGCGCTTTACCTCACCCATATGTCAAATGATAAATCGTGTTAATTGGCTGGGATTCAAAAAATATCTTAGTAGTCATTACACGGAAAATATTACGCTAAGAACACCAAATGATATTGAATCGAACATTGCAAATCTTAACGAGAATATTAAACAAGCTTCTGAACATGCCACTACCTCCCATCCGTATACTGGGTTCAATAAAATTTATTCTACAGACGTTTAACATCTCGTACGTGAAAAAAGAAGAGCTAGAAGGGAATGGCAACAGCACAGATTACCTGAACACAAAATCGGATTTAAAGAGTGCACTAAACGACTCCAAGAGTTGCTTGCATCTGAAAAAACTGCATCTTTCAAAAATTATCTGGAAGGCGTTGATGTCACAGCAGCATCTAATTACTCTTTGTGGCGCGCTGCTAAAAAGCTTAAAACACCCGTTGAGTTTAAGCCACCTCTGCGCACATCTACCGGAGGTTGGGCAAAAAGCGATACTGAAAAAGGTAACATATTTGCTGAGCATTTAAAATCCGTATTTACACCAAATACATGTACCGGTGTTGCTGATTTGCCAAGTGTAGTTGCTCTACCCCCTCGACCCTTAAAATTTACGATGTGTGATGTACAAAAACTAATTGCAGAACTCAACCCGAAAAAAGCTCCCGGTATGGATGGAATTAGTAACCAGATGCTGATTAAGTTACCTTGTACTGCAATTAGAATCCTGTTATTCATTTTTAATGCCATTTTACGACTGGAGTATTATCCAGACTGCTGGAAGCTTGCCAAGGTTGAAATGATTCCAAAGCCAGGTAAAGATCTTTCCAAGGCTGAGTCATATAGGCCAATAAGTTTACTGTCAACAATGTCAAAGCTTTTTGAAAAGCTACTCATGACAAAATTGTCTTCAATTTTAACTGATAATGGGTGCATCCCGGACCATCAATTTGGTTTTAGAAGCCAGCATAGCACCATTGAGCAAACGCATAGATTGGTTCAATTTATCAGAAAAACATTTGAGGAAAAGAAGTATTGTTCTGCCGTGTTTATTGATGTTTCTCAGGCATTTGATAAAGTGTGGCATAAAGGCCTGATTTTGAAATTGAAGACATACTTACCAATAAACATTCTAAATCTTTTGGAAAGTTACATTCTTGCACGAAAATTTACAGTTGTGGAAGGACACTTTATGAGTATGCCTGAAACTATCTCATCCGGTGTGCCACAGGGGAGTATACTGGGGCCATTTTTATATTTGATTTATACTTGTGATATGCCTGTGAGCAGTAGTATCCACACTTCTACATTTGCCGACGATACCGCCTGCCTTAGTATGCACGAAAACCCTGAGGCATCCCGAAATCTCCAGGAACACATTAGCCAGATGGAACTATGGTTAAACTTATGGAGAATTAAGGTAAATGAACAAAAGTGTGTCCATATAACATTTACCTTACGAAGAGATACTTGTTCCCCCATTCGGATTAATAATCAAGTTGTTCCTCAACATTCACATGTGAAATATCTTGGTATACACCTCGATCGACGGCTTACATGGAAACATCACATTGACTATAAGTTAACTCAAATGAAACTAAAATTAACTCAGGTACATTGGCTGATTGGCAGAAATTCAACACTCAGCCTAGACTGCAAACTTTTAATATACAAGTCGCTTTTAAAGCCAGTTATGGGGCACTGCTTCTGTTTCCAATGTAGAGAGAATTCAACGAAGACAAAACAAAATTTTAAGGTTAATAACATCTGCTCCATGGTACATTAAGAATTCAAATATACATCGTGATTTAAATATGCCACTAGTGACTGAAGAAATTGCAAAATACGCAGGCAAATATCTAACTAAACTCGAGTCACATCCTAATCCGCTTGCTCGTAACATTACTGGACACATCCGCTTAAAAAAGAGAGATACAAGGGCTCTAATAGTAAACACTCCGAATGAAGTTGTTTGAAAAAAAAATTTTTTTTGCTTATCACCACTTATGTATTATTTACAACTATCACTTAGTTATGTCTGGCATTGGTCGGGCCTATTAATTATATGTTAGATTTAAGATTTGAATACTTATTGTTAGTTCATATATGAAGATACAATAAATAAAAAAAAACATGCATAAAAAAAAATTATTTTATTTATAATGATGCAAACATTTCCTAGTATCCAATTATTAGATGTTCTAATATACTTTTTCGTAAAAAATATATTGTACAGCTACAGGTATCGGGTCCTTCCTCACACTCAGGATCATACCAAGGACAGCTTTTGAAGTGCCCTTCCGTGTTGTCTTCATCTTCCATAACTCCATATTCTTCGTTCTCATCCAGCATATTTTGGAGAAATTTTATCATCTCCCAATGATCAGAAAGCCTGAAGCTTTCAAAATCTCTCATAAATTGGTTTAGAGTACGTCTAATTTGGCACATTTTATTTGCTGATAAATGAATGATGATGAATGTTGGAAGGTTCCTTAAAGACTAATTTTCTCAGTAAATTTTTAAAGTAGTATCTCCTAATCTTTAAAAAATCTATACCATCATCTCTATTCCATATTTCTTTTTAGCACTCTATCTCTCTCTATCCCTTTTTTCTCTATAACTATCTCTTTCTGTCTATCACTATCCACCACTTATTCACTATTTCACCATAATTATTTTTGATTAGTCTTCTTGAAGTCATCATCGCTTCTTTTAAGATCATTTCCAGTTAAACATTCAAAGTGGGAAGAACTAAGTAAAAAAATGGACTCCACAACAAATCTAATTTCAAAATTTAATGATCTAAACAGCAAAACTTTAATCCACATAAAGGAGCTTGAATCATCAACGAAATATACTGTTAGAAATGTGTTACGTGTAACAACTAAATATGGACCAATACCAAAAGTGGAAATGAATAAACACATAATGTTCCTGCCTAAACAGTATAATATTTTAACAGATGACGATATTAAAGATCTATCCAGTGGATCTTATTGCTTAAGCAGAGAAAGTGAAGAAAAGCTAATCGTTGAGAGTGAGCTGAGTGAATTTCTAATTCAAAACTCCCAATTTCCTATTTGGCAAATAAAATATATTACTATGTATTTTAAATTATAAATAAAAAGACATTAAAGAGTTTTGTAAGATATAAATGTTTGTGTTTTTATTTAATATTTTCAGTTATTTCATACAGAAATTTAAGACATAAGTGACCACAGGTAAATGTATTAAAATTCTGATCTTGGTTATAGTTGTATTTTACATTTGTACCAAGATATTTGACTACTTCTGAAGGAGGTTGTAAGTTTCCAAAGCTATCGAAATATTCTTTTTCATTGTTGTTTTTATAATATGCTACCCAATGTGTACCAGGTCCTGTTGATACATCTAAGTTGATTATTCCACATTCAATTTTCTTTGTTTGTTTTAGTAGAGTATTTAACATGAAAACTCCTCTAAAATATGGAATATTTATAGAGAAACGGTTTAGGTCCACATCAGATAGTGGTCTGTTGGGTAGCATCGCTAAGAGTTTTTTGATTCCTCTTTTTAAACTAAACCATAACCTTTTTTATATGGTTTTAAGTAAAGTCCTTTGCCAACTGCTATAGATTCCATCGCTCTATTATGTCTAGTTGCTTCATCAAGTTGATTTTTGGCATTTACAGCTATGGCAGCACCTCCAGTTGTTAGACTACCAATTGCACCCAGAGCAGTTAAATCGGTATTAGAGGCAAAAATCCACCAATTTTTGGGACACGTATTACACGTGGTACTATAATTTGAGATTTTCTTCCTTTTAATGATTTGTTGATAGTTTTTCGTGCAATTTTAATAGCTGAGTTAATATCTAATGGCTTTTCCTTCTTTAGTATTTTTGTTGCAGCTCTAATTGATGTTCTGAACAGTTTTTTATCATTTAGCTTGTTCTTTCCAACATTTTTCTTTTTCTCCACACCCATACCAAATTTTGTTTTGGCTTTCATTGCGTTAGTAACCATATATGCAAATGATTTTTCAGCAAGACTACTATCTTTTGATAAAACTCGATTCCAAGCTGAATTTTCCAGTATTTTATCAGCTTTATGTCTAGTACTTAAATCCTTATTTTTTGAATACACAATATCGTGATTCTTACAAGCAGAGTCCAATAAATTAATTCCTCTGTCACCTCGATTTAAACGTTTTTGTAGTTTTGTTCCAGGCCCACAGTACTGATATCCAGGAAGATGAAGCTCAACAGGTAGAGCGTTTATTATTTTATCTACTATACCTCCTCCAATGAAGGTGTTTCTATGTATGTATTAACGTTTTCTGATATCGTATAATAATTTTTTTTATAATAAGAGGTAACATTTATGAAATGTATTTAGTTACAAAAATGCAGTTAGTGAAACAACATAAAAATATTTTAGTTCGTAATATTGATGAATCATCGAACATTACTTCAAAAATAACGCACAGCCCCCTCTTACCAAATTCTATTCGTGCTCTAATAGTGTGACCATCAAATTGTGGAAAGACTAATGTTATGATTGGCTTACTAGAAAGTCCTAATGGACTCAAGTTTGAAAACATCTATTTATACTCAAAATCTTTATATCAGCCCAAATATGAATACCTGAAGAAACTAATTTCACCAATTAAAGGAATGGGATATTATACATTTACAGATAATCAATCAGTTATTCCACCTGACGAAGCTAAAACTAATTCAATTATGATATTTGATGATGTTGCATGTGAAAAGCAGAATAATGTACGTACATATTTTTGTATGGGGCGACATAGGGATGTTGATTCATTCTACTTGTGTCAAACTTATACTAGAATTCCCAAGCATTTAATAAGAGACAATGCAAATGTTATTATAATGTTTAAGCAAGGTGATACAAATATGAAGCATGTTTATAGGGATCATGTTGGCAGCGATATGAGTTATGAAAAGTTCCAAGAAATTTGTCGAGAGTGTTGGAAGGATAAATATGGATTTTTGGTGATAAGCAAAGATAATGAATTAAACAATGGTCGCTACAGAAAGCAATTTGACTATTTCATAACTATATAAACTACTCTTGATAAACATTCACTTTAGTTATTAATCTAACTTTAAGCTTCATACATCTATTTGCTATAAGCTGAGCTGCTACCTGATAAACTGATCTGAAAACCAGTCCAGGTCCTAAAAAGCTGATCTGATAACGAGACCAGGTCCTTAAAAGCTGATCTGAAAACCAGAGACCAGGTCCTGAAAAGCTGATCTGATAACCAGACCAGGTCCTGAAAAGCTGATCTGATAACCAGACCAGGTCCTTAAAGGCTGATACCTGATCTAATAGCTGATACCTGTTATTTACTATTATTAAACATGGATGAGAAAATTTTAAAACAATTGGTGTTGACAAGAAATGTCTTGAAGAAAAAGCTTCGTAGTATAAAAACTGCTGAAATAGATACACGTGAACAACTAAGAGATACATTTAAACCTATAACAGAACCACTTGAAGAATTTATAAATAGTTCTAAAAAAATTAAAAGAATTCCTATGAAAGAAGAAAGTAAAATGAAGGGAGAAGTTGAAAATAATACAAGTCTTAAGCCTAAAAAAACATCAGTCAAGATAGAGTCAAGTACACCAAAGAAACTAGCAGAAGGAACAATATTTGATAATACCATCTCATTAAATGATGCTAATACTGTAAATGATGATGACGATGATGATGATTTTTACTCACAGACTTCCAATACAGAAGATGCTTATACTGACTTATCAGTCTTGGAAGGAAGAAATGAACTAGATACAAACTATGGTCCACATAAAGATTTCAATAATTAATGGAAATTTGGTGATAGTAAGCTCAAACTTAATGAAGATAAAATACAAGTTGGTGGTAAAATATGGGCTCTAACACCAGGGCTATTTACTCTAATGTTTCATAAAATACCAAAAAATTATGATAAATTTGAACTCGAAATCTATAAAAAGATTTTAATTACTACTAATGCATATAGAAGCCACTATACACCTGATGGTCAGATAAAGGGTACTAGAGGATATAAATGTAAACATATTATTAAGAAATTTATTGACAAGAAAAACCAGAAGAATTTACCCCAATCAACAGGATCCAAACCAAAAGGTAGCTATTTAGGTGATGGAATGATGGAATTTAATATTCATAAGAACAACTATATATACTGGGATGATCCAAATGAGTTAGTAGAGTCGACTTCGACTACTGCTCGCATCACAAGGTGCAGGTCATACTAATCTCAATAACGAGATTGTATTAATTATTGAAGAGCTACGTGAAGCGAATATAATACATTAACTTTAATAAAGTATATAAAGCATGTCTGTTGATAAATTTGGACACTACTTAAACGATACTAGCAACATAATTTCTTTAAAAAATTCACCTAAACTGTTGGGGTTATTTGTAGATACGAACAACAACATTGATGTCCAAAACAAAATGATCAAAAATGTTGCAAAAGCTCTGGAGGAAAACGATGTTATCAATAAATTGTTTCTGCAAACTCAAATCGAAAAACTAGAAGAGAAATTATTAACATACTTTAAGGCAGACAATACTGTAATTCAATAAGATCTTCAAATGCAAATCGAAGAACTACAACGTGAAATAAAATTAGATATAGAAGAAAATTATAAAATTGAAAAAGATATCCAAAAAATGAAAACATCATTTGAAGAACAAATTGAACAGCTTAATGAGAAAATTTATAGATTGGAAAATTACATGTTTGTATCAATAGCTGAGAGTCCTTCAAGTAGATCACAACACCCTCCAAAAAATCTCTAAAAAAAAACTTAATGTCTTCAAAAAGAAATTTAGTAAACGAACTCCATAAGCAAGCACGAAAACATTTTGTGCGTCGCAGAGTTGTAATGAAAGGAATTGATGATCTTTGGCAAGCTGATGTAGTTGAAATGGGGAACTATTCTAAAGAAAATAAAAATTGTCGATTTTTGTTGACTGTAGTCGACACATTTTCAAAATTTGCATGGGCAGTACCGCTAAAAACAAAAACTGCACTCGAAACAACCAAGGCAATGGCAGATATTTTTGAATTGGGGCGAGTACCAAAAAACTTACAAACATATGATGGTAAAAAATTTTTCAACAAAAACTTTGAAAAATTAATGCATAAATATGACATTAATCACTACTCAACATATAGCAGTATGAAAGCATCAATTTTAGAACGATTTAATAGAACATTGAAAGGAATGATGTGGAAAGAATTTAGCTATAATGGTTCATATAAGTGGATTGATATACACAAAGATTTAGTTAATGCATACAATAAAAAATTTCATCGCACAATTAAAATGTCTCCTATTAAAGTCAACTCAACAAATGAGCAAAAGTTGCTTAATACAGTATACAGTCATTTGAAGATGTTTAAAATGTCGAAAATTAATGTAGGAGATCATGTTCGCATAAGCAAATATAAGCATATCTTTGAAAAAGGTTATACTCCAAATTGGACCACAGAAATATTCAGAATTACCAAAGTTCAAAATACAAATCCTGCAACATACATATTAGAAGATTATCTTGATCAACACAATTCTTGGATAAGTAAAGATGAAATATTATAGTTGGAAGAAAAACTAAATCACCAAGAGCATCATATCAAGAACAATAATAGCATTAATATTAAGAAACTAATGTTAATTTTAAAATAAGAAAATGAAATAAATATGTAAATTATGCTTATAAACCACACTGTGTACTAAACTTTATTTAATTGTAATCAGTCTGTTATAATGTCAATAACACTTACTCTGAGCTCTAACTCATCAGAATTGTCTGCAGTTACTTTCCTCCTATTGAATTACATGGTGCATATGAGTGTGCTCTAACTGATTTTCATTCATATAACAGTATTCCAAATGTAGACACTTACAACAATATGTTTCATATAGGAGAACATAAAATTGAAATACCAATTGGATCTTACGAATTAAATGATATAGTTGATTTTATAGAAGAGCATGTTGTTATTGAAGCCAATAACAACACAATGCAAGTTAAAGTTAATAGTTCCAAGGATCCTGTATATTTTAATAAAGACAACACAATTGGAAAACTTTTAGGATTCAATAGCAAAATCCTAACACCAAATAAATATTATTACTCAGATCTTCCAGTTAATATTTTTAAAGTGAATCTCTTGCGAATTGAAAGTAGTATCGCTATTAACACATATATGAATAACTCCAAATCGCATACACTTCATGAATTTCCGATAAATGTGCCTCCAGGCTAGAAAATAGATGAGGTTCCAAGAAATCTCATATATTTACCTGTGAACACCAGAGCGATAAGTTCACTAGCGCTGCGCGTACTTGATCAACACGGTGATTTAATTAATTTCCGAGGAGAGGAAATTACAACAGGAATACATTTAAGGTCAACTAAATAATGCTAATATACAACACAAATACATTGAAAAATATAGCAGCAAAAACAACAACAACATTAAAGCGAACAGCTCAACAAAAATCTCTAACAACATCAAATAAAAATTTTCTGAAGTCATTGAATTTGAAATTAAAGACAAAATGAGTTCAATTATAGATGTCTTAGATAAACCTTTGTCTGATGAAAATATAATCAAAAAGGAGTATCACACATATGTACCATACTTACAGTCTTACAACAATAACGATGAAATTAGAATTTCAATAAAAAATCAAGATTTGTACGTGCTACCCAGTGAGAGCTACATTTATGTAGAGGGGTTTGTTGCCGATGATAATAAGACCAAATCTTCGTCATCTTCAGAGAACTTTATACTAAAAAACAACTTTGTGGCATATCTGTTTGATGAAATTTGCTATGAGCCCAATGGAATTGAAATTGATCATACAAGATATTTAGGAGTCACAAGCACCATAAAAAATTTGGTTTCTATGTCACCAACTAAAAGCAACGTAATGCAAAATGCTGGATGGAACAAAATTGACGATGTCCTTCTTGTAAATGGATTTTTCAATTTCTATGTACCTCTAAAAATGCTTCTAGGATTCGCTGAAGACTACAACAAAGTTATACTAAATGGAAAACATGAATTGATACTCTTGCGCAATAAGAACGATGATGATCGTGTGCGCTCGACTTGTTCTACTGAAAAAGCTAAACTTACAATTTCACTCATCTCATGGAGAATCCCACATGTACAATTATCGGACTTTAGCAAATTGAATATGATAAAAATGATTAATAATGGTGCTTCTATACCTATGGCATTTCGCAGTTGGGATTGTCATATTAATCCACAATTAAACATAGGAACTAGCCATATTTGGAATGTTAAACTGGCTGCAAATAGAGAACGCCCACGTTTTGTATTGATTGCTTTTCAACAAGAAAATAAGCTTGTTCATTGTGATTTGACTAATTTAAAAGTACATTTAAATTCAGTCTCATATCCATATGATGATCTTAACATAAAGTTCAAAAATGAACGATATACAATTCTATATGACATGGCTATAAGATTTCAACAAAGCTATTATATGAAAGAATCTCAACTGCTTCTAACTGCACCAGAGTTTAAGACAAAAGCTCCTATTATTGTAGTAGATGTCAGTCATCAGAATGAATCACTCAATAATGGACCGATTGATATAAAAATAGAATTTGAAACAGCAACTAATATTGCAGCAAAGACAACAGCTTACTGCATTCTTATTCATGATCGTATAATACAATATATACCTATCAAAGGACAAGTTCGAAAAGTCTTATAAATTGAGTAATATGGATAACAACATAATTTTTATAGACGTACAAGGTTTCAAGAGTAATTCAAATGATTTCATCGCAAAAGAAGTAGCGATTGTTTTCAACAATTATGAATATAACCATTTCATTATAAAATCCCCATTTGATTTTAAATATCAATAAAAAAGCAAAGAGAAGCAAAGTGGCTAACAAAAAACTATCATCACTGCTGGATCATTTTCATTTCAAAGCGTTTGCAATTTTTTAAAAGCCAACGCAAGATGTTCAAAAATTTATGTAAAAGGTGAAGAAAAAAGATGATGGTTGGAAAAAATGTTACACCGAAAAATTTCTAACGTTGAGAATATAGGCTGCATCAACTTTAAACAAATGGAAATCAACTATCCAGAATATCTTTATTGTAGTTATCATAATTTTGGTGTTTGCGCATTAAAAAATGGTATTTTACTAACAAAAGAAATGTCTTGCTTTAAATGAACTTTTTACTTCTTAAAATAAGAATTTACATACATATGTATGCATTATTATAAAATTTAAAAAATGTTAAACAATAAATGAATACAAAATAAAAGAATGTACAAGTGTTTTCTTATTTCAAATACAAACTACATAAATGAAAGAGAAGGAAGTGGGTAGGAGGAGAGTTAACTTTAATGCTTACTTGCAAATTTTTAATTCTTTTTCTCTGCTGATGATTGTACTTGGATGAAATTATGCTGCTTTAAAATAATCGTAGACAATGAAAATGATTACGTTGCAAAATATAAATGTATTCTACAAAATATTTTACGCACAAGCATCCTCAGTCATACATACAAATACATATACATACATACATACACATACAAATATACATACATACATACATACATACAATTATATTTCTTAAACAAATAAATAAATACCAGAGACAAACAAGCTGGATCATCCACACACAAGTCTAGGGTGTTCATATACAAGAGAACATTTTATACATAAATAAAATAATTAAATTAATTGTTTATTTAATTATTTTATTTATAAACAATTTATTAACGTGAGGAAATCATACACACATTCTCCCGATTCATATGAGAATCGCGTAGTAGTCATCAAATCTATTTTCTCTGATATTACTGATATAGTATTACTTTTATTTTTATGCATGTTATTTTTATTTACTGAATCTTCATATATTAACTAACAATAAGTATTCAAATATTAAATCTAACATATAATTAATAGGCCCGACCAATGTCAGACATAACTAAGTGATAGTTGTAAGTAATACATAAGTAGTGATAAGCAAAAAAAAAGTATTTTCAAGCAACTTCATTCGGAGTGTTTAGTATTAGAGCCCTTGTATCTCTCTTTTTTAAGCGGATGTGTCCAGTAAAGTTCAAGATGTTACGAGCAAGCGGATTAGGATGTGACACGAGTTTAGTTAGATATTTGCCTGCGTATTTTGCAATTTCTTCAGTCACTAGTGGCATATTTAAATCACGATGTATATTTGAATTCTTAATGTACCATGGAGCAGATGTTATTAACCTTAAAATTTTGTTTTGTCTTCGTTGAACTCTCTCTACATTGGAAGCTGAAGCAGTGCCCCATTTTCATTTGAGTTAACTTATAGTCAATGTGATGTTTCAATGTAAGCCGTCGATCTAGGTGTATACCAAGATATTTCACATGTGAATGTTGAGGAACAACTTGATTATTAATCCGAATGGGGGAACAAGTATCTCTTCGTAAGGTAAATGTTATATGGACACACTTTTGTTCATTTACCTTAATTCTCCATAAGTTTAACCATAGTTCCATCTGGCTAATGTGTTCCTGGAGTTTTCGGGATGCCTCATCAGGGTTTTCGTGCATACTAAGGCAGGCGGTATCGTCGGCAAATGTAGAAGTGTGGATACTACTGCTCACAGGCATATCACAAGTATAAATCAAATATAAAAATGGCCCCAGTATACTCCCCTGTGGCACACCGGATGAGATAGTTTCAGGCATACTCATAAAGTGTCCTTCTACAACTGTAAATTTTCGTGCAAGAATGTAACTTTCCAAAAGATTTAGAATGTTTATTGGTAAGTATGTCTTCAATTTCAAAATCAGGCCTTCATGCCACACTTTATCAAATGCCTGAGAAACATCAATAAACACGGCAGAACAATACTTCTTTTCCTCAAATGTTTTTCTGATAAATTGAACTAATCTATGCGTTAGCTCAATGGTGCTATGCTGGCTTCTAAAACCAAATTGATGGTCCGGGATGCACTCATTATCAGTTAAAATTGGAGACAATTTGGCATGAGTAGCTTTTCAAAAAGCTTTGACATTGTTGACAGTAAACTTATTGGCCTATATGACTCAGCCTTGGTAAGATCTTTACCTGGCTTTGGAATCATTTTAACCTTGGCAAGCTTCCAGAAGTCTGGATAATACTCCAGTCGTAAAATTGCATTAGAAATGAATAACAGGATTCTAATTGCAGTACGAGGTAACTTAATCAGCATTTGGTTACTAATTCCATCCATACCGGGAGCTTTTTTTGGGTTGAGTTCGGCAATTAGTTTTTGTACATCACACATCGTAAATTTTAAGGGTCGAGGTGGTAGAGCAACTACACTCGGCAAATCAGCAACACTGGTACATGTATTTGGTGTAAATACAGATTTTAAATGCTCAGCAAATATGTTACCTTTTTCAGTATCGCTTCTTGCCCAACCTCCGGTAGATGTGCGCAGAGGTGGCTTAAACTCAACGGGTGTTTTAAGCTTTTTAGCAGCGCGCCACAAAGAGTAATTAGATGCTGCTGTGACATCAACGCCTTCCAGATAATTTTTGAAAGATGCAGTTTTTTCAGATGCAAGCAACTCTTGGAGTCGTTTAGTGCACTCTTTAAATCCGATTTTGTGTTCAGGTAATCTGTGCTGTTGCCATTCCCTTCTAGCTCTTCTTTTTTCACGTACGAGATGTTCAACATCTGTAGAATAAATTTTATTGAGCCCAGTATGCAGATGGGAGGTAGTGGCATATTCAGAAGCTTGTTTAATATTCTCGTTAAGATTTGCAATGTTCGATTCAATATCATTGGGTGTTCTTAGCGTAATATTTTCTGTGCAATGACTACTAAGATATTTTTTGAATCCCATGACATATGGGTGAGGTAAAGCGCTTCTCAGTGGGCTACAGATTGTAACGATCGTGGGAGAGTGATCAGACGACAGATCTAGGGAAGCTTCAACGTGAATTAATTCCCTAGAAATACTTTTTATGACGCCGAAATCTATAACATCCGGAATTTTTCGTACGTCAGTAGGCCAGTAAGTAGGCTCCCCACTTGAAATAACATCCAAACCCATTTTTGAAATTGTGTTGAACAACGCCCTACCTCTAGGCGTAATAAGACGCGAACCCCAGAACGTATGTTTAGCATTGTAGTCGCCAGCTGCAACGAAACAAGGTCCAAGAGATTTGTAAAACTTCTCGTATTGGTCCTCAGTGATTGAAAATCTGGGAGGAGAGTAAATTGAAGATATCACGAAATTTGTACAAAAATTTTCAATGCAGATATTTGTTGCTTGTAGATGTTCTTCACAAATGTTGTCAAGAATATAGTGCTTGAGTCTTGACTTTATTAGAATTGCTGATCCACCGCATGCTCTCCCTCTAGGGTCCTTTGTGTCATATAAAGTGTAGCCATTCATTTTAAAAAGGCTTCTAGAAGTCAAATGAGTCTCAGAGACCAACATTATATCAATATTTTTTTCCGTAAGGAAGTGCTCAAGTTCATTTTTATGTTGGCGAATGCCGTTTGCGTTCCAGAAACATATTTTTAACGTGCTCATGGCTTGTTAATTAATGCTTGAAGCAGAGTATTCTGCATTCTCAGCATTTCTTGCATCATGGTAGTCATATTTGTTGTAAAGTTGTTTATAGTTAGCACCAGATTCTCAATAGTAGCTTCAAGGCGACTAAAGTTAAAGCTTGAATTTGCATTCGTTGAATTATTTGGCGGTGAAACATTTGGTGTGGGAATAGAACTAGCCTTAGCAGCATCGGCATACGATACACGTGAAGTAACTGGTTGGCTCACTGGAGCAAAAGTGGCGGAGTACGCGTTTAATGGTTGAGCTGGAGCTAATTTAGGTTTTTGCACCATAGCCTGCTTGACGAAAGAGTACACATAACATCCTCTGTAGTTAGCGGTGTGATTGCCTCCACAATTACTGCATTTTTTTCCGCTTGATCTTTTGGTTTGTTACAACTTGCAGTACCGTGCAATTCACCGCAGATAACACATACTGTAGGTAAATTGCAGTAAGCTTTTGTATGGCCATATTCTTGGCAATTATGACACTGCACGGGACCTGCACGCTAATGTGGCTCTTCAACTGTGATTTTTCTGTATAAAAGGTATTTTAGGCTATAAATAGGACGAGTCTCGTTTTTTTCAACTGTATATCATTCGGCTCTATACATTCTTTACCTTAAATCCCTGGAGGACAAGTGCATCTTTTATTTCTTCAGGGACAACATAAGAATCTATGCCCTTCAATACGATCTGCAGGCCTTTAGCGCTCTTAAGCTGGTATGTGTTTTATTTGTCTCAAATTCAGAAACCATTTTGCGGAAATCCTTTTCATCATAAATTTGAATTTTCGTTTCATCGATGTTGCCACGTTTTATTGGGACTATGTGGAATTTATTTTCACCAATGACCGAAATTAATTTTTTAATAAGGGCATTTGAATTTTTCTCTCTCAAGTAGATAAAATAAATAAAAATTAAATTAAATTGTATTATTAAAATAAACAAAAGAAATAAATATAAAATAAAATTTTATTATTAAAATATTCCTCGTTTTGTATTATTTTTTCTAAAGGAAAATTAGGAATCATCTGTTTGTAAGTTTTTTGGTATTCACCTCAATTGAAAAATATTTTCCATTGTCTTAGTTGTTTCTCTTTATGAAATTTAATGGAATTTAATAATATTATGAAATTCAATTTCTCTTGTACAGAACTTATCAAAGAAAACAAGACTGTGCATGTTTAAATGATATGAAAACAAGACTGTGCATGTTTAAGCGATATGAAAACAAGAATTTGCAAATAAACAAAAACAAAAAATTTTTTGATCCAACGAAGTATAACCATTAAAGTAATAAACACCAGTCACATATTTCATTCTTTATTCAATATTTTATTTAAAATTTTTTCTTAAAAATTTATTTACATATGTACAATCATTTTTCTTGATAAATAAATAAATAGGATTTTATAATTATATTTATATAATTTTTACAACAATAAATAGGATTTTATATACATAAATTTTTCTTAATAACAAAAATGTTATATACAATTTAAAAATTAACTAATTAACTAAAAATTAATTAATTTTAACCATTTTCTTGCATTCTAGCAATCTCATCTAGCAACATGTCAAGTTCGTATTGAGGGTTAGTTTCCTTAATACGAAAACGATACCATGCATATGTGTTAATGTTATTTGACCTAATTTTTCTCTTATCGTCTCCATAACTTAATACTACCTTATTTAATTCACTAGTATATATTTGATGTAGCTTAGATTTAAATGTTAACATATTATCATATACATTGGTCTTATTGAATAAACAATTTTTATAAGTAGCTAAACTATATTTATCTAATATGGCTCTCTTTACCCTTTTCGATTTCTTTACATCATTTTGATCTTGAACACTAAATGAATACATTTTAGATCGCAACCCAACAAACTCTTTCATTATTTTTCCACAAATTTCGTCTTTCATCATACCCAGCATACCTGGTGGAAAATTATAAATGTTGTCTGTAGGATAGTCCGATGTATCAAATTGTTCTTGTATATCATTTTTTATGTCAGCATAAAAGTCGTCCGTCTTTATTGAATATATAAAAGAGTCCGTGTCCATATAGTTTAAGGAGATTTTTGTCTTAAACTTAGGTTCCATGTACACGTAATGGAAATTATACATTTTCCATTTGGACAGCTCGAGTACACAAAATCCTAAGTAAATTGGTTTATTGTAGCAGGTTTTGACTCTTGTCATGTCAATTGCTACCAGGTCCTCAGAAAATATAGATAAACTATGAAAATTTGGTTTTGATATCCAATCTTGGGCACCTAAATGATTACAGTTCATTCTCTCCCAACTATTGACAATTTTAACATCTCTCCCCTTGTCCACATTTTCCATGGTTTTACCATAAACAGCATTATTGAGTAGTTTGAAAATTTTTTTTCAAAAGCATTTTTAGCAGTGGCCCTATGTCTGGTATTTAAGTCAATGTAGCCTTTTAACCATGGAGATTGTTTAAATTCTAGAATACGATGAGTTTTCTTTAAAACTAAGCCATATTCTAAGCACTGTTTTAGAACTCTAAAGTGTATCACATATGATTGCTTTGTAGAGAAATCGGTTATCAACTTGTTATACTTCGCTTGCATAGGTTACTTATTTTCAGCGCAAAAAGGAAGATCATTATGCAAGTCGTGTAAATGAGAGGGATAATCCAACGTGACCTCATATACATAACCGTCTGTTCCATTATCAGCTATGCTGTTTGGATCCAGATTCAGCTCGTCTTGCGATAACCATCTGAACCCACCATGAGGAAGATGTTCCGACACTGCCCAACCGTAAAGGTTATTTGCGTCTAAGTAGACAAGAAATTCTGATGGTTTGGATGCATCGAAATCTTCCAAATATTTGTTATTCGCTTTCGAATATCTTTGGCTACACTGTACGACCCCCCACGTATACCTTTTTTCATAAAATTGTACATGTCTATGTCTGTCAATAACTCTAATTAAATTTTTGTATATTTGAGCATTGCATCCCAGGAAAGACCAGGTGCTGTATAATATTGGCATGGATCGAGCTCATAAATACCCTTGCAAACTTTTCTAAAGTTCTCGAAAATATTTGTCAGTAAGAGGACATCTGTTTTTAAGTAAAGTTCCATGTAGTCTTTCATAGTTTTGAAACCAAAAGTATTCCATACCTCTACAGCATGTGAGTATTCCTCTAAAAAACACTCTTTATTGTTTAACTTATTAAAAAAATCACTGCGTGAAGGGAGCTGACACTCATCTAATTTTTGAAATGAATTTAGGTACTCATAGGGGAAAATACCTTTTTTCTTAATAAGCTGAAATTCGTTTTCTGACTGAAATAATGACCTTATAGTGCTGAAATAATTATGCGACAAATTGCAGGCTAATGATTCCAAACTCTCAGCCATAAGACGTATTGTATCAAGAAGTCTTATTTCAAGCTTATGACCATCACTCATTTCTGAAAATTGGGAGAGGGATATATAAAGCTCCTTATTGAGAGGGAGTACTTTCAGCTGCATTGAAATTTCACCTAGTTCTTTAATAAAAAGATGTGAGTCATAATTTGAATAATTATGAAAGTAAACTGGTATAAACTTGGTAATTTGGTAATTTAAATTACACTTATTGTGGGCTGCACCTCTATATTTACCACTAATGTGGCAATGATCTCTAACGCGATATTTACCTAAAATTTTTTGACAGATATGACAATTTACCGCACTATAAAAATTATAAACATCAGAAGGGGATAAAGTATCCATTTGCCTATTATTTACTAGATAATTATTATAAATATCCTCACAATCTTTAACTAAATATGAGACGAATTTTTTTGAGGCATCTTTTCCAGTATAAACCCTTAACTAATCTAACTTACTGCTATGGAGACACTTAATATAATAGCTAAATGCACAAGGAGTGTGCTTTTTGACTAGACTAGTTTTATTACTTACGTTATCACTAATATCTTCCAGGATGCATTCGAAGTCCGTGTAAACCACAAAGGGGACATCCATTTTCCTTTGATGTCCCTTAAAGCTGAGAATTGCAACCGGACCTGATGGTATACTTGTGACGATTTTACCGCATTCAGCCTTATGATTATGCATAACGTTTTCTCTGTGAGTGTACTGGAGACAAGTGTTGCAGAAAATTAATTTATGTCCATCCTGCGTTAGCTGATTTACCAAAAGTCTGTGAATGATAAAAAAATAGATAAAAATTTGTAAGTAAAATGTATCTATTATAAAATATATAAAACCAGTATATTTATCATTAAATTAAAGTGTAGTTTAATTTTTTAACTTACTTTGATATGTCCTTTATCAAAATATAGTGATGAACTTCACCATTCTCCAAAAGAAGCAAGTTTACATGGTTAATTTTCTCGTCCTTAGTCACATAATAGGGACCAATGATTTGATTTGCCCCCTCATCATACCCAAAAACGTTAACGCTTTTTGTAGGATTGTTCACCTCAAACACCTTAATTTTGTTTAGAGCTAATGGGAAGCTTAAATTTTTGAAATTTAACGCTACACCATTTCGCGTAGAAATAATGTCTGCTGAAATGTCCTGAATATCATAAGAAGTGCAACGTTTTGGGTTATCGTATGTTGTGGTATCCATGGCAGCAATCAAACACCACTTGAAGCAGTATTCATCATCATTTTCAATATTGATGCAAGCTTTTTTTCTTAATAGTTTTTGAGGTGTGGATATCCAACTTGATCCTTTGACGAGCGACGATTTGTTGATATTGATTTCTGCTCGAACTATGCGTGATAAAGTCCAACCAGAATCGCGTTCTTCAAATTCGGACATTTTGGTTGAAATCTCCTCAATCTGTTTACGGAATATTTCTTTTATGTTGTCTGCCTTCGTCACCAAACTTATTTTAGCTACATGTGTTATAACACACAACTCCAAATCTTCTTCAACAATTTTGATATACTCCGCCACAATACTCACATGAAATATAATAATTGTATGCTTACACAAAGTCATGTGAAGTCTTTCAATAAAAATATTTATATTTTCCTTAATAAACTCTTCCGGAAGAAATTGGTCCTTTCTATTTAGAATAGCATATGTGGCGATATGATTTTTGAAGGCTTTCGATATTTTGAAACCTCTCACATTCTCTGCTACTTCTTCTGTCCTAGAATGTGAAGCACTCATTGGAGTTGGCAGAGTTTCTTCTCTTCTTTCTTCTTCTTCTTCATCACTTTCCGGTAAACTTATATCCACAGCATCGTTGTACAAATTCCCTCCATGGATATCCACACCTTGTTGTTGAGCTTGTTGTTGCTGCTGCTCTTGTTGATGATAATTAAGAGGTTGCCATTGCATCAAATTGGAATACTGCTGCATTTGATTATCTGGTGTGACGGGATTATAATTGTAACTTGGGTACTCATATTGCATTGGCACTCCTGTTGTGTTGAATTTAAAAAACGGATTTTTCTTTTGTATATTAAAAGGGATTTATTAAACAGTTGTGCCAACTAAAAACTAGTATCTTATTATTTTACTTTACAATTTTAAACCTGGAGGGTCCCGTGGGAATCGCAGGTATGACTCTAACTTTTGACTGCTAAATAGAAGACTATAATTACAACTAACTAATTACAACTGCCCTCACTAACTAATTACAACTGTCTTCAACTAACAAACTACAACTCCTCGTTTGGTTTCTTAACATGAACTATTTATACAAAACTTAATCATAATTTAATATATTAATATTATGCTTAATAGTTAATATTATTATGCTTACTTGCTAACGTACTTAATATTATTAAGCTTTTGACCCAAATACGAAATATCGCTATTGCACAATTTGTCAACGCAAAGAATTTAACAAACAACCAAGTGAATGAACTGGTTGTTGTACGGGTACGAGGATTGTTCAATTCTGATTCACAATACTCCTAATCCCAAAAACTGATTATTCCATGGCATACCGTATTGTTCATAATTCATTGGTACCTGATATTGGGGGTAATGTAGAGAAGGATGTTGCTGATGATGAGACATATTTAGGTGCTGTTGATAATTTTCAAGAGATGTCTGCGGTTGTTCTTGATTTCTGTTCCGGCTTACGACCACTTGATCGTGCACACTATGATTTTTGACATGATCCAAAAAGGACTTTTGGTATTTATATACCTTATGGCATCTTTCACACTGATAACCTGAAAAACTCATTTTTAATTAGTTTATTGTTATTATTTCATTTTAACACAATTTCTGATGATGGTTGTAAATACAGTAAATAAAGTACTGATGTGATGGTTAGAAAAGTTGGCGTATTTATACAAAAACTAGTAGCAGTATCCTTGCACTTTTTGTTTCTCTGCTGATGCTTTAAAATAATCGTAGACAATGAAAATGATTACGTTGCAAAATATAAATGTATTCTACAAAATATTTTACGCACAAGCATCCTCAGTCATACATACAAATACACATACATACATACATACATACACATACAAATATACATACATACAATTATATTTCTTAAACAAATAAATAAATACCAGCGACAAACAAGCTGGATCATCCACACACAAGTATAGGGTGTTCATATACAAGAGAACATTTTATACATAAATAAAATAATTAAATTAATTGTTTATTAATTTATTTAATTATTTTATTTATAAACAATTTATTAGCGTGAGGAAATCATACACACATTCTCCCGATTCATATGAGAATCGCGTAGTAGTCATCAAATCTATTTTCTCTGATATTACTGATATAGTATTACGATAACAAATTTCTATAGTCTGGCAACACTGGCAATTTTGTCTTTGGTACTAGAAAATAATAATCATGTTTTGCCGTCGGCATTTGAAAAAAACAATACAAATGTATTTTGTCGTCGGCATTTGAAAAAAATAATACTCATGTATTGCCGTCGGCATTACGAAAAATTATCATGCATTGCCGTAGGCATTAGGAAAAATTATCATGCATTGCCGTAGGCATTAGGGAAAAAAAATAATAGTCATGCATTGCCTTAGGCATTAGGAAAAAGTAATAATCACTATTTCACCATTGGTATAAGGAAAAATCATTTTCATGATTTTCATGATATATTGTGAAATCTTAATCTTATAAAACCCCTTAAACCACACCCACAAAAAAATCACCCGTTATCACAATTAATATTACCCCAAAAAAAACACCCGTTTCCACAAAGTTAATGTAAACAAAAAACTCCTTATGTAAACAAAAATTTGGACGGACTTATTGAACCACCCTCACAGGTATCAAATTTCACAAATTTCCAAGAATTTAAGAATTTTCAAATTTTAATTACCCAAATTTAACAATTTCAGCCACAATTTAACAATTTCAGCCAACAATTTTGCATGTTTAAGTTACGCAGAAATGGTAGTTCACTACTACTGACAAGAAAATGTTTTCCATATATATATGGTCTGAAGTGGGTAATTGCCCAATGAATTACAGTTAATTCTTGCTCAATTGTTGATTTATTACTTTCTCCTTTTGTGAATGTTTTGGATGCATAGGCAATAGGTAAATGTTTATCTTCGTGTTGTTGTGTTAAAACAGCACCACAAGCGTGTTTACTTGCATCTGTTGTTATACAAAATTCCTTGGCAAAATCAGGATACTGTAATAAGGTTGGATTCATTAATGCCCTTTTGAGATATATTTTTTTTTTTATGCATGTTTTTTTATTTATTGTATCTTCATATATGAACTAACAATAAGTGTTCAAAGCTTAAATCTAACATATAATTAATAGGCCCGACCAATGCCAGACATAACTAAGTGATAGTTGTAAATAATACATAAGTGGTGATAAGCAAAAAAAAAATTTTTTTTCAAGCAACTTCATTCGGAGTGTTTAGTATTAGAGCCCTTGTATCTCTCTTTTTTAAGCGGATGTGTCCAGTAAAGTTCAAGATGTTACGAGCAAGCGGATTAGGATGTGACACGAGTTTAGTTAGATATTTGCCTGCGTATTTTGCAATTTCTTCAGTCACTAGTGGCATATTTAAATCACGATGTATATTTGAATTCTTAATGTACCATGGAGCAGATGTTATTAACCTTAAAATTTTGTTTTGTCTTCGTTGAATTCTCTCTACATTGGAAGCAGAAGCAGTGCCCCATAACTGGATACCGTAACACCATATTGGCTTTAAAAGCGACTTGTATATTAAAAGTTTGCAGTCTAGGCTGAGTGTTGAATTTCTGCCAATCAGCCAATGTACCTGAGTTCATTTTAGTTTCATTTGAGTTAACTTATAGTCAATGTGATGTTTCCATGTAAGCCGTCGATCGAGGTGTATACCAAGGTATTTCACATGTGAATGTTGAGGAACAACTTGATTATTAATCCGAATGGGGGAACAAGTATCTCTTCGTAAGGTAAATGTTATATGGATACACTTTTGTTCATTTACCTTAATTCTCCATAAGTTTAACCATAGTTCCATCTGGCTAATGTGTTCCTGGAGTTTTCGGGATGCCTCATCAGGGTTTTCGTGCATACTAAGGCAGGCGGTATCGTCGGCAAATGTAGAAGTGAGGATACTACTGCTCACAGGCATATCACAAGTATAAATCAAATATAAAAATGGCCCCAGTATACTCCCCTGTGGCACACCGGATGAGATAGTTTCAGGCATACTCATAAAGTGTCCTTCCACAACTGTAAATTTTCGTGCAACAATGTAACTTTCCAAAAGATTTAGAATGTTTATTGGTAAATATGTCTTCAATTTCAAAATCAGGCCTTCATGCCACACTTTATCAAATGCCTGAGAAACATCAATAAACACGGCAGAACAATACTTCTTTTCCTCAAATGTTTTTCTGATAAATTGAACCAATCTATGCGTTTGCTCAATGGTACTATGCTGGCTTCTAAAACCAAATTGATGGTCCGGGATGCACCCATTATCAGTTAAAATTGAAGACAATTTTGTCATGAGTAGCTTTTCAAAAAGCTTTGACATTGTTGACAGTAAACTTATTGGCCTATATGACTCAGCCTTGGAAAGATCTTTACCTGGCTTTGGAATCATTTTAACCTTGGCAAGCTTCCAGCAGTCTGGATAATACTCCAGTCGTAAAATGGCATTAAAAATGAATAACAGGATTCTAATTGCAGTACGAGGTAACTTAATCAGCATCTGGTTACTAATTCCATCCATACCGGGAGCTTTTTTCGGGTTGAGTTCGTCAATTAGTTTTTGTACATCACACATCGTAAATTTTAAGGGTCGAGGGGGTAGAGCAACTACACTCGGCAAATCAGCAACACCGGTACATGTATTTGGTGTAAATACGGATTTTAAATGCTCAGCAAATATGTTACCTTTTTCAGTATCGCTTCTTGCCCAACCTCCGGTAGATGTGCGCAGAGGTGGCTTAAACTCAACGGGTGTTTTAAGCTTTTTAGCAGCGCGCCACAAAGAGTAATTAGATGCTGGTGTAACATCAAGGCCTTCCAGATAATTTTTGAAAGATGCAGTTTTTTCATATGCCAGCAGCTCTTGGAGTCGTCTAGTGCACTCTTTAAACCTAATTTTATTTTGAGGTGATCTGTGCTGTTGCCATTCCCTTCTAGCTCTTCTTTTTTCACGTACGAGATGTTCAACGTCTGTAGAATAAATTTTATTGAACCCAGTATACGGATAGAGGTAGTGGCATGTTCAGAAGCTTGTTTAATATTCTCGTTAAGATTTGCAATGTTCGATTCAATATCATTGGCTGTTCATAGCGTAATATTTTCCGTGCAATGACTACTAAGATATTTTTTGAATCTTAGCCAATTAACACGATTTATCATCTTGACATATGGGTGAGGTAAAGGGCTTCTCAGTGGACTACAGATTGTAACGATCGTGGGAGAGTGATCAGACGACAGATCTAGGGAAGCTTCAACGTGAATTAATTCCCTAGAAATACTTTTTATGACGCCGAAATCTATAACATCCGGAATTTTTCGTACGTCAGTAGGCCAGTAAGTAGGCTCCCCACTTGAAATAACATCCAAACCCATTTTTGAAATTGTGTTGAACAACGCCCTACCTCTAGGCGTAATAAGACGCGAACCCCAGAACGTATGTTTAGCATTGTAGTCGCCAGCTGCAACGAAACAAGGTCCAAGAGATTTGTAAAACTTCTCGTATTGGTCCTCAGTGATTGAAAATCTGGGAGGAGAGTAAATTGAAGATATCACGAAATTTGTACAAAAATTTTCAATGCAGATATTTGTTGCTTGTAGATGTTCTTCACAAATGTTGTCAAGAATATAGTGCTTGAGTCTTGACTTTATTAGAATTGCTGATCCACCGCATGCTCTCCCTCTAGGGTCCTTTGTGTCATATAAAGTGTAGCCATTCATTTTAAAAAGGCTTCTAGAAGTCAAATGAGTCTCAGAGACCAACATTATATCAATATTTTTTTCCGTAAGGAAGTGCTCAAGTTCATTTTTATGTTGGCGAATGCCGTTTGCGTTCCAGAAACATATTTTTAACGTGCTCATGGCTTGTTAATTAATGCTTGAAGCAGAGTATTCTGCATTCTCAGCATTTCTTGCATCATGGTAGTCATATTTGTTGTAAAGTTGTTTATAGTTAGCACCAGATTCTCAATAGTAGCTTCAAGGCGACTAAAGTTAAAGCTTGAATTTGCATTCGTTGAATTATTTGGCGGTGAAACATTTGGTGTGGGAATAGAACTAGCCTTAGCAGCATCGGCATACGATACACGTGAAGTAAGGACATCCTCTGTAGTTAGCGGTGTGATTACCTCCACAATTACTGCATTTTTTTCCGCTTGATCTTTTGGTTTGGTACAACTTGCAGTACCGTGCAATTCACCGCAGATAACACACACTGTAGGTAAATTGCAGTAAGCTTTTGTATGGCCATATTCTTGGCAATTATTACACTGCACGGGACCTGCACGCTTATGTGGCTCTTCAACTGTGATTTTTCTGTATAAAAGGTATTTAAGGCTATAAATAGGATGAGTCTCGTTTTTTTTAACTGTATATCATTTGGCTCCAGTTCAACACGAAATAGGGGTTGGGGTACTTTTTCTTTGTTAAATATGTTTGATACATTCTTTACCTTAAATCCCTGGAGGACAAGTGCATCTTTTATTTCTTCAGGGACAACATAAGAATCTATGCCCTTCAATACGATTTGCAGGCCTTTAGCGCTCTTAAGCTGGTATGTGTAGAAGCTTGTTTTATTTGTTTCAAATTCAGAAACCATTTTGCGGAAATCCTTTTCATCATAAATTTGAATTTTCGTTTCATCGATGTTGCCACGTTTTATTGGGACAATTTGGAATTTATTTTCACCAATGACCGAAATTAATTTTTTAATAAGGGCATTTGAATTTTTCTCTCTCAAGTAGATTGGTGGCGGCTTGGATGTTTTATTCGAGGATACATCGGGTTTGTCGTTCTCATCCTGCAAAATTTTAAAACGGTTTTGGCGATTAGTTGAGGATGCGCTGTTATCTCTAGACATCTTTGGAGCGGATGAAATTTTTGAAGAATTCGGGCTTCGCCCACGCTTTACCACGGTTATATATCTGTCCATACCGACTTGCACCTTGGGTTTTGAAATACTGTTATCTGTAGTGATAACTTTGTTAAGTGACGAATACGAGCCTGAAGGGGATGATATTACTGACTTATATGAAGAAGTACTAGGCAATTGTAATGTTAATGAATCACTACTATTTGGCATTGGACAAAGCGAAGTTGATCGCTGACGAAAAATTGGTTTTGCCGTTAAAAAAACACTTTCATTAGACCTATTATTTTTATTTTTTTCATTAAGAGCTTCAGAACTCACAGTAAAATAGGCGTTTCTGCCGTTAGAACTCACTTCATATTTTTTTGTATTTGAGGCACTCATATAGAGTATTCCTCAAGGGCACTTTTTGTGTTTTTTTTGCTTACGGTTTTTTTTGTTTTTGTAATTTATGATTGTTTGTCTGTTTTTGAGGTACTCGTATAGAGTATTCCTCAATGTCACTGTTTATATTTTTTTGTTTGCGTTTTTTTTGTATTTGTTATTTCCACTATGTAAAAAATATTATCAAAGAAATAAAGCTTATTTATTAAAGTCAGTATGTACCTATTACGAACAATATGTACTACGAATAATTTTTTGTATAATTTTTTGTTTGTTTGTATGTAAGAAAAAACTCCGCTAATCGACTGTTCGCTATGAAGGTACCACGAGAGCTCAGGGTACATTCTTCTTGGATAATTGTGTTAAATGTCTGGAGTATTCAGAAAAATTTTTAATGAATCTTCGATAGTAATTACAAAATGCTACGAATCTCTTTGCACTGTCTGGGTTAGTTGGTGCTGGATAGTTTTCAATGATTGAATATTTACTATCGTCTGGTAATATTCCTTTATCTGTACATTTGTGACCAAGGTATGTTACTTCTCTCATGAAGAATGAACATTTTTCAGGATTTAATTTAAGATTGTACTTTCGACATAGATCGAAAACGTTTTTCAAATTCGAAAGCATATGCTTTTCGGAGCATCCCAGTATGACTAAGTCATCCATATATAGAAAATCTTGGTCTGGTTTTAAACCACTGAAAGCAAGTGTCATCATTCGTTGAAAGGAATTGGGTGCCATCTTTAAACCATAACGTAATCTAGTAAATCTGTATGAACCATTGTTGGTTGAAAAAGCTGTTAAGTCTCTAGAGTTTTTCTCTTAACTAATCTGGTGAAAGCCTGACATTAAGTCAAAACAGGAAAAATATTTTGCTCTAGCTAGTTGGACTAATATATCATCAATTCTAGGTAATGGGAATTTATCTGCAATTATTTTTTTATTTATTTGTCTGTAATCTATGACAAGTCTCCATCTTTTCTGGTCAGAGTTAGGAAGTGATTTCTTTGGTACCAACAATACTGGACGGTTGTATTCAGAATAGGAAGGTTCAATAATCTTATTGTCTATTAATTTTTTCACTTGTTTGTCAATTTCTTCTTTATGTGTATGTGGTATACGATAATTTTTAATATATACTGGTTATTTATCTTTTACTCTCAATTTTTGTTCATAAAAATTATTAGTTGTTATTGTTTCTGATTAAAAACCGAAAACATCACTATATGTGAACATAGTTTTGTTAAGGTTGTTTTAAATTATTGTGGAAAATGTTTTTGTAAAATTTTTAATATTTCTGATTTTTTTTTGAATTTTTGCCTAAATTTTCTTTGATAATGTCATAATCAGAGATGTTTTCGGTTTTTATGTTACTTCGTTTTGTTTAATAATGGTGTTATTAGTATTTGGAATACGTATAAATGCTTTTTCAGACTTAACTAATGTATTTGGTATAAAAACATCTGGTTCAGTTTCTTGATTTGGAATTAATAATTCGTTATTTGAATTGGTAAAATTTACTTGACGTATTACTTCAAATCTTGGAGGTATATTAATTTCATTGCAGTTATTCATAATCGGTATATCTATTGTATGTGGTATATTAAATGGCCTAAGGATAAGGTAATCATTATCTTGGTTGAAATCCAATATACAGTTATATTTTTTGATAAAATCCATGCCAATGATTCCATCGCATGGTATCGGAAAATTATTATCTACTACCTGGAAGTAATGTGATAATAAAAAGTTTTTAAATTTTAAATCGCAAAATGTATTTCCAATCGATTCGATGTTACCCTGTCCTATTCCACTTAAAATTGTTGTTTTGTTAGTGTTAATTTGGTTTAGTTTAAAGAATTTTGATTTTATTAATGAAATGTCTGCTCCCGTGTCTACTAAGAGTGTGAGCGAGGTATTAGTATTGTCTAATTGAATATGTATAAAGAAGCTCCAGTTAAGATTTAGATGGTAAATTTTTACTGATTTGATCCTAGGGGAAGTTGGGAGTTTTCCGAACCATTATCCTTTGATTCTGTTGCTCTTACGTAGTTAGTTGATTCCAAGAATGATAGAAAAACATATTACGACATCACGCACAAAAAATGTTATTCTTCTGGGCAGGTAGGTGAAATGACGTCACGACTCTCAAAAAATATGTCAACATAACAGTGGGGCAAATTATTATTTTTGTTAAAAAAAATAAAATGAAAAAAAAAATTTTTTTATTTATATTACGTTGTTGTTTTATTTAATTTTCTTTTACGCTTATTTATATTTTGGGACATTTCTGCATTAAGAGACCGTATTCTAAAATACATTCTGCATCTAAAAAAGTCTTTTTACTTCTTCACTTGCTTTTATATTCCTTGCTTAAGCCAAGTGCTTTTCTAAATATCCTTTTGTAGCAAGTAACTTATTCCCATTAAGTTTTACAAAAATTTCATCACAAGATTTTAACGTTTCCATTAAAGTGTTTGATGGAATACTTACCTCACCTTCATTTAAATGTCTAACCCATGAGTATGTCGAGTCCGCTACAGGCTTAGCAACGAGACTGGGATCTTCGTTTTTTAATTTGTTGCAAATATAGCCGGCCAAATTCTCCAAACCATCATAATTCAGGTTTTCCACCTCCTCCTCATAATTTTCTTTGGGCAAATCGTTTTGCTCTATGCTGGGATTAATACTTTTAAGTATTTTACCTTAAGAAATCAAACGAAACTTTAAAAACTGTATGATTTTAAATTCTTAGTTTAAATTTACCTGTTAATGAACAATGTACGTCCTCCAAATCGGCAGTATTGTCTATCTCTACATTTGCATTACTGCCCAAAATATATGACCGAAGTCTATATTTAAATTCTTGACGATCGGGATGGTCATGAAGACCTCCCTTAGATCTTATTATCCCAAAAAAATTCTCAAGAACATCCTGATTTAGGCGATATGTTAAGACGTAGTCTATATTATAACGATTCTTTAGTTCATCGTGGAGCATCTTCAATGCGTTATTTGATTGAATAATGCCTGTGAAATAAATGTTTTACAATAATTACATTTTTTAAAGTTTAAATTAAATGTATGTGTACCTTTTTGAAATGGTAAGAGCGTATTTTTGCCACTCGCACGAATATCTAACATCATTTGCGACATATTATTTAACGTCTCATTTTGTATTCCAAGTGACAAGCCGTATGCGTGTAATCGCTCTCTTGCATCCTGTCTTGGTACCCTTGAATTCATTATATCAAACCAGTCATTCGTCTAGTAAAAAATTTATAATGATTTTATTATATTTTAAAATAAAACATCTCATTACCAATTTGAAGAACTGACTGCATTCACCCCAATTCTTATCACTCAAAAATCCTAAACCACAGATATAAGCAGATATGGCAGCACTGACTTATGTCAAAGGCCCATATCAGCTTTTAGTTAACCCCATATTTAGAAGCGTTATATTCTAGGTGGCATCCTGAAAAACAATGTGATAGAAGAAAAAACTATACATTAACAAGAATTTTGCCAAAAAATGTAAACAAACAATATACAAATAAAATTTGTTGTGAAAAAAATTTTGTTTTTAATAAAAAAAATTAAATATATACATGAAATAGTAATTTTCAATAAATTTTTTCTGTTGAAATTGTTGGCTGAACATCGAAATTGTAAGTATAAGCTGAAAAATAAGATATTTATGTTTTAAACAAGTTTATTTAGTAGAAAATGTTTATTAACTTACAGGCAAAAACGGATTTACATAGAACTGCACAATCGCTCCCAAATGTGTTTTTTGGCAATTCTTCCACCATGCACAATTTCCACAAAGGTAGGAATTTCGAAATATATAAAAAAGATATGTATTAAGAAATATGTTTCTCAATTAGAAATGTTTTTTACATTTTTGATACATACCTTGCAACTGGGGATGGTAAGCAAAGTTACATGGATGCACTCATGTCTTTTGGAGATTTCGTTGCCGCAAAAGCGTCTAAAGCGGCTGTAAGTATTAAATGAAAAACCTGAAAGTATTAAAGTTTAATATTATAATATTGAATTGTTAATTTCTTTAGAATTTGTAGCCTTCTTCATATGGAGAACCACCCCAAGCGTCATGGAATAGCTGAAAATATAAATATAAAATCTTATAATAAAAAAATTCAATTTTAATTGACTATTTATTTGATCAGTTTCTTATTTTTTTATGTCTGCCGGCCAGACAATCATGGTGATGTGATGGTGTTTTTGGAAGCACTGTTTAAGGGTGGGTTTTCCAGCCAGACACATTATCTTTTGTAAAAAAACCCACGCACAGTATTAACAAAACACATTACCCAGCTAAAAAAATTATATATGGTCCATATATTTTTAATATATGAATGTATATAACTATATATGAATATGTATGAATTCATGTATGGAAATATATGGGATTATACATGGCAAAACTATTATATATGACTATTATATATGAACTAATATATGGACTAATATATGAAATGTATTATAACATATGAGCTTATATATGAAAATTTAAATATGAAGCTCTAATTATGTGGATCCATATATAAATATAATATTTTATATATGGAGCCATAAAAGAATGTATGCACACATGATATCTCACATAAGATCGGGTTTGCAATCAAAAAAGCTTGGAATTTTATCACTGCTGAATTGGAAATCCATTAGAAAATACATACGGTATGCAAGGTTTATATGCGTATCCTCAACGTTTAAAAAAGAAAAACTTTGTTAAAAAAACCATTCTTGTATGATTTTATACATTGTGGCCCCATTTAATATATCAAATAATCAAAAGGATAATCCAGTCATTAATTTTATAGAAAATAACAAAATTCTCTAGATAAGAAACAAAGTTCATATTACTGTATTGAAAACTATTGTTAGACGGATTATTTTTTCTTTTATAATTAATTGCATTAGTTTTTAAACTGATTTATTAAGCTAAATGTTATGTACGAATATGATTTATGTGTTTTGAAAATAATTGATTCACCTTTTGATGAATGAAATGACTTTTATTCGTTTTGAATTATTTGTCCAAACAAATGTTTTATTAAATACAACCTCTCTCTCTCAAATCTAAAAAAAAATCAATTTTAATAATTTAATTTATTGCACAGCTGGGCCTTTTGTGAATCAAGAGTGTATGAATATGAATTTTGCACATACATGTATGAAAATGTATGAATATATGTATATAATCATATATGCCCATATACCCTCATTTTTTGGATCCGAACCATATATGGGATATCATATATGCTCCATACATATTTTTTTTAGCTGGGTAATTATGTATATACATATGTACAATGTACATACATAAACACATGCGAGTACGTATGGATGCTCCGGTCAAATTATGGTTGAGTGCAAATACTATTTAACATTCAAACAGTATCTGCACTCATTCAATATTTCACACACAAATATTTCAGACACTTACCTTCTTGGATTCTTCAGGAATTGATAAGCTTCGCCACATTTAGTCAATCCTTTACAAAGACACTAGCGCATCCTAAAATAAATATATATTGTTACGTAAAAATATTCCTACAGGGTTAATGCAAAGAACTATCTAGAAGTACAAATAAAAGACGTATACGAGAAATTGCACGAACTGGAAGCAAAAATCGTCAATCTCCAATGCCAAGGCGGACCAGTGCGGTTTGCTCCAGAGGTTTCCAGCAGAATAAAGACGCCTTGTTTCGATGGAAGTGCACCATTGAACATCTTCAAATTCCAGTTCGAAACAGTGGCAAACAGAAATGGATGGGATAGTGAAGAAAAGGCCATAGAGCTAGTTTTGGCCTTGAAAGGTGGGGCAGCAGAAGTACTTGAAACTGTAATAGTAGGCTGCAGAAACAGTTTTGATGACATAATGGCTGCACTGCAACGCAAATATGGTGGAGAACACAAGCGTGACCTATACCGCATGGAATTGCGATGTAGAGGACAAAAGCCCAATGAGTCTCTACAAGATTTCGCAATGGAAATTGAGCGGTTGGTGCAGCTTACCTATCCAGGCGAAAACCATCCATTTCTGGATCATGTCAAAACAGAGGCGTTTGTTAATGGCATCCGTGACCCTGATATTAAACTTGCAGTGTGTGCTACGCAAAAGGCAACCTTCGCAGAAATGGTTTCATTTGCGCTGGCTCAGGAGACTGCTAGGGTGATTCTGCAGCCACAGGTGTGCAAGGTGCGGAACATGGAGGTTCATACTGAAAATGAGAATAGTCCAGTCTCTAGCATTAAGGAGGCCGTGAGACAAGCATTGGCGGAGAAAGAGCACAAAGTCAATAATAAGTGCTATAACTGCGGCAAAGTTGGTCATTACCAACGCAACTGCAAGGCGCCAAGAAAGAGAGCTAGATCTGTTTCGCCATCAAAGAACAATAAACGGGTGTACTCACAAATAACACAGGAGTCCCCATTAAACTAAAACGAGCTAGCACTAAGGGGCAAGAGCTAGCTCCCACAAACGACGGCCCCACAATCTCCATATCAGTGGTGCAGCAGAAAAATAGCAACCTTACTGCATGTGGATACATCAACGGTGAAAAGCACATCCTTACCATAGACACGGGAGCGTCACAGTCAATAATCAGGCCCGATGTAGTGAAGGGGAAATGTGAAACTATAAGCAATATACGACTACGTACAGCTACTGGGGAGCCTGCCACTGTCTATGGTAAGACTGAGGCCAGGGTGACTATTGCCAATATCAGTGTGAAACACGTATTTATTGTTGCCGATATTGTGGACGAGGTTATTATTGGAGCCGATTTTATGATAAGCCACGGAATCAACTTGCATATGGGGCAACAAGTGATGATTTGGCGTAATGTTGAAATACCGCTTGATGTTGGATATGACAATCAGATGCACGTTAAGAAACTGCTTGCTGTAGAAAATCAGACATTACCACCTTGATCTGAATCAGTAATATGGGCACGAATGGAGGGAGATTGTGAGGACAATCGGTTGTGGGTAGTAGAACCAGCAGAAAAAGTAATCAAGAAGAATGCCGAAATAGGTCAATGTGCTCCAGCAGAGGCAATAATAAACTGCGATGAAAAGCAAGAACCTGCCAATATTTCTGCAAATGAGCGTGAACCATTTCAGGCACATGTGGAGCAATGGGTAGCAGGGCTATCTCCTCCTAATAGAAATAAGGCCAAACAACTGCTAAAAAGACACGCCTGCATTTTTGCCGGGAAAAATCAAAGCCAAGGGAGAACGGCAATAGTGAAACATGAAATAAATACTGGCGATGCAAGGCCAATAAAACAGGCGCCCAAAAGTATACCACTAGCTAAGCGAACTGAGGTAAAAGAGTTGGTCAACGAAATGGAGCGGTGTGGTGTAATCGAACAATCTTCAAGTCCCTGGAGTTCACCGGTAGTTTTAGTAAAGAAAAAGGACGGCAGCACTCGATTTTGCGTTCGATTATAGAAAACTTAACGACGTGACTAAAAAGGACAGTTACCCGCTACCAAGAATTGACGACACCTTAGACACGCTTGCTGGAACGAAATGGTTCTCCACATTAGATCTAAAAAGCGGCTATTGGCAGGTGGAGATTGCAGAGAAAGACAAGGAGAAAACGGCTTTCAGTGCATGCGATGGTCTGTGGCAGTTTAATGTTATGCCATTTGGGCTCTGCAATGCTCCGGCTACTTTCGAGCGGCTCATGGAGCAAGTATTAAAGGGACTGCACTGGAAAACATGCTTGGTATATATTGATGACATAATTGTAATGGGGAAGACTTTTGATGAACACCTTAAAAATCTTACTGAAGTCTTTCAGCGCATATCATCGGCTGGACTTAAACTCAGCATCAAAAAGTGTGCACTATTCCAGAAAGAGGTGAAGTATCTGGGCAGATGGCATTTCAACAGATGAAGGTAAAATACGAGCAGTAAAAGACTGGCCTCGTCCAAGAAATCTTCACGAATTGCGCAGCTTTTTGGGCCTTTGCACATACTACAGACGCTTTGTGCCAAATTTGCTAATGTAGCTGCAAGCTTACATGAGCTGACAAAGAAGTCGCGACCATACGATTGGAGTGAATCGCAGGAAAAGGCTTTCCAGACACTAAAAGATTTATTGTGCACATCACCAGTCTTGGCATATCCAGTTGCTGGGGAAAAATTTGTGTTAGATAGCGATGCAAGTGGATATGGAATAGGAGGTGTACTATCACAGGTGATTAATGGAACAGAAAAAGTAGTGGGTTATTATAGCCGAATACTGTCGAAGCCCGAGAGGAACTACTGTGTGAGACGACGAGAGTTTCTGGCCGTGTTGGAGTGCATTAAGCATTTTCACAAATACTTATATGGCCAACATTTTACATTAAGAACTGACCATTCTGCACTCAGGTGACTACTGCAGTTTAAAAATCCTGAAGGGCAGCTAGCACGCTGGATTGAACGTCTTCAGAGCTACGATTTCAGCATTGAGCACAGAAAGGGTGCAAAGCATAATAATGCTGATGCTCTGTCACGGCGGCCCTGTAGCTTAGAGTGCAGACATTGTTTAAAAGTCGAAGCAAAAGAATGTGTCATTGATGTCAGGCTTACAAAAATTGGTACGGAAGAAGACTGGTCAGAAGCGCAACGGGCAGATCCTGCACTGGGAAAAATTATAGCGGCTAAAGAGGAGGATAGAAGACCCACACGTAATGAGATATCAGCTGAAAGTCCACTGGTAAAATCATATTGGGCCCAGTGGAACAGCCTGAAGCTGATAAATGGTGGTTTGTATCGTGTCTGGGAAAGTGTAAACGGTAAGACGGTTTCCAATCTGATCGTGGTCCCGACATCCAAGAGGAGCGAGGTGCTGAAGGAGTTCCATAATGGAGCCAGCGGTGGTCACCTGGGCGTAACATAAACGCTCGAAAAGTTAAAACAGCGTTTTTATTGGATTGGATGTCAACAAGCTGTAGCCGAATGGATAGCAAATTGCACACAGTGCTGTAACGACATGTTTTTCCGCTGGTGGCTGGGATAGCTTAGTCGCGTCCAGGGTCGGTACATAAATAGAAAAATAACACGATTTAAGGCTTTCTTTCGTAAACTTGTTTATTTATTGAAAATAATTAGAAATAACAATGATTTGTTCTGAGACACAGCGTTCTGCCAACGATTGCTTAGTTCGCCCGTAGGTGTGGACGTTCTGGGGAATTATACAATTCCTCGCCAAAACACGACACACGCTATGGGATGACCACCACGATCGTAGTCCAGCACCAGAGGGAGTTTAAGGGAATTATACAATTCCTCACCCAAACGTCCTCTGTAGGCTGTTGACCACGGCTTGCCTACCTTCTAAACGAAACAACTTCCACGATTTTATTACGGAAACGAATTCTTAGCCACCGAAATCAGTCAACAAGTAATTGAAAAAAAAACAACTGGAAACCACTTCAGGGAATTATACAAACAAACAATCACGACCTCGGACAACACACCAGTTTATATAAAAAACTATAGACTACCACACTCACATACTGAAATAATAAATGAACAAGTACAAAAAATGCTTGATGACGAAATAATAGAACCATCAATTAGCCCATATAATGCTCCACTCCTTTTGGTACCAAAGAAAAATATAGAAGATAAAAAGAAATGGAGACTTGTTGTAGATTTTAGAAAACTTAATGATAAAATTGTCAATGACAAATTTCCTTTAACTGGATTAGAAGACATTTTGGACAAATTAGGTAGAGCAAAATGGTTTTCTACACTCGATATGACCAGTTCCTTTCACCAAATTGAGTTAAATAAAGAATCCAGACCACTAACTGCTTTTTCTACACCACAAGGCCATTTTCAATTTAAAAGACTTCCATTCGGATTAAAAATTTCTTCAAATAGTTTTCAAAGAATGCTTACAATAGCACTATCTGGACTAGAATCTGAAGCATTTCTTTACGTTGATGACGTAATTGTGTACGGATGTAGTTTAAATCATCACAATCAAAATTTAATAAAAGTACTAGACCGATTACAAAAATACAATCTAAAACTAAATCCAAAGAAATGTTGTTTTTTAAGACCAGAAGTAGTTTACTTAGGACATTTAATAACAAAAGACGGAGTAAAAACAGACCCATCCAAATACGAAGTAATCAAAAACTATCCAGTACCGAAAAACGCGGACGAAGTAAGACGATTCGTTGCATTCTGCAACTACTACAGAAAATTCATACCAAACTTTGCCGACATTGCAAAACATTTGAACTCACTATTAAAGAAATCAACTAAATTTATTTGGACGGAACAATGCCAACATGCTTTTGAAGAATTAAAAGAAAAATTAATGAACCCACCAGTATTTTGATAAACCATTTATTTTAACAACTGACGCATCAAACTATGCGTTAGGAGCAGTATTATCTCAAGGCGAAATAGGTCAAGATTTACCAATCTCATACGCTAGTAAATCATTACAAAAACATGATATTAACAAACCAGTAATTGAAAAAGAACTTCTAGCAATTCATTGGAGCATAAATTTCTTTAAACCTTACTTATATGGCAGAAAATTTATTGTAGTCACAGACCACAGACCATTAATTTCACTATTTGCACACAAGAATCCTTCATCAAAGATGACAAGAATAAGACTGGATTTAAGTGACTATGACTTCACAATCGTTTATAAAAAAGGAAAAATGAATACAAATGCTGATGCACTTTCTAGGATAGAACTAGATTCAGACATATTAAAAGAAATGATACCACAAGAAAATGATGAAAAAGAAAAAAAGTATTAATAACGACAAGGGGTATGCAAAATAAGTTAAACAATGAGGCAAATAAAATAATAGATAATGAGCAAAATGAAGAGAAAAATGATATAGATAATAATACACGTGTAGAAGAAAATAATATGGAAAAATGTAATTCTCAGAAGCCTGATCAACTTCAAATATGGGAATGCATATCCATTAATGACGTCAAAAATATAAAAAAAATTGCAATTTAATAAAATTGAAAATATAGAAGAAAATGATATAATTATTGAAGATAATATTGTGCACATTGGACATAATGATAATTCATCGAAACCAGTTTCGACCATGAAGAAGTTATGTGCCAAAAATAAGATTAATAATAACAAAGTAAGTAACGATAATTCTCCGAAACTAGATTGGATTATGAAGAAGTTACATACAGAAAATATAAATAAAAATAATATGCATGCAAGATTCAGTGATAACTCAGCGAAACTAGATTCGATTCTGAGGAAACTGATATCTAAAATTAATACAGAAAATATAAAAGAATTAGCGCTTTCAACTGAAGATAAAATATTTAAAATATATACTAAAGAAGAATTGAAAAAAGCATATGCAAAAATAAGAATAAATAACAAAAGTCCTCAACTGAAAATATTAATATATAACGCCCCAAAAAGAATAACAGATGACATTTTAAAATATAAACTGATTGACCAATTCCACAATACCACCCACGCTGGACACTTAGGGATAAGAAAAACAATCATTAAATTAAAACAACGATACATCTGGAAGAACTTGAACAAAATGGTAAAACAATTTGTATCTCATTGTGACAGTTGTAACAAAAATAAACAGACAAAACACATAAAAGAACCACTAACACTAACAAACACACCAAACAATAGTTTTGAAGTGATTTCAATTGACACCGTTGGTCCTCTTCGCATATCAAATGACTACCGCTACATCTTATTAATGCAATGTGAGCTAACAAAATTTGTCGTTGCACATCCAATGCCGACAAAAGATGCACTTGTCACAGCAAAAACATTAGTTGAAAATTTCATTTTAAAATAAGGTCAATTTAAGGTACTTAAATCCGACAGAGGAACAGAATTTACAAATGAACTTATGAAAAACATATGCTCATTATTACAAATCAAACAAGTATTTTCAACACCATACCACCATGAAACATTAGGTTTAATAGAAAGAAACCATAGAGTTCTTAACGAGTTCTTGCTAACAACCGCAAATGATTATGAATGTGATAAGTGGATTCCATATTTCACTTTTGCCTACAATACGGCACCACATGTAGATACAGGCTACTCGCCTTTTGAATTAGTTTATGGGAAATTACCAAGCTTACCATCTGACACCATAAATAATAAAATAAAAATATATAATTATGACGACTACGTACAAGAATTACGAGTCACATTACAATTTGCATTAAATAAGGCAAAAGAATTATTAATAAAATCTAAAGAAAAAAGAATAAATAATGATAAAAGTAAAAATAGACTTAATCTTAATGTAGGAGATTTAGTATTAATTAAAATAGAAGATAGGAAAAAATATCAAAGTCCATATAAAGGACCATTCAAAATAATAAGTAGGGATGGTGTAAACACCACAATAGATTACAAGGGAACAAATAAAACATACCATAATAATAATTTAAAACCATTTAAATCATTATAGAATACAAATCCTAATATAATCCCTAATATACGTAAAAATAAAATATCTATATCTATATAAAAATTCAAATTAATTATTTTATAAATGTTCAAATTAATTATGTGTATAAGTAAATTATAAGAAAATATTGTAACAATACTATGAAGTTGATTAGAAAAATTCCTCTCTAATTTTTCTCTTAAGGGTGAGGGTGTAGTGTATCACACAAGTTGATAATGCTTGCACAGTGAATGCAACAAAGAACTAATAAAGTATCAATAACTTTACTTTCTTTGTATGCATGCATGTGGTGCAATGCTGAACTGCTTACGATTAATTGTTTGAGTGACACATTTCTGTTTGAGTGCAATTGTAAATATAAAATACGATGATTGGTCAAACAGAAATGTGAATACGATACTTCATAGTATTGAAAGAGAAAACAATAACATTTGTATATTTAGAATAAGTTAGAAAGGTTAAGATTTATTTTCAAAATTAGTATATAAGCCAAAGCAAAAATACAATAAAATCAGACTTTAATTTGCTTAACATAAATCGGCTCTTTAGCCTTGTTTTCTTCTTAAAGTTTCAAAACTTCTTTTGGCAGTTCTTTTTAACGCCTAAGTTTTAGCTGGGACCCCCTCAGCTGTATTAAAATAAAAATAGGGGCTATAGGGACTCCTATTACTAAGACACATAATATTACACAATTCCTCACCAAAGCAGCCTATAGTGTATCGAGTTAAGCAAAAAAAGAAAAACCACCTCAGGGAATTATACAATTCCTCACTAAGGCAGCCTTTAGTGTATAGTGAACTAATGGCAGTTGATGCTGAGCATAAGAATTATTTTGGGGAATTATACAATTCCTCACCAAACTAGCTCTTACCTACAGGTCTCCTGCCAGCCGACTGATCCATTTCTTTACAATGTTGCTGCCTTTATTCTTGTGTTTGCTTGTGCACACACACATACTCTCACACACGCATGTGTTGACAAATAAACAGCTGTGCTCTTATTAATGGTTGTATTTTCACTCCAATGAGCATTTTAGTTGACATGTAGGTGGCGGGGCCGTTATATTTGAATTTCGACTGGAAGAACGCTGCATTATCATTCGGTTATTTAAATCATATATAAAAAGATGTACTACAATGTTAAATATATTTGGTGCCAATATAATTTTATATAAATGATTTAATGCAAATAAAATTAGGAATTCAATACTTATTTGATAAAAATAAAAAAAAGAATAATCATATAAAAAAAAACAATACCAATAAAATAATAATATTTCAAATATAGTGTTGTTTGTGTTGGGCAAAACGAGGGCGTCGACTTTGGCCGTGACACTTCTCCCCCTCGTCGCACAACGCTGTGCTTAGACATTCTTCATCTTCGGCAGCCAGGTCACTCGAACGTTGCCACTCCGAGCTATGTTGATGCGATAACGCTGTCCCTCTATGTCCCGCACCAGCCGTTGTGGTTGGTGGCCAGACCTGGCCTGTAGTATGCCCTCGATTTCTGTCTTTAGCTCCGTGGGGACTTGGGACCAATTGATTTATTTAGGGCTAGTTGGTATGGGTGGGGTCTTACTAGGTCCGGATGATAACGGAGCTCCCTCTAATCTAGCGGCTACCGCTTCGGTAGGGTCTGTGGGGGTATCTGTGGAGGCGGCGTTTGGCGGAATGGTGATGGGCGTAGGGCTTCCCACCAGTGTGGGAGTTGATGGGTTGCTCTCGGCTTGTCCTTTGGAGTCTGCCGCTAGGTGGTTCGAGGTCGGTAACAGGATTTGGGGTGTTTCCGACTTCTGTCGAGTAGTCGGTACCACTATTTTTACGACAAACGCCTTTTCATAATATTGAAATCCGAGGCGCTGGTATTGCCTTTCCTGAAATTCCCAAGATGCATAACCCTGTCGTCGTGGTGGCGATGGCAGTCGGTAATTTTCCCATTCGCTGGACTCCGGTGAGCTAGGAGGGGAGGGTGCTCTGGGTGGCGGACGGTCCAATTGTGTGTCGTTAGCCCCGAAAAATGTGCGATACATATCGTCTTTTAAGTCGTGGTCCACGAAATCAAGCTCTTCCAGTGGAATTAACTCCTCGTGTGAGTTTGGTGGTTCGGGGATTATTGGCGAAGCATGGCAGTCCGTAACCACAACCTCTTCGTCGGGTAGCATTTGGTGTGCATTGGGCACTTTGTTGCCATGGTAGACCGTGGATGGTGTATCCTTATTCTCCTTCTGTGCGGTCATTCGGTAGCCAAAGGCGTGCGTTGGACGGTTGTTGCCCGGCGTATTTCTTTGCATTGGGGCCGATTGGGCTGGGGACTTCTGCCGTTTCGTGGTTTCAGCAGGATGTGCGTATGACGTTTTTCTTTTGCTAGTGCTGGGGACATCGTCGTCGCTTAAAAATATTGTTTTCGTATTTTGGCCTGCTCTCTCTTGAGGTTTTCTTGAAATCTCTGGCGAGTCTTCTCGAAATTTTTCCGCTCGGCACTCATCCTGATCGAGGTGTTGTTGGACGGAGATGTGATCTATAAATAGAGTAGGAAGACGAATTATTACTAGTTAGTGGTGGTATTCTTTGAGGTCACTGAGGTGTGCAGTACGGTCGTCGTTCGTTTCGTTGTCTCTGATTTTTACTATAACCGGCGACACAAATCCTGTGACCGTATATGGCCCCGCATATTTCGGTGCCAGTTTGGCCGCAAAACTTTCGCTTGCTTTTGAGAGCGGGTGTTGTCGGGCCAACACTTCCTCACCAATTTGTGGTTTCCACCGTCGCCGTCTTAGATTATAGTGCCGCTGCTGCTTCTGCGAAGCCTTGTCTAAATTCCTCCTCACAATTTTAAATACTTACTGGAGTTCGTTGGCCCTCTCGTTTGGTGTGGGATTACGGGCCCCTGTCCCCATCGTTACTTCGTCATATAACGTTTTTGGGAGGCGTGGTTCCCGTCCTTGAGCTAGGTAGGCTGGTGAGTAACCGGTAGATTCGGCCGTGCTCGAGTTTATAGCTAGCATGATTTCTGGCAAAAATTCATCCAGGTATTGTGGTGTTTACCGGAGAACTGTGCAATAATGGTTTTAATGGTACGATTGGCCCTTTCTGTTGGATTTTCCTGGGGGGTGTACGGGGCAGTAAACTGTTGCATCACTCCCATTTCGTTCAGGAATCGGCTAAATATTCGTGCCGTAAATTGGGTTCCATTATCGGTGATGATTCTTTTTGGTACCCGATATCTAGCCAGTATTCGCTCCCTGAAGGCCGTAATCAGTCCTTCCGCCGTAGCCTTGCGAAGGGGCACCAGCTCACACCACTTTGAGAAGCGGTCAAAAAACACCAAGAGGGTTGTGTTCCCATGCTTAGTTCGGGGCAGAGGTCCCACGACATCTGCGCACACAGTTGCCCATGGTTCTTCCGGAATTCGGGTGAGCATTTCACCTGCTGGTAGTTGTTGGCTGACTTTGTATCTTTGGCAGGACTCACATTTACAAACGTAGCGGATAAAGTCAGTAGCCATCCCGGGCCAAAAGTATCGGCTGGCCACTTTGTTGAGGGTTTTTCAGGTACCTAGATGGCCACCCGCTGCGCTATCATGGTTTTCTTCTATTACTTGCGTTCGTAATGGAGTGGGGACGCACAATTTCCAGGGTGTGCAATCTTCGTCGTGATTTCCACGGGTGGTGTGTTTGTATAATTGGTTGTTGATTATACTGAAATTCGGGAACTTATCGGGTTGCTCCCGCACTTCGGCCATCCGGCGCTTCACCCAGATGCATTCTTTATTGTGCGAGATTTGTGCCAAATTTAAGGTGTCTAACGGTTGTCGTGACAAGGCATCAGCAACAACATTTTGTTTACCCTTGCGATATTGAATGGAGAATTGATGTTGTTGTAGCTCTAATGCCCAGCGGGCGAGTCGACCTGTTGGGTTATCTATGCTGTTCAACCATTTTAGAGATAAGTGGTCGGTAACTACCACGAACCGGTAACCTTCCAAGTATGGCCTCATTTTACGGATTCCCCAGATGATCGCCAAGCATTCGTTTTCGGTGGCGGAATAATTTTTTTCGGCCCCGATGAGATGTCTGCTTGCATAGCCTATAACTCGCTCGGTTCTCTCAAGATTTTGAGTCAATACGACCCCTAATCCGCATTCGCTGGCATCGGTTTGTAGTGTGAATGTCTTGGTGAAGTCAGGGCAGGCTAGTACTGGGGCCTCTGTTAGTCTGGTTTTTAAGAGCTCAAACGCTTTCTGCTGCTCTTCCTCCCATTTCCAATGTTTACCCTTTTGGAGTAGTTGGGTCAATGGTTTGGATATCGTGGCAAATTCAGGCACAAAGCGGCGATACCAGGAGGTTACCCCCAAAAACCTTCGTACTTCTTTGACATTTGTGGCTGGTTTCATGTTGGTAACTGCGGCGACCTTTTCTGGGTCTGTTTGGATTCCATCTCGAGTGATTACGTGTCCGAGATATTTGGTCTCGGTCTTGAAAAATTCACATTTTTCCGCATTCAATTTTAAATTGGCAGCGCGCAACCGACGTAATACCTCTCTTAAACTTTCCAAATGTTCTTCAAACGAAGCCCCGATTACGATTATATCTTATAAATATGCAAACGCGTAGGGTTCCATCTCTGGTCCAATGACACTATCTAGTGCTCGTTGAAACGTCGCTGGGGCCGAGTGCAGACCAAACGGCATAACCCGCCATTGATACAATCCTCTACCGGTTACTGCAAACGCTGTGTACTTTTTGCTGTCCGCTGATAGCGGGATCTGCCAGTATTCATCTTTTAGATCGAGGCTACTTATGAATTTTGCATTTCTGAGTCTGTCGAGGATGGTATCAATGCGAGGCAGTGGATATGCATCTGGAATTGAACGAGCATTTAACTGCCTAAAATCCATGCATACTCTCCATTTGCCATTCTTTTTCTTGACTAGCGTAATTGAGAAGCTGTAAGGACTTCGCGAAGGCTCGATGCAACCCCGGGCAATGAGCTCGTTTACCTCGTCATCGATAAGGGCCTGCATAGCTGGGTTTCGCTGGGCGTATCTCAATTTAATAGGACGTTCGTCTTTCATCACAATTTTGTGTTCGGCAATATTGGAGCAACCCTGAATATTGTCGAACTTAGGCAACTCTTCGGCCAAAAATCTGTCAATCTCCGCTTGGTATTTTATGGGGTCGTCTGCCGCCACTTCAGCCGTACTACCACCTGTAGGATTTACTTTTAATGAAGTTATCACGCTTACTTTTGTATTTTGCTTGCCGCTGTAGTCCTTCTGCGGGGAACGTCTTGGAGCCATGGGTTCATAATGCGCCACCAGTCCGGCACATTTAAAACTAGTGTTAAGTTTCTTTAAGGCGTCGAGCCCAAGAATGAGGTCCTCGAGTGCCTCTTTCAATACCAGAAAATCGCACCATGTGGTTATATTTCCAAGGGTTATATTGAGTCGTATTCCTTCCGTAATAAGTTTCTTGGAGCCGTCCGCCAAGAATACTTCGAAACTGATTGGGACGTATTTGGGCTGCTTCTCCAGCCGTTTTGCCAACCTAGGTGAAATAAAACTTTTCGTGGCACCTGTGTCGACTATTGCGGTGATTAATTGCCCTTTTATCTGTATTAGAGCTTTTAGTTTTTCTTCTTCCCATCTTAAAACTGTTTTATTGTTATGGGGAGTGTGTGTGAGTTGTGGTTGAGTGGGGATCGTGGGGTTAGACTGGCCTTCGCGCAGTATTCGGTGGTGTTCGCCACGAGTGGGGCCATTCGTAGGTGGTATGCTTTCCAAATCATCTGCTAGTTGGACCAACTCGCTCAGGTTCGTAAAATCGCTTCGACGAATGTACCACTGGTATTCTGGGTGGGCATTCCGGAAGATTCTCTCCAGCTTTTGTTTCTCCGTTAGTTTGTGTGGGAGTGGGTCTCATCAAATTTTGGAGCGCCAGTAGATAATCTTTGAATGCCTCCCTGGGACGTTGCGTTATCTTTCAAATTTCATCTTCGAGCTTTTCGAAATAGTGCGGAGGAAGAAAAAATGCGTAAAAATCATCTTTAAATCGGGACCACTGTTCCCAGTGCTTGTTATTATTCCTGAACCATGTGAGGGCCCTCTCACGTAACAGTTCTGGCATGATCCGGGGAAGCTGGTTCACATCCGCGTCGTACATTTCTGCCAGTTCTTCTATGCGTTCGATGAAACCCAAGGGATCCTTACCGCCGTTGTATTTCATACCCCATTTTCGCACTAATTCGATGACTGTCACACGTTCTTCGTTGGATGTTGGGGATTTGGCATAATTGACCGAACCGCCATTATCTCCTACGGGCATGGTCGATAAACCGCCACCGTCTGTTTTTGATGGGGATGACTGGTAGTTATACTCTGTCTCAGTGGCCGTTGGTAATTTGAGCGTGTTGGCACTGTGGCTTCGTGCTTCATTTGTAACTCTAAGAGTTGTGGTAATCTTTCTTCGGGGTGTTCCAGCGATAAAAATTTTGCTAGCCGCTTACGCATGTCTTCTACGTTGCCGGTGGCATCTTGCTCGAACCGAGTTAAATATTTCACCAACTCGTCCTTTTTCAGGGAGTATGCCCAGGAAGTGCGCAACATTTCGAAAGATATCGAAGGGGGAGCTTCACCACACTACACAACACAAATCCTTTATATTTATAAATATATATACGTTTCTATATTTTAAAAATTTTAAATATTATATCTAAAATTTTTTTTTATTAACACAAGTTATCATAAAAATTTTTTTTTATTATTTTTATTTTTTTTTTTTATTTCAATAATTTTTTTTGTTATTAAAAAAAAATTTTAATGAAAATTAGAATTCATCAGTCGGCCATTATTATTTTATTTTTACATGATGGACAAAAAAAAATTATGTCCCTGCTCGGGCGCCAATGTAACGACACGTTTTTCCGCTGGTGGCTGGGATAGCTTAATCGCGTCCAGGGTCGGTACATAAATAGAAAAATAACACGATTTAAGGCTTTCTTTCGTAAACTTGTTTATTTATTGAATCAAGTAAAATAATTAGAAATAACAATGATTTGTTCTGAGACACAGCGTTCTGCCAACGATTGCTTAGTTCGCCCGTAGGTGTGGACGTTCTGGGGAATTATACAATTCCTCGCCAAAACACGACACACGCTATGGGATGACCACCACGATCGTAGTCCAGCACCAGAGGGAGTTTAAGGGAATTATACAATTCCTCACCCAAACGTCCTCTGTAAGCTGTTGACCACGGCTTGCCTACCTTCTAAACGAAACAACTTCCACGATTTTATTACGGGAACGAATTCTTAGCCACCGAAATCAGTCAACAAGTAATTGAAAAAAAACAACTGGAAACCACTTCAGGGAATTATACAATTCCTCACCAAAGCAGCCTATAGTGTATCGAGTTAAGCAAAAAAAGAAAAACCACCTCAGGGAATTATACAATTCCTCACTAAGGCAGCCTTTAGTGTATAGTGAACTAATGGCAGTTGATGCTGAGCATAAGAATTATTTTGGGGAATTATACAATTCCTCACCAAACTAGCTCTTACCTACAGGTCTCCTGCCAGCCGACTGATCCATTTCTTTACAATGTTGCTGCCTTTATTCTTGTGTTTGCTTGTGCACACACACATACTCTCACACAAGCATGTGTTCACAAACAAACAGCTGTGCTCTTATTAATGGTTGTATTTTCACTCCAATGAGCATTTTAGTTGACATGTAGGTGGCGGGGCCGTTATATTTGAATTTCGACTGGAAGAACGCTGCATTATCATTCGGTTATTTAAATAATATATAAAAAGATGTACTACAATGTTAAATATATTTGGTGCCAATATAATTTTATATAAATGATTTAATGCAAATAAAATTAGGAATTCAATACTTATTTGATAAAAATAAAAAAAAAGAATAATCATATAAAAAAAAACAATACTAATAAAATAATAATATTTCAAATATAGTGTTGTTTGTGTTGGGCAAAACGAGGGCGCCGACTTTGGCCGTGACAGTGCATGAAAGCTAAGAGTCCAGCTAAACGAAGTCGGGGTCTACTGCAAAAATAAAACTCGGGAGCACCATTTGAGACGATAGCAATGGATGTTGCAGGACCTTTTCCAGTCAGCAACGCTGGGAATCGATATATTCTTGTAGTGATGGACTATTTCAGCAAATGGCCAGAAGTTTATGCCATACCCAACCAGGAAGCCAGAACTGTTGTGGACGCGTTTGTAAACAACTGGGTATGTCGCTATGGAGTTCCTATTGAATTGCACTCTGATCAAGGTAGAAATTTTGAGTCTGCCATATTTAAAGACATGTGCGAGCCTCATGGAATAAAGAAAACCAGAACCACACCACTTCACCCACAGTCTGATGGCATGGTAGAGAGATTCAACCCTACATTAGAAGAATTTTTGCGAAAAGTGGTTAGCGCGCACCAAAAGAACTGGGACGAGCACATTCCAGAATTTCTATTAGCATACAGGTCAGCTGTGCATGACACACCATCGCGAACACCTGCAAAAGTTATCTTTGGAGCTGAGTTAAAGTTGCCTGGAGATTTAGAGTTCGGCGTCAAGCCCACACAAGCAAATGAAGCAGATACTGGCCCTTTCCAAAGGCAAGAAAATTTAAATGAGCTACATGAATTTGTACGTAGCCGAATTAAAATGGTCAGTAATAAGATGAAAGTTAGATACGACCGTTCTGCAAATTCTAAAGGCTTTATTGAGGGTCAATTGGTTCTACTTTTCAACCTACAGCGGAAAATAGGATTGTCTCCCAAACTACAGACTCATTGGGAGGGACCATATACGGTAATAAAAAGGCTAAACGATGTCGTCTACAGAATACAAAAACACAATAGCCTAAGGTCAAAAATGAAAGTTGTACATTTAGAACGACTCGCGAGCTATGGGAAGCCGGATGATGGGCCTATTTGGGACGAATAGGCTTAAGTGGGCGGCAGTGTTACGTAAAAATATTCCTACAGGGTTAATGCAAAGAACTATCTAGAAGTATTTAACTAAAGCGCTAAACGTATACACATATTCACGTGCAAGCACTATAGCAACAACAATTGTGTACAAAGCTACAGACATACACGTATACAAATAAAAGTGCGAGCACTTATTGTAACCACCCTGTACTAAAAATAGCACACTGCACTACCAACATACAAGTCGTTACTTTAAAAATTCAAAGATTAATGGCCAATCGAATAACCTACAAACATCTAGAAACGGCGACATGAATTTTCCCCATTATGCTAGAAGACTGTTTGAACATCTGGCTACCAACAAACAAACACGCCTATACGGCCATATCGTTTCTTCTGTGTTGGTCTTTACTAAGTACATGCATGTTGCCACACCATCTACTTACGAATATTCTAGATCCGGTTTGGTAATATAAAAAGAGCTGCCGTATGTCAGAAGTCAGTCAGTATTAATTGGAATTTAGTGGAGTGAACATCGTTGAAAGTAAAAGACATCGTGTCGTGGATAATACCGTTAAGAAGTAAATAAGAAAAGACAAGTTGTAATTGGTTTAGTCAAGAATAAAAGGAAGTTCAGTTGCAAATAAGAAAATCGTGTTGTTATTTATTTTTATTTTTGAGCAATCAAAAGAACTCGCACGTTTAATAAAATTTAAACGTAACAATATTTTAATTTTTGTTTTGAGTGTTATAAGAACACAGAGCACATAATTTAGTTATGTATGTACGTACGTGTGTGCCCACCAGCCAGGCCATTATATGCATGTGTGTTTAGAAATAATGTTGAAGGGTTTGTTTTCTTTATTTCCATACAGACAAATATGAGCAATTTGAAATTTCAAATATAATAAAATTTATCTGTATGTTATAAGCAAACCTAACCACAAACAGCATTTGATAAAAAACACAAAACACTTGCAACACCGCAATTCTGGGTCTGCCGGACACACCTTCATTGAGTGTCATTACTGTTTATCAAATATAAGTATGTTCCAAACAGTGTCTGGCACTCAATGAATAAATATTTTGTCACTTAAAATTTCAAACACTAACCTTTTGGGATTCTCCGGGAACCGATGGAGCTTCTCCACATCTGGGCAGCCTTTTATGCACTTGCAACTCCTGTAAAGAGTAATGGGAATTATTGTTTATTAAATAGAATCTATAAAATAAGTACTTACGTGTTAATTTTCTTCAGCTTTTGCTTTGTACAGGATCTGCAAAAGAAATTTATAATTAAAAAAATTTAAAGAAATATAAACAAAATGACTTACCTCTTTGAAAAACTGCAACAGAATGGCTGCTGCCATAAGACTTGTGGTGGAATGCAGGATTGCATTTATGAAAAGGCGCCAATTTATGCATTTTTTCCATAAATTGGCGCCTTTTCATAATTTTTCTGGCAAAAACATCAATTGAAAATAAAATAATTTCAATTGACGTTCAACCTGTTGAAATGACAAAGACAGGCATATTCAAAACAACATGATTTTTTCCTTTAATGCAAATCGTGTTAAATGATATTGCCATTTTGGGATGCCATTCGTCAATTTTTCGGAAAAATTACGTGGCCGAATTTCCCGTGTCCAATCTGCCTAACCTGTGTCCTAAACTGGCTGCTCGTGTAATTGATTGAGCAACTGTATGTGAGAACAGATTCGTAGCCAGTTTAACTTTCTGTATTTCAGCTCCAGCAACGCTTAGATAATGTACTGATATTTTGTTTGTGATTTTTAAGAAACTAGATTGAAGCGATAAAAGATTTAAAATAATATCCTTCTTAACTTCTTTGCCGTTAATCATAAACCCGTCGTCAATAAAATGGTTTCTTAACAGTTTAATCATATGTAGAACATCACTAAACACGAATATTTTTGTGTCGTCGAACAAAAACCTGTAAATTTAAAATTACTTTAATTACCACACAATACATACTTACTACATATACCACTCACCAGGGCTTATTAAAATCAACTTCAAGCTCATTAAAAAGTTTTCGGTTCCCACCACCCAAATCACAAACAATTGCAACAATTTCAAAGCCACACTGCTGCATTGTCTTCACTATATCAAATAATATAATTTTTGTCATTTGGAAATCATAGTTATAGAATATTGGTTGCTTCCATTTTGCTGTCAAACCTGATAATAAAATAGAAAAATGTTAATAAAAACTCTTGAAATTGATTTATATAAATCACCTCTCAACATAGCCACCTGAATATAATTAGCCGGTTCTAACAAAGAGTCTGTTGGCTTGTCGTAACAATATTTTTTTTGCCTTCATTTCATCAAAGCTTAATAATACACACAGATTATGTATTTTGGACATTTGATTAGCCGCAGACAATATTTTTACAACAGGATCCAAAATACCTGTCGACACATCTAATTTCTGTGACCACCTCTGCAATGTTCTTACGGAGGGAAGCGAAAAATTTTTTCTCTTCAGCAACCTGTAAGCCTTGGCACTTGTGAAATATAGCGTAATTGACTGTGCAATATCTTCTTCAGTAAAGTTTTGTCTTTTGTCACCGTTTTTAAATTTTTTATTTGGCCTTCAGTGAAAAGACGTCTCAGTGCCTTCTGCAGATTTGCGTTTGTAAACTTTAACTTCTGAACTTCTTGAGACAAATTTTTAGTAGTGATCTCAGCTTGGTTTTTTTGCATTTTTAGCATATCATTTTCCTTACGCAATGCATCCCTAGAAACGATCATATATGTAAAAGTTTTTGTGAACCATTTAAAAGTATATATAAAAGTGTAGATACATACATTTTGTCTTCCAAATTTTTTATGTAGATCTGTAAACTGTCTTCGTTAGTGCTAGTCTTCACCATTGTTCGTTCCTCAGGGAATTTTGTTGTTTCCACCACGATTGTTTTTGTTTCCTCTACAAATGTTTTGGTTTCCTCTACGGATGTTGTTGCTTCCTCTACGAATGTTTTTGTCTCCTCTTCCGTTTCACCCGCTTCTATAGTCGGTACTACTCTCTCTTTCAACTTCAGAATTGCTCGATTGCTGAATCCTATGCGTAATAATTAATTAAAAAACTGAACAAATAAAAAACATAATTGTAACTTACCTATTTCAAATTTTAAATTTCTTTCAAAATCGTCCTGTTTAAAATGTAGAGAACAAATTCTCTCCCTGTGGGTCTTTATTGTATCCCGCCGATTGCACAACTTTATCCAAAGTCTTTTTAGCCCTTTATCGTTCTTTGGAAAACTATAAAAAGATACAGCTAAATTTAAATTAATTACAAATATGCACAAAATTAATTTTTCACACATTTGCTCACATGATTTTTGACTATCATTTTGCCTGCATTTGCCCACTGCACACTTAATTTTTTTTTATACCCTTTACCAAAAAATGGTAAAAGGGTATATATAGGTTTGTAATTTCTACAATATTAATAAGCGACACATAAAGTATATATATTCTGGATCCTTATGCATAGGGAAGACGAACAAGCGATGTCCGTCTGTCTGTACGTGAAATCAGTTTTTTCAAGCTCCCAGAAGAGCTGGAGACTTCGTTCTTGGACTGGTGTGTTAGAAATTTTCCGAAAAATTTTGCTATTGAAAATCAGCAAAATCGAGCAGACGGTTTCAGAGCTGGAAAACTCATACCCAATATTCCCATAGAAAATAACTACCGAAAACTAGTTTTCATTACTTTTTGATTAAATTAACTTATTTTATACTTCGGTATAAATAAAATTGGTATTTATAATTAAAAAAAATTAAAAAATTTAACAAATTAAAAAAACGTTTCCAGGGTTGGACAACTTTAGCTTTTTTTCTAATAATTAAACATATTTCATGTTTTAGGAAGAAAGCTGTTTTCTCAGAACGGTAAAAGCTACGGATCTGAAATTTGGACAGTGTATGTAGAACTTTGGTCGCTACAACAACAAATATATAAAAGCTAAAAATTAAAGGGTGTTCCAAAATGAGTGACGAAAACTTTTAAAATTCCATGTTATATACATACAATTGTATTATGTATGTACATATGCATATTGACACTTGAAATTTGTAAAATTAATGTATTTTTATATATGCTACAACAATTAACACTAAAATTAAAAAAATTTAAATTAAAGGGTGGTCCATCAGTTAATGCAATTTTGACTATGTAATTTTAACAAATTGCTATATCAGTTCTCGTTGTACCTTCATAGTGAACTAACGTCATAGCGGAGTTTTTTTTTACATACATACTTAACAAAAAAAATCATATAAAAGAAAATATTCGTAATACATATTATTAACTTTGATAAATAAGCTTTAATTGCTTTGTTAATATTTTTTTGCATAGTCATAAATAACAAAAACAAAAAAAACTGTAATCAAAAAAAAAAAAAAAAAACAAAAGTACCCTTAAGGAATACTCTATATGAGTACCTCAAAAACAAATAAATGTGAAGTGAGTTATAACGGCAGAAATGCCTATTTTACTGTGAGTTCTGATGCTCATAATGATAACAATAAAAATAAGAAACCTGATGACAGACTAACTGTTAGTTCGGAAGCTCTTAATAAAAATTAAAAATCTGATAATACACTTTTTCTAACATCAAATCCACTTTTTCGACAGCGATCAACTTCGCTTTGTCCAATGCCTACTAGTGATTCTTTAACATTACAGTTGCCTAGTACTTCGTCAGTTAAGCCATTGAAATCATTCGCTTCGGGCTGTTCATCACCTAACCAAGTTATCACTACAGATAACAGTAGCTCAAAACCAAAGGTACAAGTCGGAATGGACAGATATATAACCGTGGTAAAGCGTGGGCGAAGCCCGAATTCTTCTAAAATTTCATCTGTTCCAAAGATGTCTAGGGATAACAGCGCATCATCCATGAATCGCCAAAATCGTTTTTCATTATTGCAAGACGATAACGAAAAGACCGCTTCATCATCTCAGAAGTCTTTTAAGCCACCACCAATATATGTGAGGGAAAAAATTCTAACGCGCTTCTAAAAAAACTACTGTCGACCATTGGTGAAAAAACTTTTCACGTAATTCCAATTAAAAGAGGTAATATTGATGAAACTAAAATCCAAATATACGATGAAAACAATTTTCGAAAAATTGTAAATGATTTTGAAAAAAATAAAACAAACTTTTACACATACCAGCTTAAGAGTGCTAAAGGCCTACAGATAGTACTAAAGGGCACAGATTCATATGTTGAGCCCGAAGAAGTAAAATGTGCACTTCTAGACCAACGATTTAAGGTAAAAAATTTTACTAATATAATTAACAGAGAAAAGGTCGCCCAACTCCTATTTCGCATTGAACTGGAGCCGAATGACATACAATTGAAAAAAAATGAAACCCATCCAATTTATAGCGTAAAGTTTCTGTTACACCGAAAAATCACAGTTGAAGAGCCACGTAAGCTTTCAGGTCCTGTACAGTGCCATAATTGCCAAGAATATGGCCATACAAAAACTTACTGCAATTTACCTACAGTTTGTGTTATCTGCGGTGAATTGCATGGTACTGCTAGCTGCACTAAGCCAAAAGAACAAGCAGAAAAAAAATGTAGTAATTGTGGCGGTAATCACACCGCTAACTATAGAGGATGCCCTGTATATTCTTTTGTTAAACAGACTATGAGTCAAAAACCTAAGTTAGCTCCAGCCCAACCATTAAACGCGTACACCGTCTCTTTTGCTCAAGTAAGTCAACCAGTTACTTCACGTGTATCGTATGCCGATGCTGCTAAGGCTAGTTCTAGTCCCTCACAAAATGTTTCACCGCAAAATAATTCAGCGAATGCAAGCTCAGGCTTTAACTTTAGTCGCATTGAAGCTACTATTGAGAATCTGGTGCTAACTATAAACAACTTTGCAACAAATATGACTAGCATGATTCAAGAAATGCTGCGAATGCAGAATACACTGCTTCAAGCATTAGTTAACAAACCATGAACATGTTAAAAATATGTTTCTGGAACGCAAACGGCATTCGCCAGCATAAAAATGAACTTGAGCACTTCCTCATGGAAAAAAATATTGATATAATGTTGGTCTCTGAGACTCATTTGACTTCAAGGAGCTTATTTAAAATAAATGGTTACACTCTATATGATGCAAAGGACCCGAGGGGGAGAGCATGCGGTGGGTCAGCAATTCTAATTAAGTCAAGACTCAAACACTATGTTCTTGATAACATTTGTGAAGAACATCTACAAGCAACAAATATTTGTGTCGAAAATTTTGTTACAAATTTCGTGATATCATCAATTTACTCCCCTCCCAGATTCGCAATTACTGAGGATCAATTCGAGGAATTCTACAAATCTCTTGGCCCTTGTTTTGTAGCAGCTGGGGACTACAATGCAAAACATACGTTCTGGGGTTCGCGTCTTATTACACCTAGAGGTCGGGCATTGTTCAACACAATTTCAAAAATGGGCTTGGACGTCATTTCAAGTGGGGAGCCCACTTATTGGCCTACGGACATACAAAAAATTCCGGATGTTTTAGATTTTGGAGTCATGAAAAATATCGGTAGGGAATTAATTCATGTTGAAGCTTCTGTAGATCTCTCCTCCGATCACTCTCCCACGATTGTTACAATTTGTAGCCCACTAAGAAGTGACTTCCCTGTCCCATATGTAAAGATGATCAACCGTGTTAATTGGGTGGGGTTCAAAAAATACCTCAGTAGTCATTGTACGAAAAATATTAACCTAAGAACACCAGGTGATATTGAATCTAACATTGAAAATCTTAACGAAAATATTAAACAGTCTGCTAAACATGCCCCTACTTCCCATCCGCAGACTGGGTTTAATAGAATTTATTCTACAGACATTGAACGTCTTTTACGTGAAAAAAGGACAGCTAGAAGGGAATGGCAACAGCACAGATCACCCCAAAATAAAATTAGATTTAAAGAGTGCACTAGACGACTCCAAGAGCTGCTGGCATGTGAAAAAACTGTATGTCTTAAAAATTATCTGGAAAATCTTGATGCCACACCTGCATCTAATTACTCCTTGTGGCGAGCTGCTAGAAGGCTTAAAACAACCGTTGAATATAGACCACCTCTGCGCACTTCTACCGGAGTTTGGGCCAGAAGCGATACTGAAAAAAATAACATATTTGTTGAGCATTTAAAATCCGTATTTAACCCCCAACACATGTACTGGTGTTGTTGATTTACCAAGTGTAGTTGCGCTACCCCCTCGACCCATAAAATTTAAGACGCGTGATGTTCAGAAACTAATTGCTGACCTCAACTCGAAGAAAGCTCCAGGAATTGATGGAATAAGTAACAATATGCTCCCCTGTGGCACACCGGAAGATATAGATTCGGGCACACTCATGAATTCTCCTTCCACAACCGTGAACTTCCGGGTAGTAATGTAACTTTCTAATAAATTCACCAAATTTATTGGTAGATATGATTTTAATTTTAAAATTAGACCTTCATGCCACACTTTATCAAATGCCTGCGAAACGTCAATAAACAGTGCAGAACAGTACTTCTTTTCTTCAAATGTTCTTATACATTGAACCAATCTATGCGTTTGTTCAATGGTACTATGCTGACCTCTAAAACCAAATTGATGATCTGGGATGCACCCACTATCAGTTAAAGTTGGGGACAATTTTGTCATGAGCAGCTTTTCGAAGAGTTTTGACATAGTTGACAGCAAACTTATTGGCCTATATGGCTCAGCCTTAGTAAGATCTTTGCCCGGCTTTGGAATCATTTTGATTTTTGCAAGCTTCCAGAGTTGTGGATAATACTCCAGTCGTAATATGGCATTTGAAATAAACAGCAAGATTCTTATTGCAATATGCGGCAAGTTCATCAGCATCTTGTTACTAATTCCATCAATACCTGGAGCTTTCTTTGGCTTGAGTTCAGCATTTACTTTATGTACATCACGCATCTTAAACTTTAAGGCTCGAGGGGGTAGAGCAACTACACTCGGCAAATCAGCAACACCAGTACATGTATTTGGGGTAAATACGGATTTTAAATGCTCAGCAAATATTTTACATTTTTCCGTATCGCTTCTAGCCCAATCTCCGGTAGATGTGCGCAGAGGTGGCTTAAACTCAACGGGTGTTTTAAGCTTTCTAGCAGCGTGCCACAAAGAGTAATTAGATGTCGGTGTGACATCAAGACCTTCCAAATAATTTTTAAGAGATGCAGTTTTTTCAGATGCAAGCAACTCTTGAAGTCGTTTAGAACATTCTTTAAGTCTGAGTTTATGTTGGGGTGATCTGTGCTGTTGCCATTCCCTTCTAGCTCTTCTTTTTTCATATACGAGATGTTCAATATCCCTGGAATAAATTTTATTAAACCCAGACTGCGGATGGGAGGTAATAATAATTTCGTTAAGATTGGCAATGTTAGTTTCAATGTCATTGGGTGTTCTTAACGCAATATTTTCCGTGCAATGACTACTAAGATATTTTTTGAATCCCAGCCAATTAACACGATTGGTCATCTTCATATATGGGTGAGGTAAGTCACTTCTTAGTGGGTTACAAATTGTAACGATAGTGGGGGAGTGATCGAGGGAGAGATCAAGAGAAGTTTCAACACTAATTAAATCCCTAGAAATATTTTTCATTACGCCAAAATCAATAACATCTGGAATTTTTCGTACGTCAGTAGGCCAATAAGTGGGCTCCCCACTCGAAATAACATCTAAGCCCATTTTTGAAATTGTATTAAACAAAGCTCGACCTCTAGGTGTTAAAAGGCGCGATCCCCAGTACGTATGTTTTGCATTGTAGTCTCCAGCAGCCACGAAACAAGATCCAAGCGATTTGTAGAACTTCTCATACTGATCTTCGGTAATTGAAAATCTGGGAGGTGAGTAAATTGATGATATTACGAAATTAGAACAAAAATTTTCTACAAAAATATTCATAGCTTGCATATATTCTTCACTAACGTTGTCAAGGATATAGTGCTTGAGTCTTGACTTAATTAGAACTGCAGATCCACCGCATGCTCTCCCTCTAGGGTCCTTTGTATCATGCATAGTGAAGCCATTTATTTTGAAAAAGCTTCTCGAAGTCAAATGTGTCTCAGAGACCAACATTATATCAATCTTTTTTTCCGTAAGGAAGTGCTCAAGTTCATTTTTATGCTGGCGAATGCCGTTTGAGTTCCAGAAACATATTTTTAACATGTTCATGGTTTGTTAACTAATGCTTGAAGCAGTGTATTCTGCATTCTTGCATCATGCTAGTCATATTTGTTGTAAAGTTGTTTATAGTTAGCACCAGATTCTCAATAGTAGCTTCAAGGCGACTAAATTTAAAGCCTGAGTTTGCATTCGCTGAATTATTTTGCGGTGAAACATTTTGTGAGGGACTAGAACTAGCCTTAGCAGCATCGGCATACGATACACGGGAAGTAACTGGTTGGCTCATTTGCACAAAAGTGGCGGAGTAAGCGTTTGCTCATTGAGATGGAGCTGATTTGGGTTTTTGCACCATAGTCTGTTTGACAAAAGAGTACACAGGACAACCTCTGTAGTTAGCGGTGTGATTACCTCCACAATTACTGCATTTTTTATCACTTTGATCTTTTGGGTTATTGCAACTATCAGTGCCGTGTAATTCGCCGCACACAACACAAACAGTGGGTAATTTACAGTATGTTTTTGTATGGCCATATTCCTGGCAGTTATGGCACTGTACGGCACCTGATCGCTTATGTGGCTGTTCAACTGTGATTTTTCGGTATAAGAGGTATTTTAGGCTATAAATTGGGTGTGTCTCGTTTTTTTTCAGCTGTATATCATTCGGCTCCAATTCAACACGAAATAGAGGCTGGGGGATCTTCTCCCTATTGATTATGTTGGTAACATTTTTTACCTTAAATCCTTGTATCATGAGTGCATCTTTTACTTCTTCGGGATTAACATAAGAGTCAATACCCTTCAATACGATCTGCATACCTTTGGCACTCTTAAGCTGGTACGTATAAAAACTTGTTCTATTTTTTTCAAATTCAGTCACTATTTTACGGAAATTTTTTTCATCGAATATTTGAATTTTAGTTTCGTCAATAGTATCACGCTTTATTGGAATAACATGAAATGCGTTTTCACCAATGGCCGAGACTAATTTTTTAATTAGGGCGTTAGAATTTTTCTCTCTCAAATATATAGGTGGTGGCTTAAAAGACTTTTGCGACGATGCAGCGGGCTTGTCGTCGGTGACTTGCAATAATGAAAAACGATTTTGACGATTGGTAGATGAAGCGCTATTATCCCTAGACATCTTTGCAGCAGATGCAATTTTTGAAGAATTTGGGCTTCGCCCACGCTTTACCACTGTTATGTATCTGTCCATTCCGACTTGTACCTTGGGTTTTGAGCTACTTTTATCTGTAGTGATAACTTTATTAAGTGATGAACACGAGCCTGAAGGAGATGATATTACTGACTTATATGAAGAAGTACTAGGCAACTGTAATGTTAATAAATCACTATTTGGCATTGGACAAAGCGAAGTTGATCGCTGACGAAAAATTGGATTTGGCGTTAAAAAAATACTTTCATTAGATTTATTATTTGTATTATTTTCATTGAGAGCTTCAGAACTCACAGTAAAATAGGCATTTCTGCCGTTAGAACTCACTTCATCATTTTTTGTATTTGAGGTACTCATATAGAGTATTCCTCAAGGGTACTTTATGTGTTTTTTTTTTGCTTACTGTTTTTTTTTGTTTTTGTAATTTATGATTGTTTATTTGTTTTTGACTTACTCGTATAGAGTATTCCTCAAAGTCACTGTTTGTGTTTTTTTTTGTTTTCGGTTTTGTTATGTTTTTGTTATTTCCACTATGTAAAAATATTATCAAAGCAATAAAGCTTATTTATTAAAGTCAGTATGTACCTATTACGAATAATATGCACTACGAATATTTTTTTTGTATAATTTTTTGTTTGTAAGAAAAATTCCGCTAATCGACTATTCACTATGAAGGTACAACGAGAACTCGCTCCCCGATATTTACACGAACATATTACACAATTGGAAATGTGGTTGAACTTATGGAGAATTAAGGTAAATGAACAAAAGTGTGTCCATATAACGTTTACCCTAAGAAGAGATACTTGTTCCCCAATTCGAATCAATAATCAAAATATTCCTCAACATTCCCAAGTGAAATACCTTGGTATACACCATGATCGAAGGGTTACATGGAAACATCATATTGACTTTAAGCTAACTCAGATGAAACTTAAGTTATCTCAAATACACTGGTTGATTGGCAGAAATTCAACACTTAGCCTGGACTGTAAACTTTTATTATACAAGTCGCTTTTAAAGCCAATATGGTGTTACGGTATCCAGTTATGGGGCACTGCTTTAGCTTGCAATGTAGAGAGAATTCAACGAAGACAAAACAAAATTTTAAGGTTAATAACATCTGCTCCATGGTATATTAAGAATTCAAATTTGCATCGTGATTTAAGAATGCCACTAGTGACTGAATAAATTGCAAGATACGCAGGCAAATACTTAACAAAACTCGAGTCACATCCTAATCCGCTTGCTCGTAATATTTTGAATTTTAATGGTCACATCCGCCTAAAAAAGAGGGACACAAGGGCTCTTATACTCAACACTCTAGATGGGAATGCTTGAAAATACATTTAATTTTCCTTTTTGATTATCACCACTTTGTATTATTTAAACTATCACTAAGTTTTGGCCGACACTGGTCGGGTTAAATAATTATATTTTAGCTTTAAGATTTGATCACTTATTGTTAGTTCATATTTTAAGATACAATAAATAAATATATGTATTAATAAAAATAAAAAATAAAAAAAATTGCTATATCTTGGAAACCGTAAGAGCTAAACTGTTGAAATTTTCAAAAACGGTAAAACTAAAAAATCCGAAAATTATAAAATCGCCAAAAATTAAAAAAAATCGCCAAAACGAAAATAAATCGCCAAAATTAAAAAAACGCCAAAAACCGAAAAAATCGCCAAAACGAGAAAAAAAGTCAAAACTAAAAATAAATTTCCACAATGACAAAAAAACGCCAAAAACCGCAAAAATCACCAAAACAAAAAAATATGCTTATATGAAAAAAAATCGCCAAAAATTAAAAAAAAAATCGCCTAAATGAAAAAAATCGCTAAAATAAAATATAATCGCCAAAACGAAAATAAATCGCCAAAATTAAAAAAAAACGCCAAACACTGAAAAAAATCGCCAAAACAAAAAAATTGCCTATATGAAAAAAAAATAGCCAAAAATTAAAAAAATCGCTTATATGAAAAAAAATCGGCAAAATCGCCAAAATTAAAAAAAACGCCAAAAACCGAAAAAAATCGCCAAAACGGGAAAAAAGTGTCAAAACAAAAAAATTCCCACAATGACAAAAATCCGCAAAAATCGCCGAAACAAGAAAAATGCTTATACATATGAACAAAAATCGTCAAAAATTAAAAAAAATTGCCTAAATGAAAAAAAAATCGCCAAAATCAAAGAAATCGCCAAAATTAAAAAAACGCCAAAACCCGAAAAAAATCGCTAAAACAAAAAGAATTGCCTATATGAAAAATATCGCCATAATAAAAAAAAAGGCCAAACACTGAAAAAAATCGCCAAAACAAAAAAAATTGCCTATATGAAAAAAATCGCTAAAATTAAAAAAACGCCAAAAACCTAAAAAACACCAAAACGAGAAAAAAGTGTCAAAACTAAAAAAATTGCCAAAAATAAATAAAAACGCAAACAACCGAAAAAATCGCCATAACAAAAAAAAAATTGCCTATATGAAACAAATCGAAAAAAAATAAAAAAATCGCCTAAATGAAAAAAATTGTCAAAATCAAACAAATTGCCAGAAGGAAGAAAGTCGCAAAAATTAAAAAAAACGCCAAAACGAGAAAAAAAGTGTCAAAACTAAAAAAATTGCCAAAAAAATAAAAATAAATAATATATAAAAAATAAAAAAATCGCCTAAATGAAAAAAAAAATCGTCAAAATGAAAAAAATCGCCAAAATTCAAAATAAACCGCCAAAATTAAAAAAAAAACGCCAAAAACCGAAAAAATCGCCAAAACCAAAAAAATTGCCTATATGAGAAAAAACAATCGCGAAAAAAGCACCAAATTAAACATAATGCCCAAAACCTAAAAATTGCACAAAAAGTATGAATTTTTTCACAAAATTAATATGTACCTAGATATCTCTGTGCTTATGTATGTATCTCTATACTACATAAACGCACTTTGGTAAAGGGTGTATAAGATTCGGCACAGCCGAATATAGCACTCTTACTTGTTATAGGTAAAATTTACCTGTATGTTTTATTACATGCAAACCCTTCAAGACTGCAGACGGTCTTCACTATTTTTATACCCTTTACCAAAAAATGGTAAAAGGGTATATATAGGTTTGTCATTCCGTTTGTAATTTCTACAATATTAATAAGCGACACATAAAGTATATATATTCTGGATCCTTATGCATAGGGAAGACAAAAAAGCGATGTCCGTCTGTCCGTCTGTCTGTACGTGAAATCGGTTTTCTTAAGCTCCCAGAAGAGCTAGAGACTTCTTTCTTGGACTGGTGTGTCAGAAATTTTCCGAAAAATTTTGCAAAAAATCAGCAAAAACGAGCAGACGGTGTTAGAGCTGGAAAACTCAAACTCTATTTTCCCATACAAAATAACTACCGAAAACTAGTTTTTATTACTTTTTTATTAAATTAACTTATTTTATACTCCGGTATGAATAAAATTGGTATTTATAATTAAAAAAAAATTAAATTTAACAAATTAAAAAACAGGTTTCCAGGGTTGGAAAACTTTAACTTTTTTCATAATAATTAAACATATTTCATGTTTTAGGAAGAAGGCTATTTTCTCAGGAACGGTAAAAGCTACGGGTCTGAAATTTGGACAGTGTATGTAGATCTTTGGTCGCTACAACAACAAATATATAAAAGTTAAAAATTAAAGGGTGTTCCAAAATGAGTGACGAAAACTTTTAAAATCCCATGTAATATACATACAATTTATGTACATATGTATATTGACACTTGAAATTTGTAAAATTAGTGTATTTTTATATAGGCTACAACAATTAACACTAAAATTAAAAAAATTTTAATTAAAGGGTGGTCCATCAGTTAATGAAATTTTGACTATGTAATTTTGACAAATTGCTATATCATGGAAACTGTAAGAGTTAAACTCTTGAAATTTTCAAAAACGGTCAAACTAAAAAATCCGAAAATTATAAAATAGCCAAAAATTTAAAAAAATTGCTAAAATAAAAAAATAAACACCAAAAACCGAAAAAAATCGCCAAAACGAGAAAAACGTGTCAAAACTCACCAAAAAAATCCCACAATGACAAAAAACGCCAAAAGCTGCAAAAATCGCCAAAACAAAATAAATGCTTATATGAAAAAAAATCGCCAAAAATTAAAAAATCGCCTAAATGAAAAAAAATTCGCCAAAATCAAAAAAAAAATGAAAAAAATTGCATATATGAAAATAAATCGCCAAAAATTAAAAAAATCGCTTTAATGAAAATAAGTCGGCAAAATCCAAAAAATCGCCAAAAAAAACTTATATGAACAAAAATCGCCAAAAATTAAAAAAATCGCCTAAATAAAAAAAATCGCCGAAATCAAAAAAAAAACTCCAAAAACCGAAAAAAATCGCCAAAAATTAAAAAAATCGCGTAAATGAAACAAAATTGGAAAAATCAAATAAATTCGTTAAAATTAAAAAAAACGCGAAAAACCGAAAAAAATCGGCAAAACGAGAAAAACGTGTCAAAACTCAATAAAAATTCCCACAATGGCAAAAAACGCCAAAAACCGCAAAAATCGCCAAAACAAAAAAATGCTTATGTGAACAACAATCGTTAAAAATTAAAAAAATTGCCTAAATAAAAATAAATCGACAAAATTAAACAAAAACACCAAAAACCGAAAAAAGTCGCCGAAACAAAAAAAATTGCCTATATGAAAAAAAAACTTAAATGAAAAAGAAATCGGCAAAATCAAAGAAAGCGCCAAAAATGAACACAAATCGCCAAAATTAAAAAAAACGCCAAAAACCGAAAAAACCGCCAAAACGAGAAAAAATTCTCAAAACTAAAAAATTGCAAAAAAGAAATAAAAACGCCTAGAACTAAAAAAATCACCAAATAATAAAAAAATAAATGAAAAAAAAATCGTCAAAATCAAAAAAAATGGCCAGAACGAAAAAAAAATCGCCAAAATAAAAAAACGCCAAAAACCAAAAAAAATCGCCAAAACCAAATAAATTGCCTGTATGAAAAAAAAATCATTAAAACTAAAAAAATCAGCAAAATAAAATAAATCGCCAAAATTTAAAAAGCACCAAATTAAACATAATGCCAAAAACTTAAAAATTGCACTAGAGAAAAAAGTATGCATTTTTCACAAAATTAATATCTACATACATATATATGTGCTTATGTATGTATCTCTATACTGCATAAACGCACTTTGGTAAAGGGTATATAAGATTCGGCACAGCCGAATATAACACTCTTAGTTGTTTAAATTTTAGTTGAACTATAGTGAATTTTAATAAGAAATAATTTCTAAATCGGGCTTAAGTTCAGTGATTTCAATTCTTATTGAACGAAATATTTTTTTAAGTTAATTTTTAATTATTATTTTTCGAACCTAATTTGTTTCTATATTTATGATTTATTTGGACGGGATAAAGTTCGCATCGCTTTTTTAAGCCAAATTACATGTGATAATTATTAATGAACAAATAACAGTAAGTATTCTGACAACACATAGTTGAACGTTTTAAATATTGAAATTTTTCAAAGATTTTTTGATATTTCGTGGTACCTTCATAGCGAACAGTCGATTAGCGGAGTTTTTTCTTACATACAAACAAACAAAAAATTATACAAAAAATTATTCGTAGTACATATTATTCGTAATAGGCACATACTGACTTTAATAAATAAGCTTTATTGCTTTGATAATATTTTTTACATAGTGGAAATAACAAAAATTAAAAAAAAACGAAAACAAAAAAAAAACACAAACAGTGACATTGAGGAATACTCTATAGGAGTAACTCAAAAACAAATAAACAATCATAAATTACAAAAACAAAAAAAAAACCGTAAGCAAAAAAACACAAAAAGTGCCCTTGAGGAATACTTTATATGAGTGCCTCAAATACAAAAAATTATGAAGTGAGTTCTAACGGCAGAAACGCCTATTTTACTGTGAGTTCTGAAGCTCTTAATGAAAAAAATAAAAATAATAAATCTAATGAAAGTGTTTTTTTAACGGCAAAACCAATTTTTCGTCAGCGATCAACTTCGCTTTGTCCAATGCCAAATAGTAGTGATTCATTAACATTACAATTGCCTAGTACTTCTTCATATAAGTCAGTAATATCATCCCCTTCAGGCTCGTATTCGTCACTTAACAAAGTTATTACTACAGATAACAGTATTTCAAAACCCAAGGTGCAAGTCGGTATGGACAGATATATAACCGTGGTAAAGCGTGGGCGAAGCCCGAATTCTTCAAAAATTTCATCCGCTCCAAAGATGTCTAGAGATAACAGCGCATCCACAACTAATCGCCAAAACCGTTTTAAAATTTTGCAAGATGAGAACGACAAACCCGATGTATCCTCGAATAAAACATCCAAGCCGCCACCAATCTACTTGAGAGAGAAAAATTCAAATGCCCTTATTAAAAAATTAATTTCGGTCATTGGTGAAAATAAATTCCACATTGTCCCAATAAAACGTGGCAACATCGATGAAACGAAAATTCAAATTTATGATGAAAAGGATTTCCGCAAAATGGTTTCTGAATTTGAAACAAATAAAACAAGCTTCTACACATACCAGCTTAAGAGCGCTAAAGGCCTGCAAATCGTACTGAAGGGCATAGATTCTTATGTTGTCCCTGAAGAAATAAAAGATGCACTTGTCCTCCAGGGATTTAAGGTAAAGAATGTATCAAACATATTTAACAAAAAAAAAGTACCCCAACCCCTATTTCGTGTTAAACTGGAGCCAAATGATATACAGTTAAAAAAAACGAGACTCATCCTATTTATAGCCTTAAATACCTTTTATACAGAAAAATCACAGTTGAAGAGCCACATAAGCGTGCAGGTCCCGTGCAGTGTCATAATTGCCAAGAATATGGCCATACAAAAGCTTACTGCAATTTACCTACAGTGTGTGTTATCTGCGGTGAATTGCACGGTACTGCAAGTTGTACCAAACCAAAAGATCAAGCGGAAAAAAAATGCAGTAATTGTGGAGGTAATCACACCGCTAACTACAGAGGATGTCCTGTGTACTCTTTCGTCAAGCAGGCTATGGTGCAAAAACCTAAATTAGCTCCAGCTCAACCATTAAACGCGTACTCCGCCACTTTTGCTCCAGTGAGCCAACCAGTTACTTCACGTGTATCGTATGCCGATGCTGCTAAGGCTAGTTCTATTCCCACACCAAATGTTTCGCCGCCAAATAATTCAACGAATGCAAATTCAAGCTTTAACTTTAGTCGCCTTGAAGCTACTATTGAGAATCTGGTGCTAACTATAAACAACTTTACAACAAATATGACTACCATGATGCAAGAAATGTTGAGAATGCAGAATACTCTGCTTCAAGCATTAATTAACAAGCCATGAACACGTTAAAAATATGTTTCTGGAACGCAAACGGCATTTGCCAACATAAAAATGAACTTGAGCACTTCCTTACGGAAAAAAATATTGATATAATGTTGGTCTCTGAGACTCATTTGACTTCTAGAAGCCTCTTTAAAATGAATGGCTACAATTTATATGACACAAAGGACCCTAGAGGGAGAGCATGCGGTGGATCAGCAATTCTAATAAAGTCAAGACTCAAGCACTATATTCTTGACAACATTTGTGAAGAACATCTACAAGCAACAAATATCTGCATTGAAAATTTTTTTACAAATTTCGTGATATCTTCAATTTACTCTCCTCCCAGATTTTCAATCACTGAGGACCAATACGAGAAGTTCTACAAATCTCTTGGACCTTGTTTCGTTGCAGCTGGCGACTACAATGCTAAGCATACGTTCTGGGGTTCGCGTCTTATTACGCCTAGAGGTAGGGCGTTGTTCAACACAATTTCAAAAATGGGTTTGGATGTTATTTCAAGTGGGGAGCCTACTTACTGGCCTACTGACGTACGAAAAATTCCGGATGTTATAGATTTCGGCGTCATAAAAAGTATTTCTAGGGAATTAATTCACGTTGACGCTTCCCTAGATCTCTCGTCCGATCACTCTCCCACGATCGTTACAATCTGTAGCCAACTGAGAAGCGCTTTACCTCACCCATATGTCAAGATGATAAATCGTGTTAATTGGCTGGGATTCAAAAAATATCTTAGTAGTCATTGCACGGAAAATATTACGCTAAGAACACCCAAGGATATTGAATCGAACATTGCAAATCTTAACGAGAATATTAAACAAGCTTCTGAACATGCCACTACCTCCCATCCGTATACTGGGTTCAATAAAATTTATTCTACAGACGTTGAACATCTCGTACGTGAAAAAAGAAGAGCTAGAAGGGAATGGCAACAGCACAGATCACCTCAACACAAAATCAGATTTAAAGAGTGCACTAAACGACTCCAAGAGTTGCTTGCATCTGAAAAAACTGCATCTTTCAAAAATTATCTGGAAGGCCTTGATGTCACACCAGCATCTAATTACTCTTTGTGGCGCGCTGCTAAAAAGCTTAAAACACCCGTTGAGTTTAAGCCACCTCTGCGCACATCTACCGGAGGTTGGGCAAGAAGCGATACTGAAAAAGGAACATATTTGCTGAGCATTTAAAATCCGTATTTACACCAAATACATGTACCGGTGTTGCTGATTTGCCGAGTGTAGTTGCTCTACCCCCACGACCCTTAAAATTTACGATGTGTGATGTACAAAAACTAATTGCCGAACTCAACCCGAAAAAAGCTCCCGGTATGGATGGAATTAGTAACCAGATGCTGATTAAGTTACCTCGTACTGCAATTAGAATCCTGTTATTCATTTTTAATGCCATTTTACGACTGGAGTATTATCCAGGCTGCTGGAAGCTTGCCAAGGTTAAAATGATTCCAAAGCCAGGTAAAGATCTTTCCAAGGCTGAGTCATATAGGCCAATAAGTTTACTGTCAACAATGTCAAAGCTTTTTGAAAAGCTACTCATGACAAAATTGTCTTCAATTTTAACTGATAATGGGTGCATCCCGGACCATCAATTTGGTTTTAGAAGCCAGCATAGCACCATTGAGCAAACGCATAGATTGGTTCAATTTATCAGAAAAACATTTGAGGAAAAGAAGTATTGTTCTGCCGTGTTTATTGATGTTTCTCAGGCATTTGATAAAGTGTGGCATGAAGGCCTGATTTTGAAATTGAAGACATATTTACCAATAAACATTCTAAATCTTTTGGAAAGTTACATTGTTGCACGAAAATTTACAGTTGTGGAAGGACACTTTATGAGTATGCCTGAAACTATCTCATCCGGTGTGCCACAGGGGAGTATACTGGGGCCATTTTTATATTTGATTTATACTTGTGATATGCCTGTGAGCAGTAGTATCCTCACTTCTACATTTGCCGACGATACCGCCTGCCTTAGTATGCACGAAAACCCTGATGAGGCATCCCGAAAACTCCAGGAACACATTAGCCAGATGGAACTATGGTTAAACTTATGGAGAATTAAGGTAAATGAACAAAAGTGTGTCCATATAACATTTACCTTACGAAGAGATACTTGTTCCCCCATTCGGATTAATAATCAAGTTGTTCCTCAACATTCACATGTGAAATATCTTGGTATACACCTCGATCGACGGCTTACATGGAAACATCACATTGACTATAAGTTAACTCAAATGAAACTAAAATTAACTCAGGTACATTGGCTGATTGGCAGAAATTCAACACTCAGCCTAGACTGCAAACTTTTAATATACAAGTCGCTTTTAAAGCCAATATGGTGTTACGGTATCCAGTTATGGGGCACTGCTTCTGCTTCCAATGTAGAGAGAATTCAACGAAGACAAAACAAAATTTTAGGGTTAATAACATCTGCTCCATGGTACATTAAGAATTCAAATATACATCGTGATTTAAATATGCCACTAGTGACTGAAGAAATTGCAAAATACGCAGGCAAATATCTAACTAAACTCGTGTCACATCCTAATCCGCTTGCTCGTAACATCTTGAACTTTACTGGACACATCCGCTTAAAAAAGAGAGATACAAGGGCTCTAATACTAAACACTCCGAATGAAGTTGCTTGAAAAAAAAACTTAAATGAAAAAGAAATCGGCAAAATCAAAGAAAGCGCCAAAAATGAACACAAATCGCCAAAATTAAAAAAAACGCCAAAAACCGAAAAAACCGCCAAAACGAGAAAAAATTCTCAAAACTAAAAAATTGCAAAAAAGAAATAAAAACGCCTAGAACTAAAAAAATCACCAAATAATAAAAAAATAAATGAAAAAAAAATCGTCAAAATCAAAAAAAATGGCCAGAACGAAAAAAAAATCGCCAAAATAAAAAAACGCCAAAAACCAAAAAAAATCGCCAAAACCAAAAAAAATTGCCTGTATGAAAAAAAAATCATTAAAACTAAAAAAATCAGCAAAATAAAATAAATCGCCAAAATTTAAAAAGCACCAAATTAAACATAATGCCAAAAACATAAAAATTGCACTAGAGAAAAAAGTATGCATTTTTCACAAAATTAATATCTACATACATATATATGTGCTTATGTATGTATCTCTATACTGCATAAACGCACTTTGGTAAAGGGTATATAAGATTCGGCACAGCCGAATATAACACTCTTAGTTGTTTAAATTTTAGTTGAACTATAGTGAATTTTAATAAGAAATAATTTCTAAATCGGGCTTAAGTTCAGTGATTTCAATTCTTATTGAACGAAATATTTTTTTAAGTTAATTTTTAATTATTATTTTTCGAACCTAATTTGTTTCTATATTTATGATTTATTTGGACGGGATAAAGTTCACATCGCTTTTTTAAGCCAAATTACATGTGATAATTATTAATGAACAAATAACAGTAAGTATTCTGACAACACATAGTTGAACGTTTTAAATATTGAAATTTTTCAAAGATTTTTTAATATTTCGTGGTACCTTCATAGCGAACAGTCGATTAGCGGAGTTTTTTCTTACATACAAACAAACAAAAAATTATACAAAAAATTATTCGTAGTACATATTATTCGTAATAGGCACATACTGACTTTAATAAATAAGCTTTATTGCTTTGATAATATTTTTTACATAGTGGAAATAACAAAAATTAAAAAAAACCGAAAACAAAAAAAAACACAAACAGTGACATTGAGGAATACTCTATAGGAGTAACTCAAAAACAAATAAACAATCATAAATTACAAAAACAAAAAAAACCGTAAGCAAAAAAACACAAAAAGTGCCCTTGAGGAATACTTTATATGAGTGCCTCAAATACAAAAAAATATGAAGTGAGTTCTAACGGCAGAAACGCCTATTTTACTGTGAGTTCTGAAGCTCTTAATGAAAAAAATAAAAATAATAAATCTAATGAAAGTGTTTTTTTAACGGCAAAACCAATTTTTCGTCAGCGATCAACTTCGCTTTGTCCAATGCCAAATAGTAGTGATTCATTAACATTACAATTGCCTAGTACTTCTTCATATAAGTCAGTAATATCATCCCCTTCAGGCTCGTATTCGTCACTTAACAAAGTTATTACTACAGATAACAGTATTTCAAAACCCAAGGTGCAAGTCGGTATGGACAGATATATAACCGTGGTAAAGCGTGGGCGAAGCCCGAATTCTTCAAAAATTTCATCCGCTCCAAAGATGTCTAGAGATAACAGCGCATCCACAACTAATCGCCAAAACCGTTTTAAAATTTTGCAAGATGAGAACGACAAACCCGATGTATCCTCGAATAAAACATCCAAGCCGCCACCAATCTACTTGAGAGAGAAAAATTCAAATGCCCTTATTAAAAAATTAATTTCGGTCATTGGTGAAAATAAATTCCACATTGTCCCAATAAAACGTGGCAACATCGATGAAACGAAAATTCAAATTTATGATGAAAAGGATTTCCGCAAAATGGTTTCTGAATTTGAAACAAATAAAACAAGCTTCTACACATACCAGCTTAAGAGCGCTAAAGGCCTGCAAATCGTACTGAAGGGCATAGATTCTTATGTTGTCCCTGAAGAAATAAAAGATGCACTTGTCCTCCAGGGATTTAAGGTAAAGAATGTATCAAACATATTTAACAAAAAAAAAGTACCCCAACCCCTATTTCGTGTTAAACTGGAGCCAAATGATATACAGTTAAAAAAAACGAGACTCATCCTATTTATAGCCTTAAATACCTTTTATACAGAAAAATCACAGTTGAAGAGCCACATAAGCGTGCAGGTCCCGTGCAGTGTCATAATTGCCAAGAATATGGCCATACAAAAGCTTACTGCAATTTACCTACAGTGTGTGTTATCTGCGGTGAATTGCACGGTACTGCAAGTTGTACCAAACCAAAAGATCAAGCGGAAAAAAAATGCAGTAATTGTGGAGGTAATCACACCGCTAACTACAGAGGATGTCCTGTGTACTCTTTCGTCAAGCAGGCTATGGTGCAAAAACCTAAATTAGCTCCAGCTCAACCATTAAACGCGTACTCCGCCACTTTTGCTCCAGTGAGCCAACCAGTTACTTCACGTGTATCGTATGCCGATGCTGCTAAGGCTAGTTCTATTCCCACACCAAATGTTTCGCCGCCAAATAATTCAACGAATGCAAATTCAAGCTTTAACTTTAGTCGCCTTGAAGCTACTATTGAGAATCTGGTGCTAACTATAAACAACTTTACAACAAATATGACTACCATGATGCAAGAAATGTTGAGAATGCAGAATACTCTGCTTCAAGCATTAATTAACAAGCCATGAACACGTTAAAAATATGTTTCTGGAACGCAAACGGCATTTGCCAACATAAAAATGAACTTGAGCACTTCCTTACGGAAAAAAATATTGATATAATGTTGGTCTCTGAGACTCATTTGACTTCTAGAAGCCTCTTTAAAATGAATGGCTACAATTTATATGACACAAAGGACCCTAGAGGGAGAGCATGCGGTGGATCAGCAATTCTAATAAAGTCAAGACTCAAGCACTATATTCTTGACAACATTTGTGAAGAACATCTACAAGCAACAAATATCTGCATTGAAAATTTTTGTACAAATTTCGTGATATCTTCAATTTACTCTCCTCCCAGATTTTCAATCACTGAGGACCAATACGAGAAGTTCTACAAATCTCTTGGACCTTGTTTCGTTGCAGCTGGCGACTACAATGCTAAGCATACGTTCTGGGGTTCGCGTCTTATTACGCCTAGAGGTAGGGCGTTGTTCAACACAATTTCAAAAATGGGTTTGGATGTTATTTCAAGTGGGGAGCCTACTTACTGGCCTACTGACGTACGAAAAATTCCGGATGTTATAGATTTCGGCGTCATAAAAAGTATTCACGTTGACGCTTCCCTAGATCTCTCGTCCGATCACTCTCCCACGATCGTTACAATCTGTAGCCAACTGAGAAGCGCTTTACCTCACCCATATGTCAAGATGATAAATCGTGTTAATTGGCTGGGATTCAAACAATATCTTAGTAGTCATTGCACGGAAAATATTACGCTAAGAACACCCAATGATATTGAATCGAACATTGCAAATCTTAACGAGAATATTAAACAAGCTTCTGAACATGCCACTACCTCCCATCCGTATACTGGGTTCAATAAAATTTATTCTACAGACGTTGAACATCTCGTACGTGAAAAAAGAAGAGCTAGAAGGGAATGGCAACAGCACAGATCACCTCAACACAAAATCAGATTTAAAGAGTGCACTAAACGACTCCAAGAGTTGCTTGCATCTGAAAAAACTGCATCTTTCAAAAATTATCTGGAAGGCCTTGATGTCACACCAGCATCTAATTACTCTTTGTGGCGCGCTGCTAAAAAGCTTAAAACACCCGTTGAGTTTAAGCCACCTCTGCGCACATCTACCGGAGGTTGGGCAAGAAGCGATACTGAAAAAGGAACATATTTGCTGAGCATTTAAAATCCGTATTTACACCAAATACATGTACCGGTGTTGCTGATTTGCCGAGTGTAGTTGCTCTACCCCCACGACCCTTAAAATTTACGATGTGTGATGTACAAAAACTAATTGCCGAACTCAACCCGAAAAAAGCTCCCGGTATGGATGGAATTAGTAACCAGATGCTGATTAAGTTACCTCGTACTGCAATTAGAATCCTGTTATTCATTTTTAATGCCATTTTACGACTGGAGTATTATCCAGGCTGCTGGAAGCTTGCCAAGGTTAAAATGATTCCAAAGCCAGGTAAAGATCTTTCCAAGGCTGAGTCATATAGGCCAATAAGTTTACTGTCAACAATGTCAAAGCTTTTTGAAAAGCTACTCATGACAAAATTGTCTTCAATTTTAACTGATAATGGGTGCATCCCGGACCATCAATTTGGTTTTAGAAGCCAGCATAGCACCATTGAGCAAACGCATAGATTGGTTCAATTTATCAGAAAAACATTTGAGGAAAAGAAGTATTGTTCTGCCGTGTTTATTGATGTTTCTCAGGCATTTGATAAAGTGTGGCATGAAGGCCTGATTTTGAAATTGAAGACATATTTACCAATAAACATTCTAAATCTTTTGGAAAGTTACATTGTTGCACGAAAATTTACAGTTGTGGAAGGACACTTTATGAGTATGCCTGAAACTATCTCATCCGGTGTGCCACAGGGGAGTATACTGGGGCCATTTTTATATTTGATTTATACTTGTGATATGCCTGTGAGCAGTAGTATCCTCACTTCTACATTTGCCGACGATACCGCCTGCCTTAGTATGCACGAAAACCCTGATGAGGCATCCCGAAAACTCCAGGAACACATTAGCCAGATGGAACTATGGTTAAACTTATGGAGAATTAAGGTAAATGAACAAAAGTGTGTCCATATAACATTTACCTTACGAAGAGATACTTGTTCCCCCATTCGGATTAATAATCAAGTTGTTCCTCAACATTCACATGTGAAATATCTTGGTATACACCTCGATCGACGGCTTACATGGAAACATCACATTGACTATAAGTTAACTCAAATGAAACTAAAATTAACTCAGGTACATTGGCTGATTGGCAGAAATTCAACACTCAGCCTAGACTGCAAACTTTTAATATACAAGTCGCTTTTAAAGCCAATATGGTGTTACGGTATCCAGTTATGGGGCACTGCTTCTGCTTCCAATGTAGAGAGAATTCAACGAAGACAAAACAAAATTTTAGGGTTAATAACATCTGCTCCATGGTACATTAAGAATTCAAATATACATCGTGATTTAAATATGCCACTAGTGACTGAAGAAATTGCAAAATACGCAGGCAAATATCTAACTAAACTCGTGTCACATCCTAATCCGCTTGCTCGTAACATCTTGAACTTTACTGGACACATCCGCTTAAAAAAGAGAGATACAAGGGCTCTAATACTAAACACTCCGAATGAAGTTGCTTGAAAAAAAATTTTTTTTTGCTTATCACCACTTATGTATTATTTACAACTATCACTTAGTTATGTCTGGCATTGGTCGGGCCTATTAATTATATGTTAGATTTAAGATTTGAATACTTATTGTTAGTTCATATATGAAGATACAATAAATAAAAAAACATGCATTGAAAAAAAAAAAATTCGAAGCAAAAATGCACATGACTTAGACCAGAGCTATTCAACCTTTCTGGGTCGCGTACCACAAAACTCACAACCAACAATTCGAAAAAATCGCCGAAATTAAAAAAACTGCTTGTATGAACAAAAATCGCCAAAATCCAAAAAAAAAAAATTGCCTATAAATAAAATAAATCGCCAAAATTTAAAAAGCACCAAATTAAACATAATGCCAAAAACCTAAAAATTGCACTAGAGAAAAAAGTACGAATTGTTTCACAAAATTAATATGTACCTAGATATCTCTGTGCTTATGTATGTATCTCTATACTACATAAACGCACTTTGGTAAAGGGTATATAAGATTCGGCACAGCCGAATATAGCACTTTTACTTGTTATAGGTGAAATTTACCTGTATGTTTTATTACATGCAAACCGGCAAGACCGTCTGCAGACGGTCTTCACTATTTTTATACCCTTTACCAAAAAATGGTAAAAGGGTATATATAGGTTTGTCATTCCGTTTGTAATTTCTACAATATTAATAAGCGACACATAAAGTATATATATTCTGGATCCTTATGCATAGGGAAGACGAAAAAGCTATGTCCGTCTGTCCGTCTGGTAAAAGGGTATATATAGGTTTGTCATTCCGTTTGTAATTTCTACAATATTAATAAGCGACACATAAAGTATATATATTCTGGATCCTTATGCATAGGGAAGACGAAAAAGCGATGTCCGTCTGTCCGTCTGTCTGTACGTGAAATCGGTTTTCTTAAGCTCCCAGAAGAGCTAGAGACTTCGTTCTTGGACTGGTGTGTCAGAAATTTTCCGAAAAATTTTGCAAAAAATCAGCAAAAACGAGCAGACGGTGTTAGAGCTGGAAAACTCAAACTCTATTTTCCCATACAAAATAACTACCGAAAACTAGTTTTTATTACTTTTTTATTAAATTAACTTATTTTATACTCCGGTATGAATAAAATTGGTATTTATAATTAAAAAAAAAATTAAATTTAACAAATTAAAAAACAGGTTTCCAGGGTTGGAAAACTTTAACTTTTTTCATAATAATTAAACATATTTCATGTTTTAGGAAGAAGGTTATTTTCTCAGGAACGGTAAAAGCTACGGGTCTGAAATTTGGACAGTGTATGTAGATCTTTGGTCGCTACAACAACAAATATATAAAAGCTAACAATTAAAGGGTGTTCCAAATGAGTGACGAAAACTTTTAAAATCCCATGTAATATACATACAATTTATGTACATATGTATATTGACACTTGAAATTTGTAAAATTAGTGTATTTTTATATAGGCTACAACAATTAACACTAAAATTAAAAAAAATTTAATTAAAGGGTGGTCCATCAGTTAATGAAATTTTGACTATGTAATTTTGACAAATTGCTATATCATGGAAACTGTAAGAGTTAAACTCTTGAAATTTTCAAAAACGGTCAAACTAAAAAATCCGAAAATTATAAAATAGCCAAAAATTTAAAAAAATTGCTAAAATAAAAAAATAAACACCAAAAACCGAAAAAAATCGCCAAAACGAGAAAAACGTGTCAAAACTCACCAAAAAAATCCCACAATGACAAAAAACGCCAAAAGCTGCAAAAATCGTCAAAACAAAATAAATGCTTATATGAACAAAAATTGCCAAAAATTAAAAAATCGCCTAAATGAAAAAAAAATCGCCAAAATCAAAAAAAAAAATGAAAAAAATCGCCAAAACCAAAAAAATTGCATATATGAAAATAAATCGCCAAAAATTAAAAAAATCGCTCATATGAAAAAAAGTCGTCAAAATCCAAAAAATCGCCAAAACAAAAAAAAACTTCTATGAACAAAAATCGCCAAAAATTAAAAAAATCGCCTAAATGAAAAAAATCGCCGAAATCAAAAAAAAAACCCCAAAAACCGAAAAAAATCGCCAAAAATTAAAAAAATCGCGTAAATGAAACAAAATTGGCAAACTCAAATAAATTCGTTAAAGTTAAAAAAAAACGCGAAAAACCGAAAAAAATCGGCAAAACGAGAAAAACGTGTCAAAACTCAATAAAAATTTTCACAATGGCAAAAACGCCAAAAACCGCAAAAATCGCCAAAACAAAAAAAAAATTCTTATGTGAACAACAATCGTTAAAAATTAAAAAAATTGCCTAAATAAAAATAAATCGCCAAAATTAAACAAAAACGCCAAAAACCGAAAAAAGTCGCCGAAACAAAAAAAAAAATTGCCTATATGAAAAAAAAACTTAAATGAAAAAGGAATCGGCAAAATCAAAGAAAGCGCCAAAAATGAACACAAATCGCCAAAATTAAAAAAAACGCCAAAAACCGAAAAAACCGCCAAAACGAGAAAAAATTCTCAAAACTAAAAAATTGCAAAAAAGAAATAAAAACGCCTAGAACTAAAAAAATCACCAAAAAATAAAAAAATCGCCTAAATGAAAAAAAAATCGTCAAAATCAAAAAAAAAATGACCAGAACGCAAAAAAATCGCCAAAATAAAAAAACGCCAAAAACCAAAAAAAATCGCCAAAACCAAAAAAAGTTGCCTATATGAAAAAAAAAATCATTAAAACTAAAAAAATCAGCAAAATAAAATAAATCGCCAAAATTTAAAAAGCACCAAATTAAACATAATGCCAAAAACTTAAAAATTGCACTAGAGAAAAAAGTATGCATTTTTCACAAAATTAATATCTACATACATATATATGTGCTTATGTATATATCTCTATACTACATAAACGCACTTTGGTAAAGGGTATATAAGATTCGGCACAGCCGAATATAACACTCTTAGTTGTTTAAATTTTAGTTGAACTATAGTGAATTTTAATAAGAAATAATTTCTAAATCGGGCTTAAGTTCAGTGATTTCAATTCTTATTGAACGAAATATTTTTTTAAGTTAATTTTTAATTATTATTTTTCGAACCTAATTTGTTTCTATATTTATGATTTATTTGGACGGGATAAAGTTCGCATCGCTTTTTTAAGCCAAATTACATGTGATAATTATTAATGAACAAATAACAGTAAGTATTCTGACAACACATAGTTGAACGTTTTAAATATTGAAATTTTTCAAAGATTTTTTGATATTTCGAAGCAAAAATGGACATGACTTAGACCAGAGCTATTCAACCTTTCTGGGTCGCGTACCACAAAACTCACAACCAACAATTCGAAAAAATCACCGAAATTAAAAAAAATGCTTGTATGAACAAAAATCGCCAAAATCAAAAAAAATTGCCTATAAATAAAATAAATCGCCAAAATTTAAAAAGCACCAAATTAAACATAATGCCAAAAACCTAAAAATTGCACTAGAGAAAAAAGTACGAATTGTTTCACAAAATTAATATGTACCTAGATATCTCTGTGCTTATGTATGTATCTCTATACTACATAAACGCACTTTGGTAAAGATTCGGCACAGCGGAATATAGCACTTTTACTTGTTATAGGTAAAATTTACCTGTATGTTTTATTACATGCAAACCGGCAAGACCGTCTGCAGACGGTCTTCACTATTTTTATAACCTTTACCAAAAAATGGTAAAAGGGTATATATAGGTTTGTCATTCCGTTTGTAATTTCTACAATATTAATAAGCGACACATAAAGTATATATATTCTGGATCCTTATGCATAGGGAAGACGAAAAAGCTATGTCCGTCTGTCACTCTGGTAAAAGGGTATATATAGGTTTGTCATTCCGTTTGTAATTTCTACAATATTAATAAGCGACAATAAAGTATATATATTCTGGATCCTTATGCATAGGGAAGACGAAAAAGCGATGTCCGTCTGTCCGTCTGTCTGTACGTGAAATCGGTTTTCTTAAGCTCCCAGAAGAGCTAGAGACTTCGTTCTTGGACTGGTGTGTCAGAAATCTTCCGAAAAATTTTGCAAAAAATCAGCAAAAACGAGCAGACGGTGTTAGAGCTGGAAAACTCAAACTCTATTTTCCCATACAAAATAACTACCGAAAACTAGTTTTTATTACTTTTTTATTAAATTAACTTATTTTATACTCCGGTATGAATAAAATTGGTATTTATAATTAAAAAAAATTAAATTTAACAAATTAAAAAACAGGTTTCCAGGGTTGGAAAACTTTAACTTTTTTCATAATAATTAAACATATTTCATGTTTTAGGAAGAAGGCTATTTTCTCAGGAACGATAAAAGCTACGGGTCTGAAATTTGGACAGTGTATGTAGATCTTTGGTCGCTACAACAACAAATATATAAAAGCTAAAAATTAAAGGGTGTTCCAAAATGAGTGACGAAAACTTTTAAAATCCCATGTAATATACATACAATTTATGTACATATGTATATTGACACTTGAAATTTGTAAAATTAGTGTATTTTTATATAGGCTACAACAATTAACACTAAAATTAAAAAAATTTTAATTAAAGGGTGGTCCATCAGTTAATGAAATTTTGACTATGTAATTTTGACAAATTGCTATATCATGGAAACTGTAAGAGTTAAACTCTTGAAATTTTCAAAAACGGTCAAACTAAAAAATCCGAAAATTATAAAATAGCCAAAAATTTAAATAAATTGCTAAAATAAAAAAATAAACACCAAAAACCGAAAAAAATCGCCAAAACGAGAAAAACGTGTCAAAACTCACCAAAAAAATCCCACAATGACAAAAAACGCCAAAAGCTGCAAAAATCGCCAAAACAAAATAAATACTTATATGAACAAAAATCGCCAAAAATTAAAAAATCGCCTGAATGAAAAAAAATCGCCAAAATCAAAAAAAAAATGAAAAAAATCGCCAAAACCAAAAAAATTGCATATATGAAAATAAATCGCCAAAAATTAAAAAAATCGCTCATATGAAAAAAAGTCGTCAAAATCCAAAAAATCGCCAAAACAAAAAAAACTTATATGAACAAAAATCGCCAAAAATTAAAAAAATCTCCTAAATGAAAAAAATCGCCGAAATCAAAAAAAAACCCCAAAAACCGAAAAAAATCGCCAAAAATTAAAAAAATCGCGTAAATGAAACAAAATTGGCAAACTCAAATAAATTCGTTAAAATTAAAAAAAACGCGAAAAACCGAAAAAAAATCGGCAAAACGAGAAAAACGTGTCAAAACTCAATAAAAATTTCCACAATGGCAAAAAACGCCAAAAACCGCAAAAATCGCCAAAACAAAAAAAAAATGCTTATGTGAACAACAATCGTTAAAAATTAAAAAAATTGCCTAAATAAAAATAAATCGCCAAAATTAAACAAAAACGCCAAAAACCGAAAAAAGTCGCCGAAACAAAAAAAAATTGCCTATATGAAAAAAAAACTTAAATGAAAAAAAATCGGCAAAATCAAAGAAAGCGCCAAAAATGAACACAAATCGCCAAAATTAAAAAAACGCCAAAAACCGAAAAAACCGCCAAAACGAGAAAAAATTCTCAAAACTGCAAAAAAGAAATAAAAACGCCTAGAACTAAATAAATCACCAAAAAATAAAAAAATCGCCTAAATGAAAAAAAATCGTCAAAATCAAAAAAAAAAATGACCAGAACGCAAAAAAATCGCCAAAATAAAAAAACGCCAAAAACAAAAAAAAAATCGCCAAAACCAAAAAAATTGCCTATATGAAAAAAAAAATCATTAAAACTAAAAAAATCAGCAAAATAAAATAAATCGCCAAAATTTAAAAAGCACCAAATTAAACATAATGCCAAAAACTTAAAAATTGCACTAGAGAAAAAAGTATGCATTTTTCACAAAATTAATATCTACATACATATATACATATGTGCTTATGTATATATCTCTATACTACATAAACGCACTTTGGTAAAGGGTATATAAGATTCGGCACAGCCGAATATAGCACTCTTAGTTGTTTAAATTTTAGTTGAACTATAGTGAATTTTAATAACATAATGCCAAAAACCTAAAAATTGCACTAGAGAAAAAAGTACGAATTGTTTCACAAAATTAATATGTACCTAGATATATCTGTGCTTATGTATGTATCTCTATACTACATAAACGCACTTTGGTAAAGGGTATATAAGATTCGGCACAGCCGAATATAGCACTTTTACTTGTTTTATTTTTTGCTTTTGCTTTGATTTTTTTGGAGAAGATTTCGTGCACTTTTTCTTATTTTAAACACTTTATACCCGGTTTTTATAATAAAGATTATTTTTTTTATAAAATAAAACTAATTTTAATTAAAAAATTCTGATTTTTATCGAAATATAATATATATTTGTTTCGACCAATCAAAATTAATTTTGAATTGCGGGGTTGCCAAGTCTCACATTAGACTTAACAAAGTTTCGGGCAAAATTATTTATTTGTGTATACAATTATGTACTAAGATTTAGATTTTTTCACTTTTTTAGATTAAAGGTTTGTTTTATTTATTATTATTTTTATTTTTCAATTAAAATTCACCAATTCACTTTGAAAGACACAATACAACTGATATTACTTAAAAAATTATTTGCATATCAAACCATGAACACTGACTATTTACCTTAAAAAAACGCAACATGTTACAATTACCTAAAAAAATTTCTGAGGGTGCTTAAATTTATTTTTTTAATAAATAATTGGGAAAAACCAAAAATGTTTTATTGAGGGTATGTTCAGAAATAGATTTCCTACATTGCTTTTTATTACAGGTAGTTTTTTAAAGTGGGAAAAACCCTTTAAAAATCTGTGTACATGCAATAAAAAAACAAAGGAAAACATTGGAATGTTACAATTATTTTCTACTTATATTTTTAAAGTTGCAGGCCAAAAAAAAAAGTCGCTTAAATTTATTTTTCCAGGAATTAAGAAAATGCGAAATCGTTTTATTGAAGGAACAGTCAAAAATAGTGTTTCAAACATCAAGCGCTTGTAACTTCCACAATAAGATTACAATGACAAAAACGACCTACATTGCAGTTTATTGCAGGAAGTTTTTTAAAGGGGTTTTCATGACAAAAGACAAAAAAAAACAAACATTTGAATTTTATATTATTTTCTATATTTTTAAGACTTACAGGTCAACTAGAGAAGTAATTGATACACTTTATAAGGCCACACAAATCAACTTGTTAAACATTAAAACCAAATAAAGTTAATTAAGTCATTCTCTTTTAATTTATTATCGAAGTTCACATATAAATTTTAATTATAAAACATTACGAGCAAAGACTGCTTAATATATTTTAATTACCTGTAAAAATGAGGGTGAATGTCACTCAACTGGACAAAATAGGTGAGCAGGTATATGGAGTGGAGCTTTATAATAGTCTCTGAGCCCAAAGTTATTTTGTGACTCAAAATAACGAAAATTAAACAAAAGTCTCAACGTGAAATAAAACAAACAGTATGGAAATGGGTTGGATATTTATTTGTATTTAATCGGAGGATGAATCTTACCAACAGGACAACGACAAATCAAGAAGGAAGGGTTTTTAGCGGAAATTAGTATCTGCCCCTCATGCATGTTCTTGACATTTCGTTAGGCATTAATTTTTTCATAGTGATGTAAGACATGCTGCAAAGATGTATATTTCAGCTTCTATTTATATAGACAAAACTGGGAATTGTGAGGAAAATAGATATGCGGTTTTTGAATAATTTTAATGGCACTTAGGAATTTCATTAAATTAATGATTTTGGCATTTTTTTATTAACAGGAACACTGATCCAATTACACTAGTAAGTAAATATAAAAATATTAATCATACAAGATAAAAATACAGCCCTAAAAATTATTGTGGAATGAATGGATTGGCAATCATCATTCTTCGTTGATTCATTGCTGATTAGATTTCTTGCAGTTCCCTTTAATTTTGTTTTTATTAGTGATACTGCAACTGCTTCGTGAGTACCTTTTATTGAATCTATTAAGGACAAGGAGTCAGCAAAGGATCGTAAATTCTCTGATTTTCCATCAAAGTCTACAGTCAGCTTTGATGCTGTGTTCAAAAAGTCCACCACAGTTTAAGTCATTGTGGATTCAGTTATGGGCATAGAAATATTAAATATTACACTTTTGTGTATCGAGTTTGGTAGTTCGATTTGTATCGATTTTTTATCAGCTAATTTTGAAATTCTGCTTGTTAAATCAAGGAAAAATTCGTCTGCTGCTCTTTGGTAAGCTAATTTTAGTCTATTGTAATAAACATTAAACAAAACTCTTATTTCTTCTAATTTTGTAAGAATATTTTGAAAATTATGAATAATTGTTTCATTTTTAATTGGTCTATCTATATTGATACACTTATATGAAAAAAAAAAATCGCCAAAAACCAAAAAAAATTGCCTAGCTATATGAAAAAAAATCATTAAAACTAAAAAAATCAGCAAAATAAAATAAATCGCCAAAATTTAAAAAGCACCAAATTAAACATAATGCCAAAAACTTAAAAATTGCACTAGAGAAAAAAGTATGCATTTTTCACAAAATTAATATCTACATACATATATATGTGCTTATGTATGTATCTCTATACTACATAAACGCACTTTGGTAAAGGGTATATAAGATTCGGCACAGCCGAATATAACACTCTTAGTTGTTTAAATTTTAGTTGAACTATAGTGAATTTTAATAAGAAATAATTTCTAAATCGGGCTTAAGTTCAGTGATTTCAATTCTTATTGAACGAAATATTTTTTTAAGTTAATTTTTAATTATTATTTTTCGAACCTAATTTGTTTCTATATTTATGATTTATTTGGACGGGATAAAGTTCGCATCGCTTTTTTAAGCCAAATTACATGTGATAATTATTAATGAACAAATAACAGTAAGTATTCTGACAACACATAGTTGAACGTTTTAAATATTGAAATTTTTCAAAGATTTTTTGATATTTCGAAGCAAAAATGCACATGACTTAGACCAGAGCTATTCAACCTTTCTGGGTCGCGTACCACAAAACTCACAACCAACAATTCGAAAAAATCGCCGAAATTAAAAAAAATGCTTGTATGAACAAAAATCGCCAAAATCAAAAAAAAATTGCCTATAAATAAAATAAATCGCCAAAATTTAAAAAGCACCAAATTAAACATAATGCCAAAAACCTAAAAATTGCACTAGAGAAAAAAGTACGAATTGTTTCACAAAATTAATATGTACCTAGATATCTCTGTGCTTATGTATGTATCTCTATACTACATAAACGCACTTTGGTAAAGATTCGGCACAGCGGAATATAGCACTTTTACTTGTTATAGGTAAAATTTACCTGTATGTTTTATTACATGCAAACCGGCAAGACCGTCTGCAGACGGTCTTCACTATTTTTATACCCTTTACCAAAAAATGGTAAAAGGGTATATATAGGTTTGTCATTCCGTTTGTAATTTCTACAATATTAATAAGCGACACATAAAGTATATATATTCTGGATCCTTATGCATAGGGAAGACGAAAAAGCTATGTCCGTCTGTCACTCTGGTAAAAGGGTATATATAGGTTTGTCATTCCGTTTGTAATTTCTACAATATTAATAAGCGACAATAAAGTATATATATTCTGGATCCTTATGCATAGGGAAGACGAAAAAGCGATGTCCGTCTGTCCGTCTGTCTGTACGTGAAATCGGTTTTCTTAAGCTCCCAGAAGAGCTAGAGACTTCGTTCTTGGACTGGTGTGTCAGAAATCTTCCGGAAAATTTTGCAAAAAATCAGCAAAAACGCAAACTCTATTTTCCCATACAAAATAACTACCGAAAACTAGTTTTTATTACTTTTTTATTAAATTAACTTATTTTATACTCCGGTATGAATAAAATTGGTATTTATAATTAAAAAAAATTAAATTTAACAAATTAAAAAACAGGTTTCCAGGGTTGGAAAACTTTAACTTTTTTCATAATAATTAAACATATTTCATGTTTTAGGAAGAAGGCTATTTTCTCAGGAACGATAAAAGCTACGGGTCTGAAATTTGGACAGTGTATGTAGATCTTTGGTCGCTACAACAACAAATATATAAAAGCTAAAAATTAAAGGGTGTTCCAAAATGAGTGACGAAAACTTTTAAAATCCCATGTTATATACATACAATTTATGTACATATGTATATTGACACTTGAAATTTGTAAAATTAGTGTATTTTTATATAGGCTACAACAATTAACACTAAAATTAAAAAAATTTTAATTAAAGGGTGGTCCATCAGTTAATGAAATTTTGACTATGTAATTTTGACAAATTGCTATATCATGGAAACTGTAAGAGTTAAACTCTTGAAATTTTCAAAAACGGTCAAACTAAAAAATCCGAAAATTATAAAATAGCCAAAAATTTAAAAAAATTGCTAAAATAAAAAAATAAACACCAAAAACCGAAAAAAATCGCCAAAACGAGAAAAACGTGTCAAAACTCACCAAAAAAATCCCACAATGACAAAAAACGCCAAAAGCTGCAAAAATCGCCAAAACAAAATAAATACTTATATGAACAAAAATCGCCAAAAATTAAAAAATCGCCTAAATGAAAAAAAATCGCCAAAATCAAAAAAAAAATGAAAAAAATCGCCAAAACCAAAAAAATTGCATATATGAAAATAAATCGCCAAAAATTAAAAAAATCGCTCATATGAAAAAAAGTCGTCAAAATCCAAAAAATCGCCAAAACAAAAAAAACTTATATGAACAAAAATCGCCAAAAATTAAAAAAATCTCCTAAATGAAAAAAATCGCCGAAATCAAAAAAAACCCCAAAAATCGCCAAAAATTAAAAAAATCGCGTAAATGAAACAAAATTGGCAAACTCAAATAAATTCGTTAAAATTAAAAAAAAAACGCGAAAAACCGAAAAAAAATCGGCAAAACGAGAAAAACGTGTCAAAACTCAATAAAAATTTCCACAATGGCAAAAAAAGCCAAAAACCGCAAAAATCGCCAAAACAAAAAAAAAATGCTTATGTGAACAACAATCGTTAAAAATTAAAAAAATTGCCTAAATAAAAATAAATCGCCAAAATTAAACAAAAACGCCAAAAACCGAAAAAAGTCGCCGAAACAAAAAAAAATTGCCTATATGAAAAAAAAAACTTAAATGAAAAAAAATCGGCAAAATCAAAGAAAGCGCCAAAAATGAACACAAATCGCCAAAATTAAAAAAACGCCAAAAACCGAAAAAACCGCCAAAACGAGAAAAAATTCTCAAAACTGCCAAAAAGAAATAAAAACGCCTAGAACTAAAAAAATCACCAAAAAATAAAAAAATCGCCTAAATGAAAAAAAATCGTCAAAATCAAAAAAAAAATGACCAGAACGCAAAAAAATCGCCAAAATAAAAAAACGCCAAAAACAAAAAAAAAAATCGCCAAAACCAAAAAAATTGCCTATATGAAAAAAAAAATCATTAAAACTAAAAAAATCAGCAAAATAAAATAAATCGCCAAAATTTAAAAAGCACCAAATTAAACATAATGCCAAAAACTTAAAAATTGCACTAGAGAAAAAAGTATGCATTTTTCACAAAATTAATATCTACATACATATATACATATGTGCTTATGTATATATCTCTATACTACATAAACGCACTTTGGTAAAGGGTATATAAGATTCGGCACAGCCGAATATAGCACTCTTAGTTGTTTAAATTTTAGTTGAACTATAGTGAATTTTAATAACATAATGCCAAAAACCTAAAAATTGCACTAGAGAAAAAAGTACGAATTGTTTCACAAAATTAATATGTACCTAGATATATCTGTGCTTATGTATGTATCTCTATACTACATAAACGCACTTTGGTAAAGGGTATATAAGATTCGGCACAGCCGAATATAGCACTTTTACTTGTTTTATTTTTTGCTTTTGCTTCGATTTTTTTGGAGAAGATTTCGTGCACTTTTTCTTATTTTAAACACTTTATACCCGGTTTTTATAATAAAGATTATTTTTTTTATAAAATAAAACTAATTTTAATTAAAAAATTCTGATTTTTATCGAAATATAATATATATTTGTTTCGACCAATCAAAATTAATTTTGAATTGCGGGGTTGCCAAGTCTCACATTAGACTTAACAAAGTTTCGGGCAAAATTATTTATTTGTGTATACAATTATGTACTAAGATTTAGATTTTTTCACTTTTTTAGATTAAAGGTTTGTTTTATTTATTATTATTTTTATTTTTCAATTAAAATTCACCAATTCACTTTGAAAGACACAATACAACTGATATTACTTAAAAAATTATTTGCATATCAAACCATGAACACTGACTATTTACCTTAAAAAAACGCAACATGTTACAATTACCTAAAAAAATTTCTGAGGGTGCTTAAATTTATTTTTTTAATAAATAATTGGGAAAAACCAAAAATGTTTTATTGAGGGTATGTTCAGAAATAGATTTCCTACATTGCTTTTTATTACAGGTAGTTTTTTAAAGTGGGAAAAACCCTTTAAAAATCTGTGTACATGCAATAAAAAAACAAAGGAAAACATTGGAATGTTACAATTATTTTCTACTTATATTTTTAAAGTTGCAGGCCAAAAAAAAAAGTCGCTTAAATTTATTTTTCCAGGAATTAAGAAAATGCGAAATCGTTTTATTGAAGGAACAGTCAAAAATAGTGTTTCAAACATCAAGCGCTTGTAACTTCCACAATAAGATTACAATGACAAAAACGACCTACATTGCAGTTTATTGCAGGAAGTTTTTTAAAGGGGTTTTCATGACAAAAGACAAAAAAAACAAACATTTGAATTTTATATTATTTTCTATATTTTTAAGACTTACAGGTCAACTAGAGAAGTAATTGATACACTTTATAAGGCCACACAAATCAACTTGTTAAACATTAAAACCAAATAAAGTTAATTAAGTCATTCTCTTTTAATTTATTATCGAAGTTCACATATAAATTTTAATTATAAAACATTACGAGCAAAGACTGCTTAATATATTTTAATTACCTGTAAAAATGAGGGTGAATGTCACTCAACTGGACAAAATAGGTGAGCAGGTATATGGAGTGGAGCTTTATAATAGTCTCTGAGCCCAAAGTTATTTTGTGACTCAAAATAACGAAAATTAAACAAAAGTCTCAACGTGAAATAAAACAAACAGTATGGAAATGGGTTGGATATTTATTTGTATTTAATCGGAGGATGAATCTTACCAACAGGACAACGACAAATCAAGAAGGAAGGGTTTTTAGCGGAAATTAGTATCTGCCCCTCATGCATGTTCTTGACATTTCGTTAGGCATTAATTTTTTCATAGTGATGTAAGACATGCTGCAAAGATGTATATTTCAGCTTCTATTTATATAGACAAAACTGGGAATTGTGAGGAAAATAGATATGCGGTTTTTGAATAATTTTAATGGCACTTAGGAATTTCATTAAATTAATGATTTTGGCATTTTTTTATTAACAGGAACACTGATCCAATTACACTAGTAAGTAAATATAAAAATATTAATCATACAAGATAAAAATACAGCCCTAAAAATTATTGTGGAATGAATGGATTGGCAATCATCATTCTTCGTTGATTCATTGCTGATTAGATTTCTTGCAGTTCCCTTTAATTTTGTTTTTATTAGTGATACTGCAACTGCTTCGTGAGTACCTTTTATTGAATCTATTAAGGACAAGGAGTCAGCAAAGGATCGTAAATTCTCTGATTTTCCATCAAAGTCTACAGTCAGCTTTGATGCTGTGTTCAAAAAGTCCACCACAGTTTGAGTCATTGTGGATTCAGTTATGGGCATAGAAATATTAAATATTACACTTTTGTGTATCGAGTTTGGTAGTTCGATTTGTATCGATTTTGTATCAGCTAATTTTGAAATTCTGCTTGTTAAATCAAGGAAAAATTCGTCTGCTGCTCTTTGGTAAGCTACTTTTAGTCTATTGTAATAAACATTAAACAAAACTCTTATTTCTTCTAATTTTGTAAGAATATTTTGAAAATTATGAATAATTGTTTCATTTTTAATTGGTCTATCTATATTGATACACTTATATGAAAAAAAAAAAATCGCCAAAAACCAAAAAAAATTGCCTAGCTATATGAAAAAAAAATCATTAAAACTAAAAAAATCAGCAAAATAAAATAAATCGCCAAAATTTAAAAAGCACCAAATTAAACATAATGCCAAAAACTTAAAAATTGCACTAGAGAAAAAAGTATGCATTTTTCACAAAATTAATATCTACATACATATATATGTGCTTATGTATGTATCTCTATACTACATAAACGCACTTTGGTAAAGGGTATATAAGATTCGGCACAGCCGAATATAACACTCTTAGTTGTTTAAATTTTAGTTGAACTATAGTGAATTTTAATAAGAAATAATTTCTAAATCGGGCTTAAGTTCAGTGATTTCAATTCTTATTGAACGAAATATTTTTTTAAGTTAATTTTTAATTATTATTTTTCGAACCTAATTTGTTTCTATATTTATGATTTATTTGGACGGGATAAAGTTCGCATCGCTTTTTTAAGCCAAATTACATGTGATAATTATTAATGAACAAATAACAGTAAGTATTCTGACAACACATAGTTGAACGTTTTAAATATTGAAATTTTTCAAAGATTTTTTGATATTTCGAAGCAAAAATGAACATGACTTAGACCAGAGCTATTCAACCTTTCTGGGTCGCGTACCACAAAACTCACAACCAACAATTCGAAAAAATCGCCGAAATTAAAAAAAATGCTTGTATGAACAAAAATCGCCAAAATCAAAAAAAAATTGCCTATAAATAAAATAAATCGCCAAAATTTAAAAAGCACCAAATTAAACATAATGCCAAAAACCTAAAAATTGCACTAGAGAAAAAAGTACGAATTGTTTCACAAAATTAATATGTACCTAGATATCTCTGTGCTTATGTATGTATCTCTATACTACATAAACGCACTTTGGTAAAGATTCGGCACAGCGGAATATAGCACTTTTACTTGTTATAGGTAAAATTTACCTGTATGTTTTATTACATGCAAACCGGCAAGACCGTCTGCAGACGGTCTTCACTATTTTTATACCCTTTACCAAAAAATGGTAAAAGGGTATATATAGGTTTGTCATTCCGTTTGTAATTTCTACAATATTAATAAGCGACACATAAAGTATATATATTCTGGATCCTTATGCATAGGGAAGACGAAAAAGCGATGTCCGTCTGTCCGTCTGGTAAAAGGGTATATATAGGTTTGTCATTCCGTTTGTAATTTCTACAATATTAATAAGCGACAATAAAGTATATAAGTATATTCTGGATCCTTATGTATAGGGAAGACGAAAAAGCGATGTCCGTCTGTCCGTCTGTCTGTACGTGAAATCGGTTTTCTTAAGCTCCCAGAAGAGCTAGAGACTTCGTTCTTGGACTGGTGTGTCAGAAATTTTCCGAAAAATTTTGCAAAAAATCAGCAAAAACGCAAACTCTATTTTCTCATACAAAATAACTACCGAAAACTAGTTTTTATTACTTTTTTATTAAATTAACTTATTTTATACTCCGGTATGAATAAAATTGGTATTTATAATTAAAAAAAATTAAATTTAACAAATTAAAAAACAGGTTTCCAGGGTTGGAAAACTTTAACTTTTTTCATAATAATTAAACATATTTCATGTTTTAGGAAGAAGGCTATTTTCTCAGGAACGGTAAAAGCTACGGGTCTGAAATTTGGACAGTGTATGTAGATCTTTGGTCGCTACAACAACAAATATATAAAAGCTAAAAATTAAAGGGTGTTCCAAAATGAGTGACGAAAACTTTTAAAATCCTATGTAATATACATACAATTTATGTACATATGTATATTGACACTTGAAATTTGTAAAATTAGTGTATTTTTATATAGGCTACAACAATTAACACTAAAATTAAAAAAATTTTAATTAAAGGGTGGTCCATCAGTTAATGAAATTTTGACTATGTAATTTTGACAAATTGCTATATCATGGAAACTGTAAGAGTTAAACTCTTGAAATTTTCAAAAACGGTCAAACTAAAAAATCCGAAAATTATAAAATAGCCAAAAATTTAAAAAAATTGCTAAAATAAAAAAATAAACACCAAAAACCGAAAAAAATCGCCAAAACGAGAAAAACGTGTCAAAACTCACCAAAAAAATCCCACAATGACAAAAAACGCCAAAAGCTGCAAAAATCGCCAAAACAAAATAAATGCTTATATGAAAAAAAATCGCCAAAAATTAAAAAATCGCCTAAATGAAAAAAAATCGCCTAAATGAAAAAAAATCGCCAAAATCAAAAAAAATGAAAAAAATCGCCAAAACCAAAAAAATTGCATATATGAAAATAAATCGCCAAAAATTAAAAAAATCGCTCATATGAAAAAAAGTCGTCAAAATCCAAAAAATCGCCAAAACAAAAAAAAAACTTATATGAACAAAAATCGCCAAAAATTAAAAAAATCGCTTAAATGAAAAAAATCGCCGAAATCAAAAAAAACCCCAAAAACCGAAAAAAATCGCTAAAAATTAAAAAAATCGCGTAAATGAAACAAAATTGGCAAAATCAAATAAATTCGTTAAAATTAAAAAAAAACGCGAAAAACCGAAAAAAATCGGCAAAACGAGAAAAACGTGTCAAAACTCAATAAAAATTCCCACAATGGCCAAAAACGCCAAAAACCGCAAAAATCGCCAAAACAAAAAAAATGCTTATGTGAACAACAATCGTTAAAAATTAAAAAAATTGCCTAAATAAAAATAAATCGCCAAAATTAAACAAAAACGCCAAAAACCGAAAAAAGTCGCCGAAAAAAAAATTGCCTATATGAAAAAAAAACTTAAATGAAAAAAAAAATCGGCAAAATCAAAGAAAGCGCCAAAAATGAACACAAATCGCCAAAATTAAAAAAAACGCCAAAAACCGAAAAAAGCCGCCAAAACGAGAAAAAATTCTCAAAACTAAAAAATTGCAAAAAAGAAATAAAAACGCTTAGAACTAAAAAAATCACCAAAAAATAAAAAAATCGCCTAAATGAAAAAAAATCGTCAAAATCAAAAAAAAATGACCAGAACGCAAAAAAATCACCAAAATAAAAAAACGCCAAAAACCAAAAAAAATTGCCTATATGAAAAAAAAATCAGCAAAATAAAATAAATCGACAAAATTTAAAAAGCACCAAATTAAACATAATGCCAAAAACTTAAAAATTGCACTAGAGAAAAAAGTATGCATTTTTCACAAAATTAATATCTACATACATATATATATGTGCTTATGTATATATCTCTATACTACATAAACGCAATTTGGTAAAGGGTATATAAGATTCGGCACAGCCGAATATAGCACTCTTAGTTGTTTAAATTTTAGTTGAACTATAGTGAATTTTAATAAGAAATAATTTCTAAATCGCTCTTAAGTTCAGTGATTTCAATTCTTATTGAACGAAATATTTTTTTAAGTTAATTTTTAATTATTATTTTTCGAACCTAATTTGTTTCTATATTTATGATTTATTTGGACGGGATAAAGTTCGCATCGCTTTTTTAAGCCAAATTACATGTGATAATTATTAATGAACAAATAACAGTAAGTATTCTGACAACACATAGTTGAACGTTTTAAATATTGAAATTTTTCAAAGATTTTTTGATATTTCGAAGCAAAAATGCACATGACTTAGACCAGAGCTATTCAACCTTTCTGGGTCGCGTACCACAAAACTCACAACCAACAATTCGAAAAAATCGCCGAAATTAAAAAAAATGCTTATATGAACAAAAATCGCCAAAATCAAAAAAAAATTGCCTATAAATAAAATAAATCGAAAAAATTTAAAAAGCACCAAATTAAACATAATGCCAAAAACCTAAAAATTGCACTAGAGAAAAAAGTACGAATTGTTTCACAAAATTAATATGTACCTAGATATCTCTGTGCTTATGTATGTATCTCTATACTACATAAACGCACTTTGGTAAAGGGTATATAAGATTCGGCACAGCCGAATATAGCACTTTTACTTGTTATATTTTTTGCTTTTGCTTCGATTTTTTTGGAGAAGATTTCGTGCACTTTTTCTTATTTTAAACACTTTATACCCGGTTTTTATAATAAAGATTATTTTTTTATAAAATAAAACTAATTTTAATTAAAAAATCCTGATTTATATCGAAATATAATATATATTTGTTTCGACCAATCAAAATTAATTTTGAATTGCGGGGTTGCCAAGTCTCACATTAGACATAACAAAGTTTCGGGCAAAATTATTTATTTGTGTATACAATTATGTACTAAGATTTAGATTTTTTCACTTTTTTAGATTAAAGGTTTGTTTTATTTATTATTATTTTTATTTTTCAATTAAAATTCACCAATTCACTTTGAAAGACACAATACAACTGATATTACTTAAAAAATTATTTGCATATCAAACCATGAACACTGACTATTTACCTTAAAAAAACGCAACATGTTACAATTACCTAAAAAAATTTCTGAGGGTGCTTAAATTTATTTTTTTAATAAATAATTGGGAAAAACCAAAAATGTTTTATTGAGGGTATGTTCAGAAATAGATTTCCTACATTGCTTTTTATTACAGGTAGTTTTTTAAAGTGGGAAAAACCCTTTAAAAATCTGTGTACATGCAATAAAAAAACAAAGGAAAACATTGGAATGTTACAATTGTTTTCTACTTATATTTTTAAGGTTGCAGGCCAAAAAAAAAGTCGCTTAAATTTATTTTTCCAGGAATTAAGAAAATGCGAAATCGTTTTATTGAAGGTACAGTCAAAAATAGTGTTTCAAACATCAAGCGCTTGTAACTTTCACAATAAGATTACAATGACAAAAACGACCTACATTGCAGTTTATTGCAGGAAGTTTTTTAAAGGGGTTTTCATGACAAAAGACAAAAAAAAACAAACATTTGAATTTTATATTATTTTCTATATTTTTAAGGCTTACAGGTCAACTAGAGAAGTAATTGATACACTTTATAAGGCCACACAAATCAACTTGTTAAACATTAAAACCAAATAAAGTTAATTAAGTCATTCTCTTTTAATTTATTATCGAAGTTCACATATAAATTTTAATTATAAAACATTACGAGCAAAGACTGCTTAATATATTTTAATTACCTGTAAAAATGAGGGTGAATGTCACTCAACTGGACAAAATAGGTGAGCAGGTATATGGAGTGGAGCTTTATAATAGTCTCTGAGCCCAAAGTTATTTTGTGACTCAAAATAACGAAAATTAAACAAAAGTCTCAACGTGAAATAAAACAAACAGTATGGAAATGGGTTGGATATTTATTTGTATTTAATCGGAGGATGAATCTTACCAACAGGACAACGACAAATCAAGAAGGAAGGGTTTTTAGCGGAAATTAGTATCTGCCCCTCATGCATGTTCTTGACATTTCGTTAGGCATTAATTTTTTCATAGTGATGTAAGACATGCTGCAAAGATGTATATTTCAGCTTCTATTTATATAGACAAAACTGGGAATTGTGAGGAAAATAGATATGCGGTTTTTGAATAATTTTAATGGCACTTAGGAATTTCATTAAATTAATGATTTTGGCATTTTTTTATTACCAGGAACACTGATCCAATTACACTAGTAAGTAAATATAAAAATATTAATCATACAAGATAAAAATACAGCCCTAAAAATTATTGTGGAATGAATGGATTGGCAATCATCATTCTTCGTTGATTCATTGCTGATTAGATTTCTTGCAGTTCCCTTTAATTTTGTTTTTATTAGTGATACTGCAACTGCTTCGTGAGTACCTTTTATTGAATCTATTAAGGACAAGGAGTCAGCAAAGGATCGTAAATTTTCTGATTTTCCATCAAAGTCTACAGTCAGCTTTGATGCTGTGTTCAAAAAGTCCACCACAGTTTGAGTCATTGTGGATTCAGTTATGGGCATAGAAATATTAAATATTACACTTTTGTGTATCGAGTTTGGTAGTTCGATTTGTATCGATTTTTTATCAGCTAATTTTGAAATTCTGCTTTTTAAATCAAGGAAAAATTCGTCTGCTGCTCTTTGGTAAGCTACTGTTAGTCTATTGTAATAAACATTAAACAAAACTCTTATTTCTTCTAATTTTGTAAGAATATTTTGAAAATTATGAATAATTGTTTCATTTTTAATTGGTCTATCAATATTGATACACTTATATGACCGTTCTAAATATTCTTTTATAATTCGTGCCTTATTCAAAATATCTTTCCATTCCATCAGTAAATTAAAAAAAAATTGCCAAAACGTTTAATTTGGTTATATTTTGTCTAAATCGTTTGCTTTACTGAAATACTTTTTTCTTAGAGCTCTTTTATGTGACAAATATATTTTAAGCAACAAGTTTATTGCTGAAATTATTACTAATATTAGCATAAGTAACCATGAATTTATTTCTGACTTATGATCAATGATTTCCAAATTGGTAATCACGTTAGCATTGGGTTTTTCCATTTTTGATTCTGTTTTACCCATATTTAAAAATTTATTTATTTTACTGAATTATTAGGGCTAATTATTTTCTTTTTCTATGCATTCTGACCACCTTATTGCACGAACTGTCATTTCTTCTACATGAGTATTATTTAAAATATCGTCCTCACTTGGGACACCTGGCATTCCTATTATTTCCCAAATCTTTGCTAAATATCCCATTTCTTGTTCTAAGGAAATTCCTTCTTCTTCAAAAATAACATTAATATGTTTTTTGCTTTGTTTTCTATTCATGTTATCCATTATAATGGCCTTACAAAATTAATTACAAAAAAAATATTATCATACTTTAAAGTTGTTTTTGTTAAAATCTAAAAGCTTTATCTCTTTTCAACCTACAAAGATATCCTCCTCTCCTCTTTGGCTTTGATGTCTTCGGGATTTTTAAGTTTTCTTCCTCCTTAATTTTGTTGTTTCTTTTTTGGTATTCCTGTATATTAAGGGGTTGTGGACCAACTTTTATATCTTGTTTATTCATTTCACGAAAAGTAATATTTTTTTGATTTCTTTTTTTTTGTTGTTGTTTATTTCCAGTTGGTGCCTTTAGGCCAAGCGGACTTCTTTTTTCCATAAATTTAGGTACTTTTGTTGTTGGTTTCAGCAGGTGTCTTTAGGCCAGGCGGACTTCTTTTTCCTCTGGCAGAGCGTTTTGGCCGATCTGCCAGGACCCATAACTATTTTAGGAAGTCCTTTTTATTTGTGTACTTCCCTTTTTATTTGCGCTCGAAGGTCGCAAGTTTGTAAGGCAGGATCGCCATGTAATAAGTTGTTATTTTCAACAAATTTTATTTATTTATTTAATTATTTTATTTATTTATTTTAAATAAAATATAATTTCCTGAGCTGAGCTAGGAGCTCTTAGGAACGTTGTTTAATAATTAATTTTAAAATACAAATACATTGTCTTATATACTAGTTATGAGAATAAAGCTTAACCTATCTTAACATAAGAGGAAAAAGAAAAGGTATATGCTTAATAAGCAAATTGTTCCTTTTAGTTTCCCACGGTAAGCGTGCGGCGTGTGTCTCATAAGAAATTTGAAAACATGGATTTTGTATTGTTTATATTTATTATATAAACACATGTGGTTATTAATTATGATTCATTCAAGTGCATTATGCTGCGGCCTTTGATCAGGCTGGTGAGCGTCAAATAGCAGTTGCACAAAATACATATTTACGTTGCAGTCTGTCAAATACATTTATCTAACATTTCATGCAGCGGTATATGTCAAATGTCCAGTGCACAAAAATAATTTCAATGCCATTGGATGTTATGTATGTTGCGGTCAAGTTGACTTTAAATGTTTACTATACAATCTTGGTCGTAGTGATAGTCAGAACACGCTACAACACATTTTTTACAAAACTTTGTAATTGCACATGATCAACGTGATAATTAGAACTACTGCTTATTTTTACACAAATAGTATTTACTCAACTGTCAACAATCCTTTCATTTTCGTACGTTTTAAGCCATATGTTCAAACGAGTTTCACTCCTTTAAACAAAAAAAGAAAAATCTCTTAGCAATCTAGCATTCCCATCTTTGCATTCATTGTGAATATGTAAGTTAACTTTTGAATTCTCTGGTTTTTTGTTCGTTCATTTGTTCCCTTTTTTGTATTTTGCGATTAGTCATTACTTTTTTTTCCAAATCTTGACACGAGAGAAACAAGACGTCCTGCGGCTCCTGCATTCCATTTATTTTATATACATATGTAAGTATTTTTACGCATATACAATTATCACTGATTTGAATTCAATAAAACCCAGAATACGTAAGTACTGAATTGAAAGAATATACTAAGTCGTGTTATTTACAAAGTGATCCAGGTATCCCGTCCTGCCCTTCATTCAAGTGTGCCTGCTTATCAAAGAGGCAACTCAAACCCTCATATCCTCAGGAATTCCCCCCTGTTCCTTCTTTCCCTGAAACGCACACCTCCGTGTACTCTCTCATTTCTTTAGAACTTTCTAGTTGAATTTGTTTCCCAAAGGTCAATATTAATTTGTACGGGCATTTTATTGCTACACGTGTAAACATGGTCCTTAACGAGCAATTAAACGAACTGGCAACGTTTTATAAAATAACAAATTGAACATACAGTCCAACATCAAACTTGTGAACATACGCTTAAAAAGCCATTTTTCTTTCTTTGGCATTATAAGTAACTCAAATCAAGTTTTTTTAAATACAAAAGAAAAAAAAAGGTTCACAAGCATAATAAAAATAAATAAGAAAAACTAAAAGAATTTCATACTTTTAAATAAAGCAACTAAAAATTAAACATAAAAGAAACAAAAAAGAAAAAGTTGTATTAAACAAAAGTTTTATGGTAAAGTTCTTAAAACTAATCTAAGATTCTGAACCGCAACAAGAAGATCGGTCATAGCCGCCTCAACAAGACTCCGGATTAGAATTCCAGTGTCCAGGAGGAGTAAGTTATAAAGGTTGGAAGAACAGCCCATTGAAAATCATCCCATAGTCAATATTACACATACCTACATACATACATACATATGTATGTAATTACATATGTATGTAGGTACATACATACATATGTACATATGTACATGCCCTCGAAAAATCACAAATCAACATTGGGGAAAACTGTAAGTACCTACTAAATAAAACATACATACATACATACGTGCATCCATACAAGCATACAAAAAATTCTTGCAATTATAAACATACATATGTATATACATACATACCGACTACGAATTTTAATTTTGTTTAAAAGCAAATTTTGTCTACAAAAAACAGCAACAAAACACCTTAAAAATAAGTCCCGCAATTTCAATGCACTTTGTTTTTGCAAGATACAACTACCCGTTTAAAACTTAAGAGAGTCAGTATAGTGGAACTGTTTCTCTTTAAATAATTACTTGACCAACTCTCTTCATTCTAAACTACAGGAAAATCTCTTAGCAATCTAACTTGGGTTTTTCTATATGAAATTGCCAGACTGTAATTTCAAGTAAATACTAAAAAATCGCCAATAAAAGTTAAGATTCGAAACCACAAAATAATTACATACATACGTACATACATATGTATGTACATACATACATATATAGTTGTGATTATTTTCGAATCATTAAAAAGTAAATTATAAAGTCAGCGAAATATAAAACTAAAAAAAATTACGAATATAATTCTCATATCCCAACGAGCTTTTATATTCTGAGAAATTTTTTCAAGTTTGTATGTATTGTAAAAATAAAATAAGCTCGCAAAGAGAAGTTAACAATTAAATAGTGTATACATGGTTTTACATATTAATTAGAATGTTTAAAATTTAAATAATAAACCCAGTATTACATGTATTGAAAAATAAATAAGCTCACAAATCCCAGCGAGAAGTTAACAATTAAATAGTGTATACATGGTTTTAAATATTAATTGGAATGTTTAAAATTTAAATAATAAACCCAGTATTACATGTATTGAAAAATAAATAAGCTCACAAATCCCAGCGAGAAGTTAACAATTAAATAGTGTATACATGGTTTTAAATATTAATTGGAATGTTTAAAATTTAAATAATAAACCCAGTATTACATGTATTGAAAAATAAATAAGCTCACAAATCCCAGCGAGAAGTTAACAATTGAAGAATTTATACATCGTTTGTACATATTATTTGGAAGTTTTTTAGGATTAACACACTATTTTATATCCCAACAATTTTGAAGAAGAAAAAAAGAGTATAAAATAAGCTTGTGAATCCTAGCGAGTATTTTAAGATTGTATTGGATTTATGCCAGCGAAGATTTAATATTGCATGATTTTTTTAACTTACACAAAATTTATAAATTTACGCTTCATCAAATCTTTTTCGCCAATCCCAGCGAACAATAAGTTTTCATTCACTCTTTATTAACCTAACTAAATAAGTTTCGCAAATCCCAGCGAAAATTTATTTTTTGTTTGGTTTTACAACCTGTACACAAAATCTATGTTTCATGAAATCTTAATCGACAATCCCAGCAAACAATAAGTTTTCATTCACCCCTTAAACTAAATAAGTTTCGCAAATCCCAGCGAACATTTATTTTTTGTTTGGTTTTACAACCTTTACACAAAATCTATGTTTCATAAAATCTTATTGGACAACCCCAGCAAACAATAAGTTTCCATTCACCCTTTAAACTAAATAAGTTTTGCAAATCCCAGCGAACATTTATTTGTTGTTTGGTTTTACAACTTAACACAAAATCTATGTTTCATGAAATCCTATTCACCAATCACAGCGAACATTAAGTTTTCATTAAGGTTTTATTCACTTTTATTACAAGCGAACATTTATATACATACATATAGATTATTTTCACCACTCTTATCTCTTATGAAATAAATTTAGCAAATCCCTATTGAAAACTTATATTAAAAGTTTGTTTCGTTTCCCAGCGAACATCATTATTGCTCATTACTATTATTGTTATTGCTAGTTTACAAAATCGTATTCGATAACACCAGTAACCAATTAATGTGAATTCATATTTCACATTTATAGCAAAATAAAGTTAGCAAAAATTACCTAAAGCTATATTGGATTTGTGGCAATAAGATATTACAAAGCATATCCCATCAATAAACTTCAATAAGTTTACCAATTTTTGGCAACAATTCAACACTGAATTTTCAAAATTGTGCAGACAAGATATATCAAAAAAATCCGAAAAATGACAGAGGAGTTTATTTTTGACTCTGATAAGCTTGTCACATTCTGCTCAGAATTCGATCAAGTGACCACAAGCTAACTCACAGATTCCCTCCTCGAAGTAACACTTCAAGATCTTAACGATAGATGGGGAAATGTTCAAAGATCATACAAATCCTTTCGCACAGATAAGGATGCAAAAGTGGAAAAAACCGTTTTGGAATCAGCAGCGGGTAAATATTTGGCATGCATAAAAGCATTCCACAAATGCAAGGCAAAAATTCTAGACATGCAAAAAACTTTCATAACGGGTACTCCAATCCCCATTATATAATCCACTTTCAGTGAGGATAGCTTCTCACACGTAAAAGTTCCACCCTGCGATACAGATATCTTTTATGGAGGGTATGAAGAGTGGCCATCATTCCGCGATATGTTCACTGCGGTGTACATAGATAATCCCAAAATACCCCCTGTACAGAAGTTGTATCATTTGAGGTTGAAAGCCCAGGGTCAAGCAGGCAGCATAATTAAGAAGTACAAGTTATGCTCCGAAAACTTTACGCTTGCGTGGACAGCTTTAAAAGAAAGATATGAGAACAAAAGAATTCTCGTGGAAAACCAAATCAAAATTCTTCTTGATTTGAAGTCTATCACGGTTGAGAGTAGCGAATCTCTCCAGAGAATTCAAACAACGATCAATGATTGTCTCTCAGCAATAAAAGCACAAGATGTCCCAATAGATGAATGGGATCCATTCATAATAATTTTATGCTCCACTAAACTTCCAATAGAAACACTTTCTCTATGGGAGCAGTCACTAGAGTCCCATAGAAACTTGGTTAAATGGGAACAATGGATAGGTTCCTATCCCATAGATGCGAGGTGGTTGAGCGCTTAGAAGCACGAAAAAAAGACTCACAGACTAGTTCTCAAACTAAAGACACAAAATACAAAGCTTCAAAAGTAGACTCCTCACATTACCCTTGTAAAATTTGTGGATCTAATCATCCACTAAAAAACTGTTCCCAGTTTTTAAACTATGACCCTCAGGCTAGAAACCAGTTTGTGTCGAAAAACAATGTCTGCCTGAACTGCCTAGCATACAGCCATATTCGAAAAGACTGCCCAAGCAAATTTTCGTGTAGTCATTGTCAAAAAAGTCACCATTCATTGCTACACTTCACTAGGCCTGCAACTCCCAACCGAAATTTAATCGCTTCAGATGATATCCCATCGACATCAGCGCAGGCGAGAGCAAGAGCTACTCTGTCAACAACGACTCATATTGCGTAAACATGTGATAGATCGTCTAAAACAGGTACTTTGCTGCCTACGGCAGTAGTCAAAGTACATCACCAAGGAGAGTTCTTTAAAGCTCGCGCCTTTTTAGATCAGGGATCAGAGAAAACATTTATCTCTAATGGCAGCAACTTAGGCTGCCAACAGAAACGAGACTGCTTGAAATTCATGGTATTGGCGGTGAATTAGTTGCCAACTCAAACTCTTTGTGTAAATTTACTCTATACTCAGATAACCACGACCGTTTCGTACAAATCGAGGCAATCGTGGTCCCGCAAATAACACGAATGCTACCTAAATTTGCTCTATCCAGTTCATACATACCTGTAGAGGAACTTAAAGACATTGATCTAGCTGACCCGAGTTTTTATTTACCAAAACATGTGGACCTGCTCATTGGCAGCAACTTTCTCCCTCAGATTCTTCTAGAAGGTGTCAGGAGCATGGCACACTCGCTAATGGCTCAACGCACTATCTTTGGGTGGGTTGTAAGTGGCCCCATAGACACTGAATGTGTCTCTACATTTGCAATTGAAGCCACTGAAGTTTATGGGGATTCGCTTGGCAATCAGCTAAAAAGGTTTTGGGAAGAAGAGGAAGTCTCCGGTCAACGGCCTATCTCAAAGGATGAAGAATTTTGTGAATCCCTCTATCGCGAAACTACTTTTCGTAACTCCGAAGGGCGTTATGTTGTTAAACTACCTTTCAAATCCCAATTCTCACAAGATTTACGACTAGGAGTGTCTCGCTCTGCAGCAATTGCTCAATACTTAAACCTAGAGCAATCTCTAAAGAAAAAGGGTGATCTAGCTCAAATATATCACAATGTGCTTGACGAATATATAGCCCTTGACCAGATGGAACCTACCGTTTCATCGGAAAACATATCTCGTCACGTTTGCAACTCGTTCTACCTGCCGCACCATGCAGTAATCAAGCCCGAAAGTCGTAGCACCAAAGTTAGGGTTGTGTTCAATGCATCCAAGAGAACTAGTTGAGGATTGCCTCTTAATGATGTCCTCTATGTGGGTCCCACATTACAAGCAGAGTTGATGACCTTGATTTTGAAGTGGCGACTTTATAGATATGTCTTCAATGGCCACATACAAAAAATGTGCCGCCAAATTCTGGTTCATGATGAAGACGTACAATTTCAGCGAATTCTCTTTCGCTTAGATTCGAACTCTCTCGTCAAAGATTTTGCATTAAAAACAGTAACGTTTGGAGTCAACTGTGCCCCATATTTAGCAATTAGAACCCTTATTCAATTAGCTAACGATTCGGAATACTTGTATCCCCAGGCGGCATATATTCTAAGAAAGGAAACGTATGTAGATGATATTTTATCGGGGGCTCATGATATCCAATCGGCAGTTGACTCGTTAACTCAACTTATTTTGGCGTTAAAATCGGCTGGATTTCCGCTAAAAAAGATAACTTCAAATTGCCCTGACATACTAGCATCTGTCCCCAAAGATGATATTATAGATTCAGACTTTCTCAAGTTTAAGGAAACAAGCATGACCAAAACTCTTGGTATTCAATGGGATGCATTATCCGATTGCTTCTCATATACAACTCAGGCTATTTGCCCGGTCAACTCAATTACGAAAAGGCAAATTCTGTCCGCTGTGGCCAAACTGTTTGACCCAGCCGGTTGGATCTCTCCAATTGTTATACAGGCGAAAATCATTCTACAGCAGCTGTGGTTAGAGGGAACTAACTGGGATGATAACGTAAAGCCTGATACTTTGGCAAGTTGGAATAATTTTGTCAAGAATATTCCCATGATCACCACTATAAAGATCCCACGATGGATAAGTTTTGCGCCTTCTCTACTTATTCAAATGCACGGGTTTTGCGATGCATCAAAAAAGGCTTACTGCGCAGCGGTATATTTTCGAATGCAATCCACCGCTACTATTTCATGCCATCTTTTTGCAGCTAAAACTAAAGTAGCTCCCATTAATCCCGTCAGTCTTCCACGACTGGAATTGTGTGGAGCCCTGTTATTATCGAAATTAGTTAAACAACTAACAAGCTAATTACCCTGTTACAACTATGAACTTTTTCTCTGGTCTGATTCCTCCATCGTTCTTAGTTGGCTAGAAAAACCTCCAAGCACTTGGAAGACTTATGTAGCTAACCGTACCTCACAGATAATACGAAATGTGGGAAATGTGTCTTGGCGTCATGTGCGGTCTGCCGATAATCCTGCAGACTTAGGCTCTCGTGGTTGTGCCACCGAACAACTCGTGGGGAACTCCTTATGGTGGACGGGGCCAACTTGGCTTAAAAAAACCCCTGAAGAATGGCCAAAGCCCATAAAAATTACAGACAACTCTTATGAAGTAAAACGAAAAGTAGAGGTTTTTCACCTTGTCGCTAATGAAGATGGAATACTTAATCGTTTTTCAAAATGGGATAAAGCGATCAGAGTCATGACATACGCGTTTCGATTTATCAGTGCTATTAGGAAAAAAGTTGAAAATGATAAAAAAACCCCTTTGAGCCTTCTATCCCAAACCCAAAATTCATCCTCTGCTGAAGCCATATCAATGCTGATAAAAAACTGCTCACGCATTACACACGAAGAATTCTTAAACACCAAATGTAAATTAATTTATGTGACTCAAATTTCCCACCTAACTAAAGATTTTGACTCTTTAACAAAGTTAAAAAAAGTTAGCAAGAAAAGTCCACTTTACCCCTAAATCCGTACTTAGATGAAAATAATGTTGTTCATGCGAATGGTAGAATTGCAAATTCGTCCCTAGCGTATAATGAGCTACACCCAATTATTCTTCCTGTCACCTCGGCATTTTGTAAGCTCTTTATCGACTTTGCGCATAACCTCCTTATGCATGCCGACCTTAACTTAATGCTAAGAGCCATCCGAGGAGAATATTTCGTACCGCGACTGAAGTCAGCTATTTGTCTCTGCGTTCGAAAATGTGTCACTTGTGTCCGCTACAAACAAAAGGTCAAGTCCCAATTAATGGGTGCCCTCCCATTAGAGCGTTCTTCATTCTCCTTACCTTTTACAACAACAGGTTTAGATTTTGCAGGCCCTTTTTCCATAAAAACTTCCATATTACGCAATGCCCCTTATCATAAAGGTTACGTCTGCATTTTTGTGTGTTTCTGCACTCGAGCCATTCACCTCGAATTGTGCTCCGATTTAACCTCCAACGCATTCCGAGCTGCCTTTACTCGTTTTATCGGCCGTCGCGGCCTACCGAGAAAAGTAGTATCTGATAACGGAACCAATTTCGTAGGTGCAGAACGATCTCTTCGCTTGGAATATGACCAGTTTCTAAGTATTGTGTCACAGGATATCATAGACAAATACTCAGCCCATGGTTTTCAGTGGCACTTCATTCCCCCAAATGCCCCTCATATGGGAGGATTATGGGAGGCCGGTGTAAAATCATTCAAAGCTCATTTTAAAAAGGTAGCTCAAAATACCAAATATACTTTTGAAGAGTTCACTACTCTTTTAACCCGAATTGAGTCCGTCTTAAACTCCAGACCTCTGTCGCCTATGTCAGACGATCCTGATGAGCTACTGGCTCTTACCCCAGGTCACGACGGAATCGCCCCTTTACGCGACCGCTGGGAAAGGATTAAGGTTTTGCACCACCAATTCGTACAACGGTGGAAGGACGAATATTTAAAAGAGATCCAGAAGAGGTATAAGTGGCAAAATACGGTCGAAAATATAACTGCGGGCCAACTCGTAGTTATTAAAGATGATTTGCTCCCCCCAAATAAATGGAGACGTGGGCGTATTATTAAAACGTATTTTGGAAATGACAATTTAGTCCGCGTCGCTGATGTAAAAACACAACTGGGGACCGTCACTAGACCCATAACTAAGCTTTGTGTACTACCCGTCGATATATCAGAGAATAAGTAGACTGGGATTAATTTTTCCTACCAGAATCCAACTTCCTTTGTTTGTCTCAATTACACTCTCTTGTCATATCCACTAAAACTCATAACACTTCCTATATATGCTCATTTTCACTACTCACCTCACATTTTTTACAACAGCAATAACTTAACTATACTCTATTTTTGAACATGAGTATGGAAGAGCGTCAGCGTCAAGTGCGAATTTACAAGTATTGCAAAAACTGCCTGGCACGGTCTCATACCACAGATGAATGCACTTCGGCCGATGTCTGCAAAAAATGCGGGTGGGTACACCATACGTTGCTTCACACATCTTCAAGGGAAACCACAACCGCTCTCAGTGAGCAGCAGGTGAATGTGAGCCAGAGTGTAACTAAAGAGCCGCGTGCTCGAAGAGCTCGAGTTCAAGACCGCCTGGGCCCATACCGTCGTCCAGTCCAACGAACAAGGGTAGTTCCTCATCGCCCCAGAACTTCATCAAGTGAGTCAGCTGCAAACCCGAGACGCATTTTTTTAGGAGCTCTACGAGCCCTTGAACGACTAGCAAAAACAATTTAAATTTTATTTCCTATTTGGGGGCCGCAGGATGTTCAAACGAGTTTCACTCCTTTAAACAAAAAAAGAAAAATCTCTTAGCAATCTAGCATTCCCATATTTGCATTCATTATGAATATGTAAGTTAACTTTTGAATTCGCTGGTTTTTTGTTCGTTCATTTGTTCCCTTTTTTGTATTTTGCGATTAGTCATTACTTTTTTTTCCAAATCTTGACACGGGAGAAACAAGACGTCCTGCGGCTCCTAGGTGTCATATTTGAACCTAAAAGTTAAAATGAATAAATTTTCAAATGATAACGGCCTTTTTGATATACATGTTTTCACTCAACGCTTACCAGTTGCATTGAATTTTTGCAATAATGTATCTCGATCGGACTTTTCAGTTGGAATCCACAAGGGTTTGATTGGGACTATACACCGAAAAACACAAAACTACCGTTATCTAAAAAACGGTCCTTTTTTCCTATTCAGTAGGTCCCAATTCACTGATCTAGGCATGTGGAGTTGTTTTTTCAAATTAAAAATTTGTAAAGCTGTGTTATTAATATATGTATGAATGTATATATGTAAATATATATGTACATATACGTATGAACTCATATATGAAAATGTATGAGACTATAAATGGCAAAAGTGTTATATATGAATTAATATATTAACTAATATATGAAATGTACTAAAATATATGAGCTCATATATGGTAATTTAATTGTGAAGCTCTTCATATATGGCTCCATTTACATAAGTATATCCAAATGTAGGCATACATGATATCTCACATAAAGTCGTTTTTGCAATCAAAAAAGCTAGTATTTTATTAACTATGTCTTTATTACTGGTGAATTGGAAATGTTCAATAATGACCTGCACAAGACCTCTTATAAAAACTTTTAAGATATGAGAGACATTTCAAGTGCTTTACTACAGCGAAAACTTCTAAAACAAACGATTAACAACACTGTTGGCAATACATTTGCTTAACTTATTGCAGGTATAGGAGTAAAGAAGAAAATAGTTCGTGACTGAAAAATTTGTGGTGCTTGTACTTTTTTCTACGCATTGGTGCGAGTTAATGCTCAGGGTATAGTCTACCTGGCAACACTGGCATATATAGAAAAGTAGACACACACATTTTTATGATAGGGACGTCAACATCAACATTATCACTTACATAAGTTAGAACAAAGAAACCATAAACGTAATTCTTGCAGAAAACATATTCCAAGATAAGAGACAAAGAAACCTAAACATAATTCTTGTAAACATATTCCGAGATAAGAGACAAAGAAACCATAAACGTAATTCTTGCAGACAAAGAAACGCTAACATACTCATTAATATAAATAGATGTTAAGAAAATATTGTAACTAGTCTTAAGAATATAAACAATAAAGAAACACACGTTTCGGTGTAAAAAAACTTTATATATTTTTTTGATTCATTCCTTCACCAAGGAATTAACTGGGGGCTCAACCGGTATGCAAGCGAAATAATCTTGTATTCCCAGCCAAATAAAATTTCCACAATCCTGAAGAAGGATAAAAACAAAATTCCTGAAAAATTGGAAAAATAAAATATTCCTGAAAAATTGGAAAAATAAAACATTCCTGAAAAATTGGAAAAATAAAACATTCCTGAAAGATTGGAATTAACAAAAATAAAATTTCTAAAAATTTAACAAAAATTTAAAAGAAAAGTAAAATAAAGTGAAAAATATACACTGGCTTCACACGAAAAACGACAGCAAATATTTAATTCAAGACGCCTGCTAGAAGAAGACATCAACATGACTGAAGCTGCAACTCTCCTAGCTCATATTCAGGCACTAACTGAACAACTAGCATCCCTGAAAACAGACTTCGAAACATTGAAAAGCAATACACCAGTTGCTGTAACCACAATTCCGGCAACGCCTGCACTAAAACCACACAAATCAACACAGAAATATTCAAGTGTTTACCAACAGTCAGTGGACTGGAAGGAGAATATAACCCATGGAGAAATCAGGTATGGACCCAAATGGAAAACATTAAGCAATTTTCAAATAGTCCTGAATACTATAACTGTTTATGCATTACACGTGCAAAAATTATTGGCGCTGCATCAAAAGTTTTATCCGTAAACGGAACAGAACTAAATTTCTATGCCATAATAAACCGCTTAGACTTTACGTATGCGGATAAACGTCCATTGTATGTATTAAAAGAAATAATGACGAGAATCAAACAGGGGAACAAAACTCTGACCGAGTTCCATGATGAAATTCATCAAGCATTAACCCTTATACAACAAAAAATTTAAACCTCAGATGAGAATATGAGTAGAGGAAGACTATCAGATGCCAACGAGGATGCGATCCGTACCTTTATAATGGGATTAAGAAGCAATTACACAAAAGGTATCCTCTATGCTAACCAACCAAAGAGTCTGGCAGAAGCTTATGCCATTGCCTGCACCATCTATCACGACAATGAAGATAGGCATTTTGAAAATATCAACGTAAGAGGGCAGGAACACCGTAATGAACAACGATATAGAGGAAATGAACACCGCTAACTAAAGCCATCACATCATGTTCAACAACGACACCACAATTATGCGGCACCACGAAGAAACCAAGTAGAACCGATGGAAGTCGACAACTCAACACAATACAGAAGGCCTACAAATTTCCCGCAACAACAAAAATGGGGTAGCAATAATCCTCAACAAAACACTACTACACATCATAATCCATTCGGCTACAATCAAAATCCTGTGAAGAGGGAAAATAATTTTTCAACACACAACTTTAATAAGGTTCAACGAGTACATCAAATACAAGATGAGGATCTTCAATCACTCCAACCTCAATATACCGAAGACGATTTTGAAACCGGAAGTGCTTTTTTAGGCGAGTGAATGGTCTGCCATGTCTACAACGCACTTGCAGAGAAACAGGTGAATCAATAAATATTTTAACAGATACAGGAGCTACAAGTAATTATATTAGTACTAGTTGTAAGATAGGGAAACCAATTAAAATTAATCCAGTGAAAGTCAAAACACTTCATGGATATTCAATGGTAAATACGAAAAAAATTATTACTGTCTTAAACCACCATTTAACTTTCTATGAAACAGAGGCCCTTCAAGAATTTGATATGCTTTTAGGAGAACAAGGGTTAAGATTAATCAAGGCAGAGATCAATCTCTTTGACTATAGTCTAAAATATAGATATAAGGAAAATTTAGGAAAAAATGCGGAAAAGATAAATTATACATTTAATAACGAAATTTACAGGAAAGATATTGAAAAAATAATGCAAAGGAATAGGAAAACTAAGGAAGTATTGCCATTTACTACAACCATTCAGGCATCTATCAGAACAAAATCTGAAGACCCTATTTATGTAAGACAATACCCTTATCCAATATTAGACAACGAATTTATTAATAATGAAATACAGAAATTACTGGATAATAAAATTATTCAACCAAGTAGGAGTCCGTAGAATTCCCAAATTATCCAATATTAGACAACGAATTTATTAATAATGAAATACAGAAATTACTGGATAATAAAATTATTCAACCAAGTAGGAGTCCGTACAATTCCCCCATCTGGACAGTCGCAAAAAAGGGTACCGATGAAGAAGGAAAATCCAAAAGGCGAATGGTAGTTGATTTCCAGAAGCTAAACGCTCAAACAATTACCGACCGTTATCCAATTCCAGATGACAATCCAGAACTTGAGAAAAGCAAAAGTATTCACCATGTTAGATTTGGAATCAGGATTCCATCAAATTCTCATAAGAGAATCGGACAGGGAAACAACAGCGTTCAGTGTGAACGGTGCAAAGTATGAATTTTTAAGGATGCCGTTTGGTCTTAAAAACGCTCCTTCCATTTTTCAACGATGCATAGATGATATTCTACGCCCGTATATAGGGAAGTTTGCATATGTTTATATAGATGATGTCCTAATATATTCCTCCTCACCCGAAGAACATATGGAGCACATTTCCATTATAATTAATGCATTCCATAACGCTAACATGAAAATTTCTGATGAAAAATCGCACTTCTTTCAAGATTCTGTAGAGTATCTAGGACACATCATTAAGCACAATAAAATAACAGTAGACCCTAATAAGAAGGAAACAATAAAAAACTATCCCATTCCCACAAATTTAAAGGAACTTAGATCATTCCTAGGCTTGGCAAGTTACTACAGGAAATTTGTTAAAAACTTCGCAGCTATTGTAAAACCACTCACAGTACATCTCAGAGGATATAATAGTGCAATTAGTAAAAATCAAAGTACAAAAGTAAAAATAAATCTCGACCAAGCAGCATTAGACGCATTAAATAAAATAAAAGACGCCCTTCAGGCACAGGTCGAATTATTTCAACCTGAATTTTCAGAACCATTCGAGTTAACCACCGACGCAAGTAACTTTGCCATCGGCGCAGCACTTTCCCAGTATAAGAAACCAATAGCATTTATTTCACGAACTCTAAATGAAACAGAGCAAAATTACAGCACAAACGAAAAGGAATTGTTAGCTATCGTTTGGGCTTTACAAAAATTAAGAAACTATCTTTATGGTATTGCTGACCTAACAATATACACTGACCACCAGTCATTAATCTTTTCTATCTCGGACAAGAATCCAAACACCAAACTTAAAAGATGGAAAAACTTCATAGAATAATATGGAGCAAAATTAGTGTACAAGCCTGGACACCAGAATGTTGTTGCAGATGCTTTATCACGGCAACAAATTAACAATACATCCAGTTGTTCACAACACTCAGCTCAAAGTTCACCTTCAGAAGGTATCAAGAGAGTCAAACAACCACTTAATGCTTTTAGGAATCAAATAATACCAATATTTGACGAAAATGCAATAATCGAAATAGATACATGTACCATTTTTCCAGATCGAGCTAGGCATACCATATATTATTTAAAAAAAACATGAATTGATAGACAGACTAAAACAAATAACAAATCCAAAAGTTCAAAATGCACTAAAATTAAGCGAAGAAACATTATTTCATCTACAAAGTGATATTATCACTACATTCCCATCCAATTTGTTTGTTATAACACAAACACAATTACAAGATGTCATTAACGTAGAAGAACAAAAAGAAATAGTAATGCGAACACATATACGAGCACATAGAAATTATAAAAATAACGCTCAAGAAATATCGTTAACACACTATTGGCCGAACATCCGAGATATGTGTAAAAAATAATGAATAGATTGTAATATCTGCCTACAAAATAAATATGAACGAAGACCAAATAAACAACAAATAGGGAAAACACCAATACCCACGAAAGTAGGAGAGTACATACAGATGGATATATTTTACATGAATAACCAAACATACATCAGCACCATTGATAAATACTCAAAATACTGTTACATACGCAAATTACATAGCAAAACAAACTGTCATGAGTATATAGAAGAAATTCTCACACAAATCTACCCAAACACCAAACATTTAATGACTGATAATGAAAATGTATTTACTGGCATAGTAGCAAAAAGTGTCTATGGGCGACTATTAATACAACATACAGTAACACCCATTCATCATTCGACAACCAACAGTCAAGTTGAACGTGTCCATAGCACTCTGATCGAAATCTCAACAGCCTTGGCACAACAGAATAACACTACACCAGGAGACAAATTATTCAATGCAGTAAGACAATATAGTAAAACGATTCATTCCACAACAGGATATAGACTTGAGGACGTGTTTTTCAACAGAGAACGATATTCTGATATTAAGGAGAAACTCGAGGACAAACAGGAAAAACTACTCAATTACCATAATAAAAATCGACACTCAATAAACTACAAGGAAGGAGATATAATTTACGCTAAAACACACCGCCTCAACAAAAACCATATCAAGTACTTACAACACAAGGTAAAAGAAGATCGTGGGGACACAATCCTAACAGCGAAGGGTAAGGTTATACATAAAGATAGTATACGCATACAAACTACACCATGTACAAGTCAACAATAATTAGAATTGTATTTCTCGCAATTACTTTTGGCGACAAAATAACTGATTTAGCAAACAAAAAATATGTACTCATAGAAGGAAACCCAGCTTATGTGTTCAAAGACACATCATATCTGTATCACGTAGTTAACTTAACAAAAATACTGAGACCATATGAAGATATAATGCAAAACATGTATAATACAGAACAAAACCAGGAAGAACAAATATTAATAGGTAGAATTGAATCTTTAAAAACACAATTAATACCGAATATACATCGCGAAAAAAGAGCACTAAACTTTCTAGGTTCAACATTAAAATTTTTCACTGGGACACCAGATCACGACGACTTAATCGAAATAAACACGGGACTTAATCAATTAATAGAAAACAATAACAGACAAAAAATCGTAAACTCACGGTTTGAACAAATCTTAGAAACATTAAATCCTAAAGCTATCACAGATAATATTATAATCAATGAAGTATATCGTGAACTTGAAGCTATAACAATTACCATAAATTTTGCTAAAAATGGAAATTTTTATTCAGGAACATTGAATCTAAATGAAATAAAAGAGATCGTATCTAATGAAGCTTTTGACTTACCATTAATAAACATCCTAGAGTATTCAGATATCCATATATGTTTTTTCAATCAAGTTATAATTACAATTTATAAATACCCTATATTGAAAAATATATGTAAGTTATATAATATATTCCCATTAGCATATAAGCATGGAAAATTAGTATTGGACAAAAAAATTACTGTTTGTAATGGTATTTATACCTCAGTAACACAATGCAAAAATCTCTTAGGAAATAATATTTGTAAAATAAACAAAGGTAATAATTGTACTATAAATATATTAGAAAATAAGCCAGTTAAATGTGACATAATTCAAGAAAATAACGCAGCACTCACAATACTAGAGAACGGTTACATCTTGACTGATGACGAACATATGTGGAATGGTCAAATAACTAAAGGACCTAAGTTAATTCAATTTAATGTTTCAACCAATATAGACTCAAAAGACTATTTTAACCATCAACAAGAAATAAAAGAAGCTATACATCAAAAATATGACGAACGCATGGAAATCCTCCATATATTATATTCAGACTCACACCATAAATTTTCAAATTTACAAGAAATATCAAAATATTTAATCCCTATAGAAGACCACCCCATACAAAAAACCACCATTTACTTAATTCTCGGAATCTTAGCCACAATACTATGTACATATATCATAATAAAATTAATTAGCTACTGCAAGGAAGTAAAACGAACAGAAAAAAGAAGAAGAATCGACGAACGCATTTATGAAATAGAATTAAGAAGATTAAGAGCACAAAGCAGTATTGTTTAAGAAAAGTGAGGACACTTTATTTTAAGAAGGAGGGGAGTTAATGCACAGGGTATAGTCTACCTGGCAACCAACACTGGCATAAATAGATAAGTAGACACACACATTTTTATGATAGGGACCAAGGTCAACATCAACATTATCACTTACATAAGTTAGAACAAAGAAACCATAAACGTAATTCTTGCAGAAAACATATCCCAAGATAAGAGACAAAGAAACCATAAACATAATTCTTGTAAACATATTCCGAGATAAGAGACAAAGAAACCATAAACGTAATTCTTGCAGACAAAGAAACGGTAAACATACTCATTAATATAAATAGATGTTAAGAAACTATTGTAACTAGTCTTAAGAATATAAACAATAAAGAAACACATGTTTCGGTGTAAAAAAACTTTATATATTTTTTTGATTCATTCCTTCACCAAGGAATTAACTCGGGTATGCAAACGTCACGCATGTACATACACACATACCTACATAATTTGTGTATGCTCTCTTATATTTCTGCGCACAAACAAACGCACACATATATTTACATCGTGCTTCGCTTAGCATTTATTATTGGCTTAGTATAATACATGCTACGAGAATACATTTAAAGAACATGATGTATTTTCATTTCAAGACTTTTTACGCAGGTCTCTAATGTACAAGAAAATACATACAATATGCACAGTTTATACTCGTATACGTCGTGATACAATTATAACAGGTACATGCACAATCAATGTATACATTGCAGATAATTGTCAAACTTTGTGCACAAGCTGGAAAAATGTTAGTGAATGTGTGTGAATAAAATGATTACAGTGTTGCCAATGAATTTACACATGGCTGTATCTCCAATTACACATTGAAGAAAATTACACTACACATCTTTTGTGTAGGTTAAAATTAAAACAAATATAAAAACTCACTGATCACTCATCAAATTGATGAAGCACTTCCGCTATTGCTAGAGAGTTGAAATTTGGTACACAGGTAGACCTAAGTCAGCAATTAATAAGAAAAATCTGAAAACCCATAAACTTTATCCAGGGGGTGGAGCAACGCCCATAAAAATTAAACTTTGCGCGAATGAGCTGAAATTTATTATACAAGTATAACTGGGTAAATAATTACACTGTGGAACAAAATTGCAAAGAATTTGACACATGATCTCAATATAGAATTTTTCACGAAATCCGAATCTGAATTCAGAATGGTCAAAAGTAGAACAGATTTCGAGATATTGCGAAATTGCCGTTATTTGGGTTTTTTAAAAAGATGATAACACTTTAATAAAGGAACCTCGGTAGGTATCAAATAATTTTTTTATTTATTTTTTTACTTGAAAGAAAATAAAATTGTTAAAACAACAATGGCTTACTTGTAAAAATAGATCACGAAATGACTGAACTACAGTGGAACAAAGTTCAGATTTCTCAAAAAATTTAATGAGTTTTTGCAATTTTGTTTTTCAACTTAGTTTTTTTACTTTAAATAACTAAATTTTGTTAAGTTTTCTCACTTGTGACGTTAGATTATTTTAATAGAAAGATTTTGGGCTCAACACAATACAGATCGGTGGGAAAATCATAAAGTTACAGAAGATTAATTGAATTATCCCACTATTATCAAATAAAAAAACACTAGTAAATATAGAAATATTTACTCGTATATAGGTAACAATGAAATTAAAAATTGCTTAAACTGTTATCTATTTTAATTATTTTCTACCTCTATCACATTGAACCAACAAAATTCGCCCAACATCGCCTTATCATACGCTCCTTGATACCGCAGTTCATTTTCTTATATTTGTTGGTGAAAAAGCTGACCATGCTCAGCTTTATTGATTTTTTTCCTTTAAATTACTGTCGTCAAAATCATATGAATCTAATGAATCGGACTCATGCTTCCGCTATGAACAAAGAGGATATTGTACTTCAGGCATATGAGGAGTTGGTTTTGTAAATGAGTTGACATCTACATACTCAACAGACTTATGGCGTCCGTTTTGCTTTACTTAGACTAGCAAAAATAACAGTCAATTTCGTGGTTCTCAGGCTCACGCCAAATTGATTTAAATTCATACCGCATACACCGACTGTGGTATAGTAAATTAGCTTAATATTCTGAAGGCATACTTTTTAAAAGCAATATTAAGAAATGCATGTTTACTTTCCGCCCGACATACACATATTTAAACGAGTCTTGCAGGAATTCCATATATGTAGTATTTTGTGTCCAAGATTTTAAAATGTTTTCCGGATTGGCTTTAAAATGCAGCCAAAATGCATTTTGTAATTGGCTTTAAAAATTTGACGGCTGCGTAAAACAATAAACTCCACAAGAGAATAAAAACGTTAAAAAACAATTTAAATTGTGAACTGTCAACGTTTATAACACTTACAGCGTTCGTTTTACAAAATTCTGCGTATTTATTTCCTTTGGGTTCTTGATTTAATAAAACTGAAAAGTGGGTTAATTCACTAAATCTTCTCTAGCTTGGTCATTTTTGCACCAATCTGGACATTGTAGAGCGCAAAATTTTTGTATTAAAACTAAAAAAAAATCTTAAAACTTTTAACTGTTTGGTTAATAAAAGAAAACTTGAAAACAGCAAAATTGCAAAAACTCATACAATTTTTAATGAAGTTTGAAATTTTGTGCATTGCATCTCCGTCAATTCTTGACTAATCTTGACATGCGATATCTGTTTATTTTAGTAATTTTACTATTTTTTCATGAAAAAAAGTGAATAAAAGGACGAATATTTTTTAAAATATTTGCAGTTAAGCCACATCATCGTTTTTAAAAACACATAAACGGTAATTTGTCTATATCTCAAAAACTGTTCTACTTTTGATAATTTTGACTTCATATTCGGATTCTGCGAACAATTTTACATTGGGATCGGGTATCAGATACATTTGGGCAAGAAACTGCCGAGTAGTGTTACTTAGAAAAATCTGAAAACCCGAAAATTGTAAACAATGGTGCGGGGCTACGTCCATAAGGCTTAGATATAAAAAACATATTTCAGGCGTTTAACTCAAGCGATTTTGTTGAAATTGGGCACACATGTTGCAATAATACAAGGCTATAAATTTTTTTTTTAAAAAGTGGGCGTTCACACGCCCATACAACTTAAACACAATATTTCACGTCCTAAAATAAATGTACTATTTATTTTTTATTTTTTTTATGCATTTTTTTTATTTATTGTATCTTCATATATGAACTATCAATAAGTATTCAAATCTTAAATCTAACATATAATTAATAGGCCCGACCAATGTCAGACATAACTAAGTGATAGTTGTAAATAATACATAAGTAGTGATAAGCAAAAAAAAAGTATTTTCAAGCAACTTCATTCGGAGTGTTTAGTATTAGAGCCCTTGTATCTCTCTTTTTTAAACGGATGTGTCCAGTAAAGTTCAAAATATTACGAGCAAGCGGATTAGGATGTGACTCGAGTTTTGATAGATATTTGCCTGCGTATTTTGCAATTTCTTCAGTCACTAGTGGCATATTTAAATCACGATGTATATTTGAATTCTTAATGTACCATGGAGCAGATGTTATTAACCTTAAAATTTTGTTTTGTCTTCGTTAAATTCTCTCTACATTGGAAGCTGAAGCAGTGCCCCATAACTGGATACCGTAACACCATATTGGCTTTAAAAGCGACTTGTATATTCAAAGTTTGCAGTCTAGGCTGAGTGTTAAATTTTTTTGCCAATCTGCCAATGTACCTGAGTTAATTTTAGTTTCATTTCAGTTAACTTATAGTCAATGTAATGTTTCCATGTAAGCCGTCGATCGAGTTGTATACCAAGATATTTCACATGTGAATGCGGTATCGTCGGCAAATGTAGAAGTGTGGATACTACTGCTCACAGGCATTTCACAAGTATACATCAAATATAAAAATGGCCCCAGTATACTCTCCTGTGGCACACCGGATGAGATAGTTTCAGGCATACTCATAAAGTGTCCTTCCACAACTGTAAATTTTCGTGCAAGAATGTAACTTTCCAAAAGATTTAGAATGTTTATTGGTAAGTATGTCTTCAATTTCAAAATCAGGCCTTCATGCCACACTTTATCAAATGCCTGAGAAACATCAATAAACAGGGCAGAACAATACTTCTTTTCCTCAAATGGTTTTCTCATAAATTGAACAAATCTATGCGTTTGCTCAAAACCAAATTGATGGTCCGGGATGCACCCATTATCAGTTAAAATTGAAGACAATTTTGTCATGAGTAGCTTTTCAAAAAGCTTTGACATTGTTGACAGTAAACTTATTGGCCTATATGACTCAGCCTTGGTAAGATCTTTACCTGGCTTTGGAATCATTTTAACCTTGGCAAGCTTCCAGCAGTCTGGATAATACTCCAGTCGTAAAATAGCATTAGAAATGAATAACAGGATTCTAATTGCAGTACGAGGTAACTTAATCAGCATCTGGTTACTAATTCTATCCATACCGGGAGCTTTTTTCGGGTTGAGCTCGGCAATTAGTTTTTGTACATCACTCATCGTAAATTTTAAGGGACGAGGGGGTAGAGCAACTACACTCGGCAAATCAGCAACACCGGTACATGTATTTGGTGTAAATACGGATTTTAAATGCTCAGCAAATATTTTACCTTTTTCAGTATCGCTTCTTGCCCAACCTCCGGTAGATGTGCGCAGAGGTGGCATAAACTCAACGGGTGTTTTAAGCTTTTTAGCAGCGCGCCACAAAGAGTAATTAGATGCTGCTGTGACATCAAGCCCTTCCAGATAATTTTTAAAAGATGCAGTTTTTTCAGATGCAAGCAACTCTTGGAGTCGTTTAGTGCACTCTTTAAATCTGATTTTGTGTTGAGGTGATCTGTGCTGTTGCCATTCCCTTCTAGCTCTTCTTTTTTCACGTACGAGATGTTCAACGTCTATAGAATAAATTTTATTGAACCCAGTATGCGGATGGGATGTTTAATATTCTCGTTAAGATTTGCAATGTTCGATTCAATATCATTGGGTGTTCTTAGCGTAATATTTTCTGTGCAATGACTACTAAGATATTTTTTGAATCCCAGCCAATTAACACGATTTATCATCTTGACATATGGGTGAGGTAAAGCGCTTCTCAGTGGGCTACATATTGTAACGATCGTGGGAGAGTGATCGGACGAGAGATCTAGGGAAACTTCAACGTAAATTAATTCCCTAGAAATACTTTTTATGACGGCGAAATCTATAACATCCCGAATTTTTCGAACGTCAGTAGGCCAGTAAGTAGGCTCCCCACTCGCAATAACATCCAAGCCCATTTTTGAATTGAACAACGCCCTATCTCTAGGCGTAATAAGACGCCTAGACGTTTAGTTTCCAACGAAACTAAACAGGAAAACTAATCACTAACCAAAGAAAATTTTGGATTAAAAAATATTGGCGGGAACACGGCCATAATAATAAAAAACTCATATATGCGTTAGTGAGCTGAAATTTTTTAAATGAGTAGTTATAGATTTGAAGAATACTAAAAAAATCTGAAAACCCAAAAATTTTACCTAGGGTGGGCGGGGCTGCACCCATAAGGCTCAGAATCTTAAAAACGAATCTAAGGCGTTTAGCTCAAGCGATTTTCTTGAAACTCTGCACGTTGTTGCAATAATGCAATGTTATAAATTTTCATAAAAAAAAGTGGGCGTTAACATTGCCACACAATTTAAGCCTGCTATTTCATGTACTTCAGAGCATCACATTTAAATAAAAAACATATTTATGTATTTATTACTATCCCTTTCCAACGAAACTCGACACGAAAGATAAATACTGGTCAAAGAAAATCTTGAGATTAAAAAAGTGGGCTGTATCATGCCCATAAGAATAAAAAATTAAAATTTACGCTAGCAAGCTGAAATTAAATAAACGAGTAGGTCTGAGCTAGAAACTAACTAGCAAAATCTGAACACCTGGAAAATGTAGCCTTATGTGCGGGGCTACGCCCATTAAATTTAGAACTAAAAAATTAAATTTAAAGCGTTTGGCAAAACCAGTTTTATTGAAATTTGGCAGACATGTTTGAATGATGCAAGGCTATAAATTTTCCTTTAAAAAAGTGGGCGTTAACAAGCCCCGTAAAATTTAAGCCTCTTATTTCATGTACTTCGGATCAGCAGATTTAAATACACTATTTATTTAGATATTAACATCTGTTTCCAACGAAACTTGACACGTATGATTAGCACTGGCCAAAAAAAATTTCTTTTAAAAAAGTGGACGCGAATACGCCCATAAAAATTAATTAATTAAATTTGCGCTAGAGAGATAAAATTTGATACGCAAGTAGATCAAGATGAGAAACCAACTAGAAAAATGTAAAACCCCCAATATTTTAACCAGGAGTGGCGTGGACCTCACTAATATTGTACTGAAGCTTTAACTTAAAACTATCATCTTAAAAAGGGAAGGATAATAAATAACCGCAGCTCACAACAAAATCCTAAGTTTAAAAAATTTACGGAGTGTGGAGGCAACGTCCATAACATTTAAAGCTAGAAATTGCACTATAGAGCTTAAATTCGATACACAAAGAAATCTAAATCGGAGATCACCAAGAATGGTCTAAAATCCTGGAATTTTCAATCGGCGGACCTGGACATGCACTTTAAACGCGAAATTAAGCATTTAAGTTAAGGGGTGAGTTGGGAACAGGAAAAATCCGAAACCACTGATTGTTAAATTAGGGATGTGGGGCCACTATTTTTAAAAATTTGGTGTAACATTATACGGTAAAGACCTGAAACTTTGCAGAAAAAATAGGCCACCTCTGCTGCTGGTAGATGTGCGTAGTGATGGCTGCTAACTTAGCAATATTTTTACTTTTCCAAAAAAGGAGAGAATCATGTATATTTGTTCATTTCTTTATATCGGAAAAAATGTTGTCTAGTAAGCGCATTATCTAGAAATTATATAACACATTTACGATTACAAATTTATATAATGCATACCACATTGCAGTGATAGGTAGTGTACCTAACACGAACTTGGTCAAAATTTGTATCTCACTACTTTTGATGGCCAAAATTTTGGAAAGGAACTTGGCCTTCTTTTTACATTTATATTTTTGTGAGGATTTACTCTTACAGTTTTCTACTATGACACAAACCTTTAATTTTTATAGTGGTAAATAAACAGACGTCCACAAGCGCTTGCAGACTACCTAAATAAAATAAAGTAAGTTAATTTTATTTCTTTTCAATAGTTTTTACTATTATAAAATAATACATTAATAAACCTACATCATTCATATTCTTTGAAGACTTTTAATATATATTGATTATTTAAATTAACCATATATGATTTAAGGTTATTATAAATTGAAATTTTTTTATTCTATATAAATCTCATATATGAAAAAATAAAAATTTCTTAAACAAAAAGTTTCAAGTCCAATAGAAAGGTTAGTGAATTTGACATATACCCGTAATGCCAATGCATAAAGTGTGGTTGATATTGTTTTGGTTATATATCTTACGATTACTAATTCATATAATGCATAGCTATTTCAGTGAAAGGTATTGTGCCAAACACGAACTTGGTTCAAATTTTTATCTCACAACTTTTAATGGCCGAAATTTTCGAAAGGAACTTAGCTTTTTTCTCATTTATGTTTTTTTGATTATATTATTTTCAGTTTTCTGGATAAAAAGTTTTTTTTAATGCATGTTTTTTTATTTATTGTATCTTCATATATTAACTAACAATAATTATTCAAATCTTAAATCTCAAATATAATTAGTAGGCCCGACCACTGTCGGACATAACTTAATGATAGTTATCTAGGCGCACAGTAGTGCGCCAGGCCAAATTCCGGCCAATGCACGCAGTATGTATATTTACAGGAAGCCATTCGTCGTGTTTTTACCCGTAACGTAAAATTCTAAAATTTAATTCATTATTAGAATAAATCCATGTTACCTCATATGGGAAGTTTGAAAGTTTTAGAACAAAAGGTTCCTGAGATATGGAGGTGCAAAAAGTTCATATTTTAAGACATACTCTTTGAACACTGACACACTCATCAAATTGATGAAGCACTTCCGCTGTAGCTAGAGAGCTGAAATTTTTTACATGAGTAGATCTAGGTGAGCAATGAACTAGGAAAATCTGAAAACAGGGAAATTTTAGTCAAGGGCGGGGCTAGCAGATAAAAATATAAATTTGTGCTAGTGAGCTGAAATTCGATACAGCACTAGGTCTAAAGCGCTTAACTGAAGCGATTTTATAGAAATTTGGCATATATATTGCGATAATGCAAGGCTATAAACTTTTCGTTAAAAAAGTGGACGTTGACACGCCCATACAATTTAAGCATTATATTTCATCTACTACGGTCTAGGTGAGAAACCAACTTAGAAGCACTGGACACCCGGAAATTTTAGTCAGAGGGGTGGGGCTACGCCCATAAAAACTAAAAATTAACATTTGCGCTAATGAGCTGAAATTTGATACACAAGTAGGTCTAGGTGAGTAACCAACTACACAAATCTGAAAACCCAACAAATTTTACCAGATTGGGTGGGGCCACGATAATACTGTTCAGAATTAAAAGTTTTATATGCAGCTTTTAACTCAAACTACTTTAGTGATACATTGCATACAAGTTTCACTTATGCAAGACTTTAAACTGTCACTTAAAAAAGTGAGCATGATCACTCCCATCAAATGTAAGTAATCTACTTTGGTCTATCATATTTTAGAAGAAAATTAGCATGAATTATAAGCTCTGTTCACAACAAAATCGTGACTTTAAAATAGCGGGCGAGGTAATGCTTATAAAATTTAAAGGTTTAATTTAGACTAGAGAAGTTTTATACACAGGTAAGTGTAGATGAGTAAGCCAATGGAAAAATCTTAAAACCAAGAAGTTTTATACGGTATTGGGGCCACGCCCTTAAAAGTCAAATTTGAACTAGAGAGCAGAAATTTTATATTATAAAAACTTTGAAGTTTCAATCAGGGGCGGAAACAAGCACTTTAAACTCAAACTTAAGATCAGCTAGTTTTTATTTATGATTTACTTTTAATCTTTCTTTTCAGAAGAGTCTTACCAAATTGCGTGCACACTAGCGGCGCACAGTGGCTGAAAATCGTTTTTCATTGGCCAAAATTCTGTAACTTTTGAACTGATCAAAATATTGCAGTAATTTTTATTTTAGTGGATAGATATTTAGTTCAGTTTGACTCAGTTTTAATTACATTAAAATTGATTGAGGACTTTTTAAGGAATTCTAGCTCAAAGTTGAACTTTTGAATTTTTTTAACTTTTAGAGTGAAATATGGGTTTATTATTTTTTTATTTATTAAAAAATTTAATATATGGAAATTAGTAATAATTATAAATATGTTTTGTAATAATGGAATTTATTTAATGTTACACTCAAAAAAAATTTTACACTAAAAAAAAATAGTAAAATCAACAATTTTGCTATTATTACAGAAAAATTAAAAATTTTTTGCTGTCTAATTTGCAATTTTGTTTACACTCAAAGAATAGTTACACTTAAAAAAAAACTTTAATAATATTATCTAAAAATATTGCTATTACTACAGAAAAATTTATTATTTTTTGCTGTCAAATTTGATCATTTTAAAAAACATATTAAAAATAAAAACTGCAATAAATTTTAATAGCATTTGTAACAATGGTAGGTTCTGTTTATTATTATTTTTTACTAATAGTATGCTTTTCGTACCTTAAATAACAATGAAAGGCAATTATGATTATTATTCATTTGACTCAAATATTGATTGTAAATATTCCATATTTTGTTCTGTGCTATTTCTGTTCTTTAGTAGTTTTTTGGCTTCTTCATCTAAATCCCGATGTTCCACTTTCCATTGATTTCGAATACTGGAGATGAACGGATCTGACGTTGCCAATAATATATTAAATAGATCTTCTTCCAATTGCATCGTTAAAATCTTTAAGTTTCCGCCTCTTAGATCTATCACTGCAGTTGCCCATTAATGATTTGCGTGGTCTTCCAGCCTTATCTTGCTTTGCTGTTTCTGCAGCGACAGTAAGTTGGCCTTCTAACCAGTTTGAACTTTTTATATAAAAGTTTTGTTTACTGTAGCTAACTTCTTTGTAGCGTTGTTTTAGTGCTTTGACGAAATTAGATAATTGCTCTTGCATTTCGGTGCTACACGAATTTAAGTTTAATTTTATTTTAACGTAACTAAGAACATCTTCCTGGTTTTTGTTTCTAAAATACTCTTCGGCCAGTTCTTTATAACTGAAGCTCTCCATATTTACCTGAATATTTTTATTTGTTATATTTTATCCGTACAATTAAAGGATTAACTTATTACTGAGTAATCCCTTATGGAATCCGTAGTTTTATACATTTTTAGATACATGTTATTCACACATTGATCTTCAATTTCATAGCAGGTAGTGCTTAAATTGAACAAAACTGCACATGTTATTCAGACCTTAATATCAGGTAAAACTGATTAGTATCTCGCCAATATGGGGTTGTTTTTTATCTTTAGTGGTTTAATGTCGCCATTATTGTTATAAAAATGTTTATGACTTTGGTTGACCCTAACATTTGATAACAGGTAAATTCAGAAAGAGATCATATGTTTACTGTAGAACCTATTGTGATAATTTTATGACTTATTTTTTGCTGATCAAACCAAAGCCATTAAACCCTTTCGCAGGTATTATATTTAATTTTTTTCGTTTTAGGTAGTCTAAAGTAAAAAAAAACAAACTTTTAGGCAAAAAAGTGAAAATTTAAGACACTATTGTATACGAGTACTTATAGGGCTGTTTAAATTAATTTGAATTTTTTTTAGAGTAATTTCATTAAAATGAAAAAAGTGTTCTACCCACGGGTCGTCACGGGTGCAAAAGTATATATAGCGTTAAAGAGGACACTTTCACCTTTCTCCTGGTGGTATACGTTTCTTGTTCCCTTTTGTTCCCTAGAAGTTCTATTCCACTAAAATTTAAATTTGAGAAAAATATAGTAGTTTCATAAATATTTCATAACGCCCGTAATATTAAACGCTAGAGCTGTGACCACTTACAACAACTAAAGACTATAGTCCTACCAACATTATAAAAAAGACCGCAGGCCGTTATCGATGATAGCTTGCGAGTAGTAACCATTTATTTTTGATAAAAAACAAAAGAAAAACACCTTTTTCTGAAATTAAAAAAACGGTTGAGTTTGACAGCATGCCACGCCCACAATTATCAATAGTTTAACCTAAGTTTTTGGCTACCTTAATCTGGATATATTAGCTACAAAAAGGCGTAAAAATTTTAAAAATCGGTGACAAAAAAAAATTAGACTTTTGGCCAATGAAAAACGATTTTCAGCCACTGTGCGGCGTTCTAATGACACATAATTCATTTTTAAGGTGTGCAATCCAACAACCATCACACTCTAACCCATTATTTTATGTAACTATGCCCTTTTCAACTGGCCCAGTGAACATGAAGAAAAATAAAATATACTAGAAATCTTAAGTTTAAAAAGTATTATTACAAAAATTTTTTCAAAAAGTAGTCAGATCCTCACAAAAACATAAATGTGAAAAAACGCCAAGTTCCTATCCAAAATTTCGGTCATTAAAAGCAGTGAGATATAAAGTTTGACCAAGTTCTTTCTTGCACAATACATATCACTATAATCTGCCATGCATTTTATAAATATGAAATCGTCAGGGTTTCATATTATATATAGGCCACAATACAAAAGATAATAGGGGATATTTATTAACTTCTTTGCATGGGGAAATATCAAGGTTGGAAACCGAAACAAATAACGGTATCGGTATTGATACCGGTACAACTGTTTTTTAAATTTCGGTATCGGTAACGGTATCGGTATTTTTTTTATTTCGGTATCGGTATTACCGGTACATATCGTTACCGAGTTTATAATACCGGTATACCGATATTACTGCAAAATTTATTAGTTCAGATAATGGACATAGCAAAAAATCTTTTTTTTGTTTAATTACTTCGAATAGGGAGTATTTTTACATTAACATATAAAAACACGATGTCACCAGAAATCGTTCGATCGACAACTTGTATTGTAAACAACAATAAAATTACAAAATTTGTTTTCGTTTTCAATATAAGTATTCGATCGAACGATTTCTGGTGACATTGTGGGACAGGTCGTCAAACTTATATGTTTCTATATACGTTTTCATACTTTTATTAAAATTAAAATAATTTATTAAAAAAAGTAAAATACGCAAACTGCAGTTGAAACCTTGCATATATAAAGTATACATTTTGGTTAATTTAACAATGTGATAAAAATAAATACATTACATTGTATGTATGTATATTACACAGCTTTACAAATTTTTAATTTGGAAAAATACCAAGAACGCCACATGTCTAGATAAGTTAATTGGGACCTCCTGAACACGAATATCGCTGTAATTTTTTTTTCCTAAGTACCGTTTTTTAGATAACGGTACTTTTGTGTTTTTCGGTGCATGGTCCCACTCAAACCCTTGTGGAGCCCAACCAAAAAGTCCGATCAAAATAAATGGCATATCGTTGGAAAGCTACTTGCATGTATTTTCCGTCGATATGCTGGAAATTTCTATCTGACATGAAATGGCTGAGTTATGGCACCTCAAAGTTCAAAATTTGCCTATTTTTTACGTTTGTTTCAAAATTTTTCATTTTTATTTCGTTTTTTTTTCTACGTTATAGTAAAGATCTGGAATGTTTTATTTTTTTACCAAATAGTTTATTTAATTACCAACATTTTAAGCGTAATTTAAAAAAAAATTGGTGAAAAATAAAGTTTTTATTAAGGATTTTGTGGAACGACAATATTTTCATTTTCATTGCTCACACACTATATTCGGCGTCCAACAGTAAAAATTTAAATTAAAATGTCGAGCGACTTGAACTTTTGCGTTTTTTTCTGTCTTACATACTTATATAAATGCAAACATAACATATACATACATATATGCACGTTTGTCAACTGCATTTCAAGAATTTTCCATAAGAAAAATTTTACAAACACTTCTTTATATCTATCCCTATTTTTTTTCATTTCATTACCTACCAACAAACACATGCACATTAAACATAAAACACCATAAAATGTGGGAAACTTTTAATAGAATTAAAAATCCATTAGCCATAATTAGCAAATCAATAAAAAATAACTACCTACTTCTCACAAAAATAAAAAACGTACATACAACAAAAACAATATTGTTTTGTTCCCTAGGCAAGTAGGTACATCATACATAAGTAATTGCAATCCCCTTTATTTACACATGTTCTTACATGATTTGCAAATACTCGTTGTACAACATGAAAGGCACATAAAATATGCAGTACTTGCTTTTTCATGATCAGTTTGACTTTGTACATGCAAAAAATAAAATGTGTTCAATCGATCCCAACGAATTTTGTTATGTTTGTGGTGTTCTTGTGAAAAAGAAATCACAACATTTGATGCGAAAAATGAATACGAAAAATTTATCTGAAGCGTATAAGAAGTATTTCGGCTTCCGACCTGCGTCTCTCGATAAGCCGTGGACACCGAATAATGCATGTAACAACTGCCGAACAATATTAAATAAAATTGGTAAGGGTCAAGAGTGTTTCTTCACATTTGGAAAGCCAATGCAATGGAGAAACCAGATCAACCATACAACAGATTGTTATTTCTGTTTAACGGAAAAGGCTATCGGACGTAGAATTGAACCAGTTTATCCAGTTGTTAGCTCGGTGACGCTGCCAGTGCCGCACTCAGTATCGTGCCCCAAACCGCAGCTGATTGAAGCGGGTCCCACAGAAATACGAAAAAGAACAATAAAAAATGATTCATCAGATGAGTGCAGTGAACCAGAAATGCAATCAAATAAGAAACCCCATTTACTTACTCAGGCCGAGCTTAATGATTTGTGCCGAGATTTGTATTTGACGAAATCGAAATCTGAATTACTTGCATCACGATTGCAACAGTGGGGATATTGTGCTCCTGAGACACGTGTTACATATTACCGTGATCGCAGCAAAGAACTTGCACTTTTGTTTTGTTCGCAAAAACGGCAAACTTTTGTTTTTGTGCCAACATATGTGGTCTTTTCTATGCTCTCCAACAAAATTATGACCCAGAGGAATGGCGTCTTTTTCTGGATGGAGGCAAGGATAGTTTGAAGGCAGTCTTGCTTCATAAAGGGAATACGAAACCATCAATTCCAATCGGATATGGAAAATACATAAAGGAAACATATGAAGCAATTAAAGAACTTCTTGATCTCATACATTATGACCAACATCAATGGAAAGTTTGCTCTGATTTTAAATTAGTTGCCATACTCTCTGGATTGCAAGGGGGCAATACGAAGTATCCCTGCTTTCTATGTCTATGGGACAGCCGTGACCGTCAGAATCACTACACCCGAAAAGTTTGGCCTGAGCGAAGTGAACGTACGCACGGAGAGTACAATATCAAAAATGACCCACTCATTCCTCAGGAGAAGATAATACTTCCTCCATTACATATTAAGCTTGGGTTATTTACAAATATTGTGAAAAAGTTGCCAAAAGACGGTCTTGCCATGAATTACCTTAAACAAAAATTTCCGAGAGCCACAGCGAGCAAAATTGAAGCAGGTATATTTGATGGACCTCAAATTCGGGCTCTGTATGGTGACCAAGCATTTAATGAGTGTTTAGGTCCAGCTCATTTGGAGGCATGGGAAGCATTCCAAGACATCGTTCACAACTTTTTGGGAAATTACAGAAGTCCTGATTACGCTGAGAAGATCGATATATTACTGCAAAAATTCAATGCCATTGGTAAGCGTTGAGTGAAAGCATGTATATCCATGTTATCATTTGAAAATTTATTCTTTTTAACTTTTAGGTTCAAATATGACACCTAAATTACACTTCTTATTCAGTCATTTGGATATTTTCCCCACGAACTTGGGCTCCGAAAGTGATGAACAAGGTGAAAGATTTCACCAGGAAATGGAAGAAATCGAGAGACGTTACAAAGGCTGGTGGGATGAAGAAATTTTTTTTTTTTTTTTTTATGCATGTTTTTTTATTTATTGTATCTTCATATATGAACTAACAATAAGTATTCAAATCTTAAATCTAACATATAATTAATAGGCCCGACCAATGCCAGACATAACTAAGTGATAGTTGTAAATAATACATAAGTAGTGATAAGCAAAAAAAAAAATTAAAAATTTCAAGCAACTTCATTCGGAGTGTTTAGTATTAGAGCCCTTGTATCTCTCTTTTTTAAGCGGATGTGTCCAGTAAAGTTCAAAATATTACGAGCAAGCGGATTAGGATGTGACTCGAGTTTCGTTAGATATTTGCCTGCGTATTTTGCAATTTCTTCAATCACTAGTGGCATATTTAAATCACGATGTATATTTGAATTCTTAATGTACCATGGAGCAGATATTATTAACCTTAAAATTTTGTTTTGTCTTCGTTGAATTCTCTCTACATTGGAGGCAGAAGCAGTGCCCCATAACTGGATACCGTAACACCATATTGGCTTTAAAAGCGACTTGTATATTAAAAGTTTGCAGTCTAGGCTGAGTGTTGAATTTCTGCCAATCAGCCAATGTACCTGAGTTAATTTTAGTTTCATTTGAGTTAACTTATAGTCAATGTGATGTTTCCATGTAAGCCGTCGATCGAGGTGTATACCAAGATATTTCACATGTGAATGTTGAGGAACAACTTGATTATTAATCCGAATGGGGGAACAAGTATCTCTTCGTAAAGTAAATGTTATATGGACACACTTTTGTTCATTTACCTTAATTCTCCATAAGTTTAACCATAGTTCCATCTGGCTTATGTGTTCCTGGAGTTTTCGGGATGCCTCATCAGGGTTTTCGTGCATACTAAGGCAGGCGGTATCGTCGGCAAATGTAGAAGTGTGGATACTACTGCTCACAGGCATATCACAAGTATAAATCAAATATAAAAATGGCCCCAGTATACTCCCCTGTGGCACACCGGATGAGATAGTTTCAGGCATACTCATAAAGTGTCCTTCCACCACTGTAAATTTTCGTGCGAGAATGTAACTTTCCAAAAGATTTAGAATGTTTATTGGTAAGTATGTCTTCAATTTCAAAATCAGGCCTTCATGCCACACTTTATCAAATGCCTGAGAAACGTCAATAAACAGGGCAGAACAATATTTCTTTTCCTCAAATGTTTTTCTGATAAATTGAACCAATCTATGCGTTTGCTCAATGGTGCTATGCTGGCTTCTAAAATCAAATTGATGGTCCGGGATGCACCCATTATCAGTTAAAATTGAAGACAATTTTGCCATGAGGAGCTTTTCATGTATTTGGTGTAAAAACGGATTTTAAATGCTCAACAAAAATGTTACCTTTTTCAGTATCGCTTCTTGCCCAACCTCCGGTAGATGTGCGCAGAGGTGGCTTAAACTCAACGGGTGTTTTAAGCTTTTTAGCAGCGCGCCACAAAGAGTAATTAGATGCTGGTGTGACATCAAGCCCTTCCAGATAATTTTTAAAAGATGCAGTTTTTTCAGATGCAAGCAACTCTTGGAGTCTTTTAGTGCACTCTTTAAATCTGATTTTGTGTTGAGGTGATCTGTGCTGTTGCCATTCCCTTCTAGCTCTCCTTTTTTCACGTACGAGATGTTCAACGTCTGTAGAATAAATTTTATTGTACACAGTATGCGGATGAGAGGTAGTGGCATGTTCAGAAGCTTGTTTAATATTCTCGTTAAGATTTGCAATGTTCGATTCAATATCATTGGGTGATCTTAGCGTAATATTTTCTGTGCAATGACTACTAAGATATTTTTTGAATCCCAGCCAATTAACACGATTTATCATCTTGACATATGGGTGAGGTAAAGCGCTTCTCAGTGGGCTACAGATTGTAACGATCGTGGGAGAGTGATCGGACGAGAGATCTAGGGAAGCTTCAACGTGGATTAATTCCCTAGAAATACTTTTTATGACGCCGAAATCTATAACATCCGGAATTTTTTGTATGTCCGTAGGCCAGTAAGTAGGCTCCCCACTCGAAATAACATCCAAGCCCATTTTTGAAATTGTGTTGAACAACGCCCTACCTCTAGGCGTAATAAGACGCGAACCCCAGAACGTATGCTTAGCATTGTAGTCGCCAGCTGCTACGAAACAAGGTCCAAGAGATTTGTAGAACTTCTCGTATTGGTCCTCAGTGATTGAAAATCTGGGAGGGGAGTAAATTGAAGATATCACGAAATTTGTACAAAAATTTTCAATGCAGATATTTGTTGCTTGTAGATGTTCTTCACAAATGTTGTCAAGAATATAGTGCTTGAGTCTTGACTTTATTAGAATTGCTGATCCACCGCATGCTCTCCCTCTAGGGTCCTTTGTATCATATAAAGTGTAGCCATTCATTTTAAAGAGGCTTCTAGAAGTCAAATGAGTCTCAGAGACCAACATTATATCAATATTTTTTTCCGTAAGGAAGTGCTCAAGTTCATTTTTATGTTGGCGAATGCCGTTTGCGTTCCAGAAACATATTTTTAACGTGTTCATGGCTTGTTAATTAATGCTTGAAGCAGAGTATTCTGCATTCTCAGCATTTCTTGCATCATGCTAGTCATATTTGTTGTAAAGTTGTTTATAGTTAGCACCAGATTCTCAATAGTAGATTCAAGGCGACTAAAGTTAAAGCTTGAATTTGCATTCGTTGAATTATTTGGCGGTGAAATATTTTGTGTGGGGATAGAACTAGCCTTAGCAGCATCGGCATACGATACACGTGAAGTAACTGGTTGGCTCACTTGAGCAAAAGTGGCGGAGTACGCGTTTAATGGTTGAGCTGGAGCTAATTTAGGTTTTTGCACCATAGCCTGCTTGACGAAAGAGTACACAGGACATCCTCTGTAGTTAGCGGTGTGATTACCTCCACAATTACTGCATTTTTTTTCCGCTTGATCTTTTGGTTTGGTACAACTTGCAGTACCGTGCAATTCACCGCAGATAACACACACTGTAGGTAAATTGCAGTAAGCTTTTGTATGGCCATATTCTTGGCAATTATGACACTGCACGGGACCTGCACGCTTATGTGGCTCTTCAACTGTGATTTTTCTGTATAAAAGGTATTTAAGGCTATAAATAGGATGAGTCTCGTTTTTTTTTCAACTGTATATCATTTGGCTCCAGTTCAACACGAAATAGGGGTTGGGGTACTTTTTCTTTGTTAAATATGTTTGATACATTCTTTACCTTAAATCCCTGGAGGACTAGTGCATCTTTAATTTCTTCAGGGACAACATAAGAATCTATGCCCTTCAATACGATCTGCAGGCCTTTAGCGCTCTTAAGCTGGTATGTGTAGAAGCTTGTTTTATTTGTTTCAAATTCAGAAACCATTTTGCGGAAATCCTTTTCGTCATAAATTTGAATTTTCGTTTCATCGATGTTGCCACGTTTTATTGGGACAATGTGGAATTTATTTTCACCAACGACCGAAATTAATTTTTTAATAAGGGCATTTGAATTTTTCTCCCTTAAGTAGATTGGTGGCGGCTTGAATGTTTTATTCGACGATGCCTCGGGTTTGTCGTTTTCATCTTGCAAAATTTTAAAACGGTTTTGGCGATTAATTGAGGATGCGCTGTTATCCCTAGACATTTTTGGAGCGGATGAAATTTTTGAAGAATTTGGGCTTCGCCCACGCTTTACCACGGTTATATATCTGTCCATACCGACTTGCACCTTGGGTTTTGAAATACTGTTATCTGTAGTGATAACTTTATTAAGTGACGAATACGAGCCTGAAGGGGATGATATTACTGACTTATATGAAGAAGTACTAGGCAATTGTAATGTTAATGAATCACTACTATTTGGCATTGGACAAAGCGAAGTTGATCGCTGACGAAAAATTGGTTTTGCCGTTAAAAAAACACTTTCATTAGATTTATTATTTCTATTATTTTCATTAAGAGCTTCAGAACTCACAGTAAAATAGGCATTTCTGCCGTTAGAACTCACTTCATATTTTTTTGTATTTGAGGCACTCATACAGAGTATTCCTCAAGGGCACTTTTTGTGTTTTTTGCTTACGGTTTTTTTTGCTTTTGTAATTTATGATTGTTTGTCTGTTTTTGAGTTACTCGTATAGAGTATTCCTCAATGTCACTGTTTATATTTTTTTTGTTTGCTTTTTTTGTATTTGTTATTTCCACTATGTAAAAAATATTATCAAAGCAATAAAGCTTATTTATTAAAGTCACTATGTACCTATTACGAATAATATGTACTACGAATATTTTTTTGTATAATTTTTTGTTAGTTTGGTATGTAAGAAAAAATTCCGCTAATCGACTGTTCGCTATGAAGGTACCACGAGAACTGGGATGAACAAATGATGGCGGACTATTGTTGGTTCCTCATTCGCGAAGATCCATCAAAAAAAAAACGCAAAAGTTCAAGTCGCTCGACATTTTAATTTAAATTTTTACTGTTGGGCGCCGAATATAGTGTGTGAGCAATGAAAATGAAAATATTGTCGTTCCACAAAATCCTTAATAAAAACTTTATGTTTCACCAATTTTTTTTTAAATTACGCTTAAAATGTTGGTAATTAAATAAACTATTTGGTAAAAAAATAAAACATTCCAGATCTTTACTATAACGTAGAAAAAAAACGAAATAAAAATGAAAAATTTTGAAACAAACGTAAAAAATAGGCAAATTTTGAACTTTGAGGTGCCATAACTCAGCCATTTCATGTCAGATAGAAATTTCCAGCATATCGACGGAAAATACATGCAAGTAGCTTTCCAACGATATGCCATTTATTTTGATCGGACTTTTTGGTTGGGCTCCACAAGGGTTTGAGTGGGACCATGCACCGAAAAACACAAAAGTACCGTTATCTAAAAAACGGTACTTAGGAAAAAAAATAACAGCGATATTCGTGTTCAGGAGGTCCCAATTAACTTATCTAGACATGTGGCGTTCTTGGTATTTTTTGGCTGTAAACTAGTGTTATATATGAAATACATGTAGAATTGTATATTCGTATTCGAATTCTCGAATATTCGGCCGTTTTTAGATATTCGTATTCGTACTCGCCAAGTTCAGATGAAACGAATATTTAAATGTTTCAATTCGAACAATAAACGATATTTTTGTAGCCAACTTAAAAACAAACAAAACAAAATTTCTTGTACAATTAATATTAAAAAAGTTAAAGAAAGTAATTTTATTCGCCTCAAGAGAGCGGTCTTTACATTTAGATATAAAAGTTTAGAGACATTTTCTCCTTCATCCTTATCAGCGCATTAACCATATATTTGAATTAGACCTATTTTTGTTCTAAATATCAAATTCAAAAATTTATTACGCCACCTTAAGACAAGATATGTTTTTAAATATTTCCAAAAATGAGACATTTTTTAAATTTTAGTTGAACTACAGTGAATTTTATTTGAATTATACCTATTTTTGTTCTAAATATCAAATTCCAAAATTTATTACGCCATCTTAAGACAAGATATGTTTTTAAATATTTCCAAATTTTAGACATTTTTATACCCTTTACCAAAAAATGGTAAAAGGGTATATATAGGTTTGTCATTCCGTTTGTAATTTCTACAATATTAATAAGCGACACATAAAGTATATAAGTATATTCTGGATCCTTATGCATAGGGAAGACGAAAAAGCGATGTCCGTCTGTCCGTCTGTCTGTACGTGAAATCGGTTTTCTTAAGCTCCCAGAAGAGCTAGAGACTTCATTCTTGGACTGGTGTGTCAGAAATTTTCCGAAAAATTTTGCAAAAAATCAGCAAAAACGAGCAGACGGTGTTAGAGCTGGAAAACTCAAACTCTATTTTCCCATACAAAATAACTACCGAAAACTAGTTTTTATTACTTTTTTATTAAATTAACTTATTTTATACTCCGGTATGAATAAAATTGGTATTTATAATTAAAAAACAGGTTTCCAGGGTTGGACAACTTTAACTTTTTTTCTAATAATTAAACATATTTCATGTTTTAGGAAGAAGGCTATTTTCTCAGGAACGGTAAAAGCTACGGGTCTGAAATTTGGACAGTGTATGCAGAACTTTGGTCGCTACAACAACAAATATATAAAAGCTGAAAATTAAAGGGTGTTCCAAAATGAGTGACGAAAACTTTTAAAATCCCATGTAATATACATACAATTTATGTACATATGTATATTGACATTTGGAATTTGTAAAATTAGTGTATTTTTATATAGGCTACAACAATTAACACTAAAATTAAAAAAATTTAAATTAAAGGGTGGTCCATCAGTTAATGAAATTTTGACTATGTAATTTTGACAAATTGCTATATCTTGAAAACTGTAAGAGTTAAACTCTTGAAATTTTCAAAAACGGTCAAACTAAAAAATCCAAAAATTATAAAACCGCCAAAAATTTAAAAAAATCGCCAAAACGAAAAAAATCGCCAAAATGAAAAAAATCGCTAAGATAAAAAAATAAACACCAGAAACCGAAAAAAATCGCCAGAACGAGAAAAACGTGTCAAAACTCAAAAAAATTCCCACAATGACAAAAAACGCCAAAACAAAACAAAATACTTATATGAACAAAAATCGCCAAAAATTAAAAAAATCGCCTAAATGAACAAATCGCCAAAATCAAAAAAAAATGAAAAAAATCGCCAAAACCAAAAAAATTGCATATATGAAAATAAATCGCCAAAAATTAAAAAAATCGCTTATATGAAAAAAAGTCGGCAAAATCCAAAAAATCGCCAAAACAAAAAAAACTTATATGAACAAAAATCGCCAAAAATTAAGAAAATCGCCTAAATGAAAAAAATCGCCGAAATCAAAAAAAAAACCCAAAAACCGAAAAAAACGCCAAAAATTAAAAAAATCACTTAAATGAAAAAAAATCGGCAAAATCGAAAAATTCGCTAAATTTAAAAAAAAACGCCAAAAACCGAAAAAAATCGGCAAAACAAGAAAAACGTGTCAAAACTCAATAAAAATTCCCACAATGACAAAAAACGCCAAAAACCGCGAAAATCGCCAAAACAAAAAAAATGCTTATGTGAACAACAATCGTTAAAAATTAAAAAAATCGCCTAAATAAAAATAAATCGCCAAAATTAAACAAAAACGCCAAAAACCGAAAAAAATTGCCTATATGCAAAAAACTTAAATGAAAAAAAATCGGCAAAACCAAAGAAAGCGCCAAAATGAAAACAAATCGCCAAAATTAAAAAAACGCCAAAAACAGAAAAAAATCGCCACAACGAGAAAAAATTCTCAAAACTAAAAAATTGCAAAAAAGAAACAAAAATGCCTAGAACTAAAAAAATCACCAAAAAATACAAAAATCGCCTAAATGAAAAAAAACCTCAAAATCAAAAAAAATCGCCAGAACGAAAAAAAATCGCCAAAATTAAAAAAACGCCAAAAACCGAAAAAATTCGCCAAAACCAAAAAAAATTGCCTATATGAAAAAAAAATCATTAAAACTAAAAAAATCAGCAAAATAAAATAAATCGCCAAAATTTAAAAAGCACCAAATTAAACATAATGCCGAAAACCTAAAAATTGCACTAGAGAAAAAAGTATGCATTTTTTCACAAAATTAATATCTACATACATATCTATGTGCTTATGTATGTATCTCTATACTACATAAACGCACTTTGGTAAAGGGTATATAAGATTGGGCACAGCCGAATATAGCACTCTTACTTGTTTTTGTTTATTTTTGTTTTGTTTATGCACGAGAATGGGGTTGCCGTTTTTTTTAGGTAAAAACACAATTTTGTATGACAAAATATGAACTAACTATATAGCACTCTTACTTGTTTAAATTTTAGTTGAACTATAGTGAATTTTAATAAGAAATAATTTCTAAATCGGGCTTAAGTTCAGTAATTTCAATTCTTGTTGAACGAAATATTTTTTTAAGTTAATTTTTAATTATTATTTTTCGAACTTAATTTGTTTCTATATTTATGATTTATTTGGACGGGATAAGGCTCGCATCGCTTTTTTAAGCCAAATTACATGTGATAATTATTAATGAACAAATAACAGTAAGTATTCTGACAACACATAGTTGAACGTTTTAAATATTGAAATTTTTCAAAGATTTTTTGATATTTCGAAGCAAAAATGCACATGACTTAGACCAGAGCTATTCAACCTTTCTGGGTCGCGTACCACAAAACTCACAACCAACAATTCGCGTACCACCAAAAAGATCTTATGTGTATAAACAAGTATGGACTCAATAAATAACCAAACAATTTTAAAATATTTAATCCATTTCATTTATTAATAATAAAAAACAACAAAATTAAAAAGAAATTGTATATCTGGTTCAATGTTTGTTAACTTTAACAAATATAAGATTTTTCTCCAAGCTCAATGTTGTTCGGTATTTATTTTTGATTAAGTTAATTGAAATATATTTTTGAAATTTTATTTTTGGTGGGAATTGGTATACCGGTACGGTATATCGGTATACCGGTACGTATAGACGTAAACGATATTCTGGATACCGGTATTTTCTAACCGAAATGGATTTCGGTATCGGTATTGATACCGTTTGCCAACCTTGGGAAATATGATGTCAAGTAAGCAGGTTGCCTAGATATGGTATGAAACCCTGACGATTTCACATTTATAAGATGCATGGCAGATTATAGTGATATGTGTTGTGCAAGAAAGAACTTGGTCAACATTTATATTTCACAACTTTTAATGGCCGAAATTTGGGATAGGAACTTGGCCTTTTTTCAGATTTATGTTTTTGTGAAGATTAGAGTTTAGAGGTATTTTTTTAGCACATACATTAAAACCGCCCGCCAAGTCACGGTATTCAAATCAAATTCTGAAAAAGGGTACATTCGTAAATTTATGCATCAATGCGGCAGTTCTGCCAGGTTTTACTGCGTATGCGTGATCATCTGTTGCACATGCTTTGCAACTGCTCCAAATATGTGCTCAATTGACATTTTTGAACGAATTGCAAACAATTTTTAAGTTGGCAATTAATTTTATTTAAGAAAATCGTAGTAACAAGAGTGGCAATTTTCTTTTAAATTATAGTAATAATAAATTTAAAAAAAAATCAAAGCGACTATTTCTTATTGGCCGTAAAAAGAATACAACTAAAATAAAAAAATCCTTTGAAGTAATAAAAAAAATACCGAGATTATGCGTTTCAAAGTTATTGTCGAATGTACCAATCTTCTCTTTTGGTAAGATTCGAAACATGTAATTTAAATATCAAAATACACACATATGTACATTTGTATATTCAACTTATTGTTTCACTGCAATTTCTCGCATCTGAAAATAATTTTCTGCGCCATTTGCAGAGTTTTGCGGCAGGTATGCCGAATAAATGCATTTAAAAACGTTTTGACTCTAAACAGTACTGCCAAGTTATCCATTTTTTAACGTTAGATGTTCGTGATCTTATTAATACGTGCAGTATAAATGTTTTTACGAACGTACCCAAAATTTCTTCAAAATTTAATTTAACCCATTATCGACCAAAAATTAACCCTTCAATAACAACAATACACATATGCATTAATAAAATTTAATTTGAAGTGAGAAATTTTTTTAGATTCTTTAATTGAACTGTAGTGAATTTTAATCAGAAATAATTCATAGTTAGGCTCAAGTTCAGTAATTTCAATTCTTATTCAATGAAATATTTTTATTAATTAATGTGAGTTTCTAAAGAAGAGAAGAAAAATTAAACTTAGACTTTAAGCTGGGGGAAATACCGATACTTTTCTGTGCAGCCACGCACTTCATCAGCACCCTAGTCTATCTACTGGGTAGAGATTCTTATTAACATCAGCTATTTAACTTAAATTTACAATGAAATGGAATATGAGAAACGATTGTTGTGTATACAATTGATTTACCTTTGGTAAACACATTTATAAGTATCACTATTAATTTTCTGTTTTTCCATTATTTCATTTTTCTATTTAGGTTAGCACGAAATTATATTACTCTACCTCAGTATGTTTGACTATTCTCACTTATCTTTTTACGATCATCACATTAATTATTTTTACTTATTCGATGTACCATCGGTACATGCATGTAAGTATTAGTGTAGTGGTCTTATGTTACTTGTTGTTGCATTCTACAGTTTTATTTTAGTTATTCCAGCCTTCTGAAATTGTGATAACCAAGTGAACAGTGATTGCAAAGTGAACATATTTTGTCACGTGCCCATGATGTATTAAGTGAGAAATTTTTTTACCAAGTGAGAAATTTTAGCAATTATTTTTAGAGAAATTTTAGCAATGCAATGTGGTGCAATTATGTCCTTATATTTCAATTAGTTCAGAAATAAGGCCAATTTAGTTTATATCTTATGACCTTAAGTAAGCCGACGAAAATCGGTGCATTGTGCCGATAGTGGAATCTCGGCCTTAGGCCAATTACTATTACTGGAATGCAAAGCACAAATTTTTTCAAATTGTACCACTGAAGTACAAGGCGTACCAGTATACCAAAGCAAAAGTAATTGTACCAAATTTGGTATAATTGTACAACAAATCCCAACAGTGATATGCACATGTAAATATAATTGCTTTTCAATTCTTTAAAACTGTTTAAAAATTAACCCCCATAAAGTGTACATGAAAACAAATATCCTCTTTGTAGAACGCGACAAGGGCGACTCACGACGACCCATTTCATGGACGACTACGTAATAAAAAGCGTTTGTATAACGCGACTCGACTTTGTCGTGCAGCTTACGTTAACTCGCCCATATGTCAAATATGTACTAAATCGTACTGTTGCCCACATGTTAGAAAATAGTTTTAGTTCATATTTTGTCATACAAAATTGTGTTTTTACCTAAAAAAAACGGCAACCCCATTCTCGTGCATAAACAAAACAAAAATAAACAAAAACAAGTAAGAGTGCTATATTCGGCTGTGCCAAATCTTATATACCCTTTACCAAAGTGTGTTTATGTAGTATAGAGATACATACATAAGCACAGAGATATTTAGGTACATATTAATTTTGTGAAAAAATTCATACTTTTTTCTCTAGTGCAATTTTTAGGTTTTTGGCATAATGTTTAATTTGCTGCTTTTAAATTTTGGCGATTTATATAATTTTGCTGATTTTTTTAGTTTTGTCGATTTTTTTTCATTTTGGTTTTGGCGATTTTTTTGATTTTGACAATTTTTTTTCATTTAGGCGATTTTTTATTTTTTATATATATAATTTTTTTTTTATTTTTTGTGGCAATTTTTTTAGTTTTGACACTTTTTTTGTTTTGGCGACTTTTGTAGTGTACCCCTATAGTCACCCCTAATATCACAATTTAGTATGTGCACTTTCCCATAGGAATGTCACTCAATTTTAACTCAAAACAATAATAATAATAAATAATACTTGTTACAACAAATAACTATCCGTTTTGTAAAGCAACAACTATTAAATATTATTGTATTATTCTAGTTTTAAGGATACCGTTAGTTAAGTATAAAAGAAAGAAATTTTTGGAATAAAAATCAATTTTAGCTTAGCCTTTAAATCGGCTGTTTCATTTAAAAGCATTCAATTGCTTGAGTTAAATCTAAGAGCATACATCTGCTCAGGCATAAAATCTGCCTAAGTTTTAATAGAGCCAGTGGCGTTCATTAGCGCCGGCATAACCGGGTAGGCAGATTTTTATAAACCTTACATGGCGATCCTGCCAAATAATAACAAAGATGTCCCTGTAGAGGAATACAAACCTGCAGGCAAGGACCAACAAGCTCCCTCATATACGGCCACACCGTTGAAGGCAGGCCCAAAGCCACTGACGATAGAGGAACACCGCAAACCAAAATAATAAAACACTATTATTTTTTCATTTTTATATTTAATTTCATTTTATTATAAAATGAATATATAAATTTTCTTATAAATAAACACACAGCTTAATTTATATTACATCTATTTTAATTAAAAATAATAAAACAAAATTACACATTTGAAGAAAACTATAACAAAATTACTAATGTAATAAAAGATAACGCGAAGAAGCATTAATAAGAACACAAATGTCAATCACAGATGTTGAGAAATAAGTGCTACCAAATCGGAAGAATTGGTAGTGTTGTAAAGTTTACCCAAAAAAAAAAGTTCAGTGTTACCTATTTGATTCACATATTTTTGCCATAATATATGTTACAACATAAGTTATGATTTGAAATCGCACAACTGCTTAACTTTTAATAGACATAAATTAATATAATTTTAGATGGAAGAATTAAAACAATATTATATTGAATTAGAAAAATTAGAAAAGAACATAAAAAAGAGCAAAGACAGAATTTACTCCTCTAACTATAAAATTGAAAAATTATCGCGCTTAATTGAAATTAAATTAGAAATTGACAATATTTGTAGTCGTTTGCAGGAAGAAGGGACCAAATCGTTTATAATCAAATTTAATGAATTATACACAATAGTGTTGAACTTAGTGAAAAATATAAGTACTAAAGAAAGTACAGATTTAACAGATAATTCGGACGCAAGTGTTGCAAGGGAAATTATTAATATGGCACAATTCGATATTGGAGTTGTGGGCAAAAACCTTAACGTTTTTAAAGGTTCATATGAGGTGTTAGAAGACTTTATAGTGCAAACAGAGTTATTGCATGATATTTTAAGAACAGAAGACCGAGAGATATTCATAAAGTATGTCTATAACTTTAAATTAGCTGCAAATGTCAGGAGTGTTTTGGGACGTTCCAACAGACCTACTACGTTTAATGAATTGAAGAAGTTGTTGGTTGATGCGTACCCGAACCCAAGAACTCTGCAACAAGTCTTAAGTGAATTAGGATCAATAAGGCAAGGAAATTTGAGTATATCAGCCTTTAGAGAGAAAGTTGCATTGTTGTCAGAACAATTAGCAATTTTGAACTTAAGGCAATAGCAAATCCATCGCAGGAAACAAAAAACGCAATATCTAAAATGAGTGAAAATATGGCCTTAAATGTGTTTATAAAAGGTGTTAATGTGGAATATAAAAATATATTGGTAGCAAGTAGTCCAAAAACTCTCAGTGAAGCTGTAGAGAAATGTATTACAGTGGAAAGAAATATGCAAACAAATGATAATAGTATTTTTAGAATTAATAGGCGTTATAATGAACGTATGTACAATTCGCAAAGAGTGTATGGGGATTATACAGGGTACAGAGGTCAGGGATACCCAAACCAAAATAGTAACAGAAATAGCAACAATTATAATAATGGATTGTATAATAATAATGCTAATTACAATCGCAATAGATATGGCGACAGCAATAGTAACAATAGCAATAATAGGTACAGAAATAGTGGTAATAATGCGAATAGAAACTTTGCAACAAGAAGTAATGATAATAATATGAATTCCTCATATAGAAATAATAATAACAGGAACAATTCGTCGTATAGACCCAGTAATGGCAGACATAACCAGGGAAACTAATAGCGCCGGATAGCAAAGATTGTTATCCAGGAGGGCAAAAATGTTTCAAAATTTCAAATAACACTGATAATTCGATAACAATAACTTGCAGTACCATAAATAAAGAGCTTAAGTTTTTGGTAGACACTGGAGCAGATATTTCTATTTGCAAGCGAGGTAATATAGAAAACATAAATGAACGTAACATATCATCACTAAGTGGTATTACTTTAGATACGATTGAAAGTCTTGGCACCGCATATCTAACTTTAGAATTCGATAATAAGCCGATAACACACAAATTTCACATAGTTGAAGATAATTTTCCAATCAATACTAATGGAATCATTGGTAGAGACTTATTAGAAAGATATAAATGCAAAATGGGAATGTACTTCAATCTCAGACATTAAATCGATGAAAAAACTTAGGTTTGAAATAATGAGTAAAATTAAAACACCTCAAATTGTAGCAAGTGATTTAGAAGTTGTAGTGAGATGTGGTGATAATCCAATAAACACAAAGCTGTATTTGGAGAAGCTACTATTGAAATTACTATCAATAAATGTAAAAGAGCTAGCATTAAATGCTCATGATGAAATTTTCAAATTAGTAACACGTTAACCTTCAATATAGCTGATGAAGAAGTTATTTTACCGATTACCCTAAAACGCGTTTATAAAACTGAAATATGTATACCAGCACGCTCAGAACTGATAACACCAGTCAACATATGTATAAGTCAGGAAAGCATTGTTTTGAACAAAGAATTATGTCCGGGAATTTTTGTAGGGAATAGCATTATACCATCAATAGGACTACAACACATAAAATTGTTGAATACAACTGACAAAGATGTAGTTTTGAAAGATTTGAAGTTAGAAACGAAGCCATTATCAAATTACAATATATATAATTGCGGCAACAATATCAATACAAGTAAAGGCAGAGTACAAAAAGTTTTAGAAGATTTAAATATCGAATCTATAGATCCATTAGCTAGGCAGTCCTTAAAAAACATAGTTACAGAATATAATGATGTATTCCACCTTGATGGTGACAAATTAACAACAAATAATTTTTATAGTCAAAACATTCAGATGACAGATTCTTCACCTGTTTACATAAAACCTTATAGACTACCTGAGTCACAAATGAGCAAAATAAACAAACAGGTAAATAAATTGTTAGAAGATGGTATCATTGAACCATCTGTGAGTCCTTACAATTCTCCATTATTGGTAATACCGAAAAAATCAGCAAATGACACGAAGAATTGGAGATTAGTAGTTGATTTCCGGAAAGTAAATGAAAAAATAGTAAGCGACAAGTTTCCTCTAACAAGAATCGAAGATGTCCTAGACAAATTAGGTAGGGCAAAATATATTTCTACACTGGATATGACCAGTTCATTTCATCAAATCGGTTTGGATAAAGAATCAAGACCGATTACATCGTTTTCTACCAGGAATGGTCATTTTCAATTTACTCGGTTACCCTTTGGACTGAAGATATCGTCAAATAGTTTTCAAAGGATGCTTACAATTGCATTGAGCGGCTTAGATGCAGAAGCGTTTTTGTATGTCGATGACATTATTGTTTTTGGTTGTAGTATTCAACACCATCACGAGAACTTGATAAAAGTCTTTGAAAAATTGAGGCAGTATAATTTAAAACTGAGTACGTGTAAATGTCGTTTTTTGAAAACAGAAGTAGTTTATCTAGGTCACCTTATAACTGATAAGGGTATACGTACCGACCCTGCTAAACACGAAGTAATACAAAACTATCCAGTTCCCAAAAATGTAGATGAAGTCAGACGTTTCGTAGCGTTCTGTAATTACTACAGGCGTTTCGTTAAAAACTTTGCTGAAATAGCTAGAAATTTAAATAAACTGTTAAAAAAAAATACTGTTTTTAGGTGGGACGAAGGTTGTCAAAAGTCTTTTGAAACATTAAAATCAAAATTAATCAATCCACCAATACTCCAATATCCTGATTTTAGGAAACCGTTTATATTAACTACCGATGCATCTAATTATGCACTTGGAGCAGTCCTATCACAAGGTGAAATTGGGTCAGATATGCCCATATCGTATGCGAGCAAATCGTTGAGTAAGCATGATATAAACAAGCCAGTTATAGAAAAAGAGCTGTTAGCTATACATTGGGCTATAAACTTTTTCCGTCCGTACCTTTATGGTAGAAAATTCTACGTAGTGACAGACCATAGACCCTTGGTATCGTTATTTTCTCACAAAAATCCATCATCAAAAATGACTAGAATTAGGTTGGATTTATGTGACTACGATTTCGAAATATCGTATAAGAAAGGTAAGATGAATAGCAATGCAGATGCGTTGTCAAGGATAGTATTGGACAGCGAAGCATTAAAAACGTTAATCCCTACCGAAAATTTACAAAAGCGTAATGATATATTAGTGATGACTAGAAACATGAAAAATAAACATGATGCACAAAAAGATGTCGAGCATAGAGGTGGCATCTCCAGTAAAGAGCCTGATCAACTTTTTATTTTGGGAATGTACTTCAATCTCAGACATTAAATCGATGAAAAAACTTAGGTTTGAAATAATGAGTAAAATTAAAACACCTCAAATTGTAGCAAGTGATTTAGAAGTTGTAGTGAGATGTGGTGATAATCCAATAAACACAAAGCTGTATTTGGAGAAGCTACTATTGAAATTACTATCAATAAATGTAAAAGAGCTAGCATTAAATGCTCATGATGAAATTTTCAAATTAGTAACAAAGGAACAGTTTAAAGACACGTTCAACGCATTAAGAGGTAAAAATAAAGCAAATTTAAGAATACTAATATATAAAGAACCAGTAAGGGTATATGATAGGAAAGTACAGGATACTCTCATTAATGAGTACCATAGTTCAACTATAGGAGGACACTTAGGTGTCAGGAAAACGACGCTAAAACTTAAACAAAAATACATATGGAAGAATATGGGTAGGATGATTAAGCAGCATATATTAAATTGTAAAGAATGCAAAATTAACAAGCAAACGAAACACACCAAAGAAAAGCTAACACTAACCGATACGCCAGGGACTAGTTACGAAACAGTGTCAATAGACACGGTGGGTCCCCTTAGATTCTCAAATAATTTTAGATACATACTAACAATACAGTGCGATTTAACAAAGTATATTATTGCATGCCCCATTGAGACGAAGGATGCTAAGACCGTTGCAAAGGCTCTTGTAGAAAACTTGATTTTAAGATACGGGCACTTCAAAGTTCTTAAGTCAGATAGAGGTACCGAGTTTGTAAACGAGTTAATGGCGGAAGTATGTAAGCTACTGGAAATAAAACAGATTTTCAGCACTCCATACCACCATGAAACTCTTGGATCAGTTGAAAGAAGTCATAGAGTACTGAATGAATTTCTCTTAGGCTTCTGTAAAAATAATGAATGGGACCATTGGATACCTTATTTCTGTTTTGCGTATAACACAACACCGCATATAGACACAAACTACACTCCATACGAGTTAATATTCGGTAGATTACCAAACTTGCCTAATGAAAACTTATTGAATTTTGAACCAATCTATAATATAAATAATTACTCGAAAGAATTGAAAGCTAGATTAAAATTTTCGTTGCAAAAAGCGAAAGAGTTACTGGAGATATCAAAAAAGAAACGCATTGAACAATGTGTAAAATTTAATCCGTTAAATTTGAATGTAGGAGATATGGTCTTAGTAAAAACCTTTAATAGGAAAAATAATCAACCACCATACCATGGTCCATATAGAATAGCACAAACTAAAGGAGTAAACTCTGTCATAGATCTAGGAAGTAAGTTAAAAGAAATACATAATAATAATTTAAAAAAATATTAGTAATATGTTATAATTGTAAAATTATATATATATATAAAAAAAAAAAAATTTTTGAATTTTAAGAAACATAAAATTGTAAAATTTTTCTTAAGGGGTAGGGTGTAGTGTACCCCTATAGTCACCCCTAATATCACAATTTAGTATGTGCACTTTCCCATAGGAATGTCACTCAATTTTAACTCAAAACAATAATAATAATAAATAATACTTGTTACAACAAATAACTATCCGTTTTGTAAAGCAACAACTATTAAATATTATTGTATTATTCTAGTTTTAAGGATACCGTTAGTTAAGTATAAAAGAAAGAAATTTTTGGAATAAAAATCAATTTTAGCTTAGCCTTTAAATCGGCTGTTTCATTTAAAAGCATTCAATTGCTTGAATTAAATCTAAGAGCATACATCTGCTCAGGCATAAAATCTGCCTAAGTTTTAATAGAGCCAGTGGCGTTCATTAGCGCCGGCATAACCGGGTAGGCAGATCTTTATAGACCTTACACTTTTTTCAATTTTTGGATTTTTTTTTAATTTTGGCGACTTTTTTTTTCCTTCTGACAATTTTTTGGATTTTGACAAATTTTTTCCATTTAGGCGACTTCTATATTTTTTGGCGATTTTTTTTCATATAGGCAATTTTTTTAGTTTTGACACTTTTTTCTCGTTTTGGTGATTTTTTCGGTTTTTGGCGTTTTTTTAATTTTGGCGATTTTTTTCGTTTTGGCGGATTTTTTTGATTTTGACGATTTTTTAATTTTTGGCGACTTTTTTTCATAGGCAATTTTTTTTTTGTTTTAGCGATTTTTTCGGTTTTTGGCGTTTTTTTTTAATTTTCGCGACTTATTTTCGTTTTGGCGATTTTTTTGATTTTGGCGATTTTTTTTCATTTAGGCAATTTTTTTTAATTTTTGACGATTTTTGTTCATATAAGAATTTTTTTGTTTTCGATTTTTGCGGATTTTTGTCATTGTGGGAATTTTTTTGTTTAAACACTTTTTTCCCGTCTTGGCGATTTTTTTAACTTTTGGCGATTTTTTTATTTTTGGCGATTTTTTTTTTTCATATAGGCAGTTTTTTTTATTTTGTCGATTTTTTTCGGTGTTTGGCGTTTTTTTAATTTTCGCGATTTATTTTCATTTTGGCGATTTTTTTTTTTGATTTTGGCGATTTTTTTCATTTAGGCGATTTGTTTGAATTTTTGGCGATTTTTGTTCATATAAGCATTTTTTTTTTGTTTTGGCGATTTTTGCGGTCTTTGTCGTTTTTTTGTCTTGTGGAAATTTATTTTTAGTTTTGACACGTTTTTCTCGTTTTGGCAATTTTTTTCGGTTTTTGGCGTTTTCTTTTAATTTTTGCGTTTTTTTTTGGCGATTTTTTTCGTTTTTTGCGATTTTTTAAAATTTTTGGCGATTTTATAATTTTTGGATTTTTTAGTTTGACCGTTTTTGAAAATTGCAAGTTTCTAACAGTTTCCAAGATATAGCAATTTCTCAAAATTGCATAGTCAAAATTTCATCAACTGATGGACCACCCTTTAATCTAAATTTTTTTAATTTTAGTGTTAATTGTAGCCTATATAAAAATACACTAATTTTACAAATTTTAAGTGTCAATATACATATGTACATATGTACATACAATTACATGGTATTTTAAAAGTTTTCACTCGTTTTGTACCACCCTTTAATATGTAACTTTTATATATTTGTTGGGTTAGCGACCAAAGTTCTACATACACTGTCCAAATTTCAGACCCGCAGCTTTTACCGTTCCTGAGAAAATAGCCTTCTTCCTAAAGCATGAAATATGTTTAATTATTAGGAAAAACGTTAAAGTTTTCCAACGTTTTTTTAATTTTTAAATTTTTAAAATTTTTTTTAATTATAATACCAATTTTATTCATACCGAAGTATAAAATAAGTTAATTTGATAAAAAAGTAATAAAAACTTGTTTTCGGTAGTTATTTTCTATGGGAAAATAGAGTTTCAGTTTTCCAGCTCTAAAACGGTCTGCCCGATTTTGCTGATTTTCAATAGCAAAATTTTTCGGAAAATTTCTGACACACCAGTCCAAGAACGAAGTCTCTAGCTTTTCTGGGAGCTTGGGAAAACCGATTTCACGTACAGACAGACGGACAGACGGACATCGCTTTTTCGTCTTCCCTATGCATAAGGATCCAGAATATATATACTTTATGTGTCTCTTATTAATATTGTAGAAATTACAAACGGAATGACAAACCTATATATACCCTTTTACCATTTTTTGGTAAAGGGTATAATAACACAAAATTTTTTAAAAGTTAAAAATTTTAATTAAAAATTAAATATTTGCGGAAAATATGTGTTTTAAATAAATTAAATGTGTAATTGAAGGTTAGTGCTCTCCCTTGACTACTGACTGCAAATTGTGGCCCAAATAATGTGACATATATTCGCAGTTACAAAGTTTTTACAAAAAAAATTAAAAAGGACATTGTGATAGTTTACCGGGATTTTTAAGGAGCTGAACAAGTTGGCCATGTAAGAGAACAATAATCAAATCCTAAGTCTAAGCTCGTCCTCAATCTTCTTTCAGTTACTCTTTACAGTCTGGCTGCTTTGAGGAAACCAATCAACTCTTGCAATCCAATAACCGCAGAGCTTTAAAATATAAAATCTGTCCTACAACAAGACGAAATCGCTAATGAGAATCATAACTAATACACGATACCGATGACTACTTACAAACTAAGGCTGAGTTTACATCTGGCATTTCTTGTGTGACATGTGCCCAAAAAAGCATAGCCACTAATTACTAATGAATAAAAATCGGTTGACCTATTGGAATTTAAGAGCTCTCTTCTATCTGTATATGTGGCACCATAGGTATTGCGAACTACGAAAACTGAAACAGTTGGGGGATTTTAAAATGTATGATAGTAGATAGGTAATGGTGGATGCAAATTTCCGTCTCTTTCTAACACTATATCTATCTCTTTCTGTCTTGACTGTTGTGTAAGGTCATGGTTTGTGACGTCAGAAATGGGTATGTGTGTGTGTAATTGAGAGAGGGTGGGCGTTGACTTTAATATTTTGTTGTATTAGAGGGGGAGAGAGAGAGAGAGAGAGATGGAGGTGTTGCCTTATAATTTCTGATATCCCATCAATAGGGGATTTGAAGGTTCGTTATTTGGTATTAATAATATAGTCATCATAGAAATTTGGTTCTCCAGCTCAATATATATGAATTCATTAGGGACTTGGAGGTTCGCAATGGGATGCTTATCAATAATATTGTAATCATAGAAATTTGTTTTCTATAGATATACATACTCACTTACTAAAAATGTATTGTTGGATATATGTATGTATGTATGTATGTGTGTGCTGGTATCAGAGGGGTTGGTTCTTCAGTTGGGATACATGCTCGCTCTCCTACTACAAAAAATTATGTAGTGGGTGTGTACAATTTTAGAGTTGGATCTATGTATGTATGTATGTATGCCCGTATCAAAGAGGTATAGATATAGTGTTAGAAAGAGATGGATTTTGCGGGAACTTATTCATAATTGATAGCGCTTAGTTGTATGTGTTCATATGTATTTGTTATTTTTAATATTCTATGTCTGGATTAATTTTTTCTCGTGCTAGAATAGATGCTCCCCCAGTAAAAAATTTAAATGCTGCTATATTCCTTGAATTACATACTTAGTCCCCGTTCACACTACGTTAGCCTTCTATTATTTGTTCTTTACTTTTTATATTTTGTGCGTGTGTGGTCCCTTTTTAGCGTTTGATCTAGTTGAATTGCTTGTGCGGTAATTGTATACGTGTATGTATGTATGTATGTAAGTAAATGTAGATGCGTGTGTGTAGTTCAATAGTTTTTGGGGATCATAGGAATGGTTTAACGTGCTGGAATAGCTGTTCTCCTAGCTCAAATTTGTATGCTGATGTTGATTGCTTCTGCTGTTGTTATTTCTTTTTCTTCTTTTACTTACTCTGAATGGAAGCGCTTGGTTTACGAGTACATACAAATGTACATACATTCATATGTATATACATTTATATGCGTACTTGACAATTTTTGATTTTATGCATATACGAACATACATATTTATGTACATACTTATTCAAATGTGCTGATATTGCTTTTTTCCCATTTTATAATATTCAAGGGAACTTTTTAGTCGTCATGTGGTTTTATGCTCTATTTTTTATCGTTCCTGGTATGTTTATCGAATACTTTTTTTCTAATACGCATGCACATACATGCGTGTGTATATTTTTTTTTTTTTTTTAATGCATGTTTTTTATTTATTGTATCTTCATATATGAACTAACAATAAGTATTCAAATCGTAAATCTAACATATAATTAATAGGCCCGACCAATGCCAGACATAACTAAGTGATAGTTGTAAATAATACATAAGTGGTGATAAGCAAAAAAAAAAAAAAAATTTTTCAAGCAACTTCATTCGGAGTGTTTAGTATTAGAGCCCTTGTATCTCTCTTTTTTAAGCGGATGTGTCCAGTAAAGTTCAAGATGTTACGAGCAAGCGGATTAGGATGTGACACGAGTTTAGTTAGATATTTGCCTGCGTATTTTGCAATTTCTTCAGTCACTAGTGGCATATTTAAATCACGATGTATATTTGAATTCTTAATGTACCATGGAGCAGATGTTATTAACCTTAAAATTTTGTTTTGTCTTCGTTGAATTCTCTCTACATTGGAAGCTGAAGCAGTGCCCCATAACTGGATACCGTAACACCATATTGGCTTTAAAAGCGACTTGTATATTAAAAGTTTGCAGTCTAGGCTGAGTGTTGAATTTCTGCCAATCAGCCAATGTACCTGAGTTAATTTTAGTTTCATTTGAGTTAACTTATAGTCAATGTGATGTTTCCATGTAAGCCGTCGATCGAGGTGTATACCAAGATATTTCACATGTGAATGTTGAGGAACAACTTGATTATTAATCCGAATGGGGGAACAAGTATCTCTTCGTAAGGTAAATGTTATATGGACACACTTTTGTTCATTTACCTTAATTCTCCATAGGTTTAACCATAGTTCCATCTGGCTAATGTGTTCCTGGAGTTTTCGGGATGCCTCATCAGGGTTTTCGTGCATACTAAGGCAGGCGGTATCGTCGGCAAATGTAGAAGTGTGGATACTACTGCTCACAGGCATATCACAAGTATAAATCAAATATAAAAATGGCCCCAGTATACTCCCCTGTGGCACACCGGATGAGATAGTTTCAGGCATACTCATAAAGTGTCCTTCCACAACTGTAAATTTTCGTGCAACAATGTAACTTTCCAAAAGATTTAGAATGTTTAATGGTAAATATGTCTTCAATTTCAAAATCAGGCCTTCATGCCACACTTTATCAAATGCCTGAGAAACATCAATAAACACGGCAGAACAATACTTCTTTTCCTCAAATGTTTTTCTGATAAATTGAACCAATCTATGCGTTTGCTCAATGGTGCTATGCTGGCTTCTAAAACCAAATTGATGGTCCGGGATGCACCCATTATCAGTTAAAATTGAAGACAATTTTGTCATGAGTAGCTTTTCAAAAAGCTTTGACATTGTTGACAGTAAACTTATTGGCCTATATGACTCAGCCTTGGAAAGATCTTTACCTGGCTTTGGAATCATTTTAACCTTGGCAAGCTTCCAGCAGTCTGGATAATACTCCAGTCGTAAAATGGCATTAAAAATGAATAACAGGATTCTAATTGCAGTACGAGGTAACTTAATCAGCATCTGGTTACTAATTCCATCCATACCGGGAGCTTTTTTCGGGTTGAGTTCGGCAATTAGTTTTTGTACATCACACATCGTAAATTTTAAGGGTCGTGGGGGTAGAGCAACTACACTCGGCAAATCAGCAACACCGGTACATGTATTTGGTGTAAATACGGATTTTAAATGCTCAGCAAATATGTTACCTTTTTCAGTATCGCTTCTTGCCCAACCTCCGGTAGATGTGCGCAGAGGTGGCTTAAACTCAACGTGTGTTTTAAGCTTTTTAGCAGCGCGCCACAAAGAGTAATTAGATGCTGGTGTGACATCAAGGCCTTCCAGATAATTTTTGAAAGATGCAGTTTTTTCAGATGCCAGCAACTCTTGGAGTCGTTTAGTGCACTCTTTAAATCTGATTTTGTGTTGAGGTGATCTGTGCTGTTGCCATTCCCTTCTAGCTCTTCTTTTTTCACGTACGAGATGTTCAACGTCTGTAGAATAAATTTTATTGAACCCAGTATACGGATGGGAGGTAGTGGCATGTTCAGAAGCTTGTTTAATATTCTCGTTAAGATTTGCAATGTTCGATTCAATATCATTGGGTGTTCTTAGCGTAATATTTTCCGTGCAATGACTACTAAGATATTTTTTGAATCCCAGCCAATTAACACGGTTTATCATCTTGACATATGGGTGAGGTAAAGCGCTTCTCAGTGGACTACAGATTGTAACGATCGTGGGAGAGTGATCAGACGACAGATCTAGGGAAGCTTCAACGTGAATTAATTCCCTAGAAATACTTTTTATGACGCCGAAATCTATAACATCCGGAATTTTTCTCACGTCAGTAGGCCAGTAAGTAGGCTCCCCACTTGAAATAACATCCAAACCCATTTTTGAAATTGTGTTGAACAACGCCCTACCTCTAGGCGTAATAAGACGCGAACCCCAGAACGTATGCTTAGCATTGTAGTCGCCAGCTGCAACGAAACAAGGTCCAAGAGATTTGTAGAACTTCTCGTATTGGTCCTCAGTGATTGAAAATCTGGGAGGAGAGTAAATTGAAGATATCACGAAATTTGTACAAAAATTTTCAATGCAGATATTTGTTGCTTGTAGATGTTCTTCACAAATGTTGTCAAGAATATAGTGCTTGAGTCTTGACTTTATTAGAATTGCTGATCCACCGCATGCTCTCCCTCTAGGGTCCTTTGTGTCATATAAAGTGTAGCCATTCATTTTAAAGAGGCTCCTAGAAGTCAAATGAGTCTCAGAGACCAACATTATATCAATATTTTTTTCCGTAAGGAAGTGCTCAAGTTCATTTTTATGTTGGCGAATGCCGTTTGCGTTCCAGAAACATATTTTTAACGTGTTCATGGCTTGTTAATTAATGCTTGAAGCAGAGTATTCTGCATTCTCAACATTTCTTGCATCATGGTAGTCATATTTGTTGTAAAGTTGTTTATAGTTAGCACCAGATTCTCAATAGTAGCTTCAAGGCGACTAAAGTTAAAGCTTGAATTTGCATTCGTTGAATTATTTGGCGGTGAAACATTTGGTGTGGGAATAGAACTAGCCTTAGCAGCATCGGCATACGATACACGTGAAGTAACTGGTTGGCTCACTGGAGCAAAAGTGGCGGAGTACGCGTTTAATGGTTGAGCTGGAGCTAATTTAGGTTTTTGCACCATAGCCTGCTTGACGAAAGAGTACACAGGACATCCTCTGTAGTTAGCGGTGTGATTACCTCCACAATTACTGCATTTTTTTTCCGCTTGATCTTTTGGTTTGGTACAACTTGCAGTACCGTGCAATTCACCGCAGATAACACACACTGTAGGTAAATTGCAGTAAGCTTTTGTATGGCCATATTCTTGGCAATTATGACACTGCACGGGACCTGCACGCTTATGTGGCTCTTCAACTGTGATTTTTCTGTATAAAAGGTATTTAAGGCTATAAATAGGATGAGTCTCGTTTTTTTTCAACTGTATATCATTTGGCTCCAGTTCAACACGAAATAGGGGTTGGGGTACTTTTTCTTTGTTAAATATGTTTGATACATTCTTTACCTTAAATCCCTGGAGGACAAGTGCATCTTTTATTTCTTCAGGGACAACATAAGAATCTATGCCCTTCAGTACGATTTGCAGGCCTTTAGCGCTCTTAAGCTGGTATGTGTAGAAGCTTGTTTTATTTGTTTCAAATTCAGAAACCATTTTGCGGAAATCCTTTTCATCATAAATTTGAATTTTCGTTTCATCGATGTTGCCACGCGGATGAAATTTTTGAAGAATTCGGGCTTCGCCCACGCTTTACCACGGTTATATATCTGTCCATACCGACTTGCACCTTGGGTTTTGAAATACTGTTATCTGTAGTAATAACTTTGTTAAGTGACGAATACGAGCCTGAAGGGGATGATATTACTGACTTATATGAAGAAGTACTAGGCAACTGTAATGTTAATGAATCACTATTTGGCATTGGACAAAGCGAAGTTGATCGCTGACGAAAAATTGGTTTTGCCGTTAAAAAAACACTTTCATTAGATTTATTATTTTTATTTTTTTCATTAAGAGCTTCAGAACTCACAGTAAAATAGGCGTTTCTGCCGTTAGAACTCACTTCATAATTTTTTGTATTTGAGGCACTCATATAGAGTATTCCTCAAGGGCACTTTTTGTGTTTTTTGCTTACGGTTTTTTTGTTTTTGTAATTTATGATGGTTTATTTGTTTTTGAGTTACTCCTATAGAGTATTCCTCAATGTCACTGTTTGTGTTTTTTTTTTGTTTTCGGTTTTTTTTTTGTTTTTGTTATTTCCACTATGTAAAAATATTATCAAAGCAATAAAGCTTATTTATTAAAGTCAGTATGTACCTATTACGAATAATATGTACTACGAATAATTTTTTGTTTGTTTGTATGTAAGAAAAAACTCCGCTAATCGACTGTTCGCTATGAAGGTACCACGAGAACTGATATATTGTATATTTTGATATGCAAATTTAATTTGGCTGGATCTTGTTAGAATTTGATGTTTTGTAGCAAATTCAGCGATTTTTTTCTATGTACATATTTTTATAGAATAACGCATAAAGTAAAAAATGAAAATAAGAAATATAGGATCACAGCATATTTTATTATGATAGAAGACATGTACTCCCAGGCCCAATTTATGTGCGATCATGTATGTGTGAGTGTGTTTGGCTTGTTCAATAGTTTTGATTTGAAGAAGTGTCGTCATAGCTTTTGCGATTACTTGTCACTTTTGTTTGGGAAGGTTATGGTTTTCAGTTAGTTTTCTGTGCAAAGTGAAGCTATGTATATACATACATAAATATGTAACAAATGTATGTATATATCTGCTAGTTATTATTTATTCTTTCATATGTTTCGCGATTGTTGGAATCTTTTTATTGGGGAAGCTTAGGGTTTCCCGTTTGCTGTGCAACATGAAACTGTATCCCTGCTAGAAGGGGTGGGAAAGTCTGTAGAACGATGCTTCCTATTGCTTTCTAATAAATTTAGTTTTTATATGGTTTTATAAAAAATTCATATTGTTTTCTTTTTCTAATTTTTATCCTATTACTTCGCAGTGAACAGTTCTGATCACACTTAATGAAAAGTAATATTTCAACTCTGATTAGTGTGGTGTAGTACTCCTATTATGTACAATCAATTTAAAGCGGTGTCCATTAATAAGTAAAATTTTTATAGTGAATTAAAATAAAAAAGTGATAAAAGCAGTGTAAAACTATTATTATTGAAATTGTGTTAAAAAATAATAGCAACAATAATTAAAGAGAAATGAATTCCACAATTTGCTCAGTTTGCTCGATGACTCTTAGCAGTTTGAAAATGTTGAAGGTGCATATGAAGCTGCATTGCAGTGTTTGCAAAAAACTATTCATGTCGCATGGTAAGCTGAATGATCATACAAAAACGCATTCTTCTGTCAGGATGGAGAATACTAGGAATATTTTATGCAGACATTGCAAAGCTTGCAATGATGTGATAGCTCTTTCATTATGGACTGCTCATATTAGAACCACACGGCATAAGAGAAATTCTGAACAAATAAATGTTAGCCATGATCTGACAAAGATAAGGAGCGACTTCAATGGGAGGATTGAAGTATATTCCTTCATAAATAAAAATGAAGGAATATTGTTTCCAGAAGAATTTTTCTCAAATGCCAGAAATAGTGTGACTAAACAACTAAATGAATGTAGCAGGAAGCATGTTACATTTAAATTTAATTTTGAGTTAACATGCGAATACATGAAACTGGTGAATGATGATATGATTGTTTCTCCACTGGTGCACATATCAAAAATGACATTAGTCACCATTTCGGATGATGTTGAAGAATTATATAGGAAGCATATGAATGAAATTACAATAAAAATGGATGAATTTCAAGAGAGAGACAGTGGATGGACATTAATCTGTATAAAATATCTTGAAATAAATATTAACAAGTCATCGATTATAAGAGGGTCATATTTCATACCCTTGCCAAAAGCTATAGCTAATAAAGGTGCATGCATCAATATCGAGAATGATGATATTTATTGCTTCAAATGGTGCTTAGTTGCTGCTTTATATCAAGATGATATGCTAAGTGTGGCACAAAGAAAACTTCACTACTCCTATAACATTGAAAACATAAGAAGTGAAAGGATTGTTTTAGCGGGCTTAGAAATAAATTTTGAAGGGTTAGATTTTCCACTTCCATTAAAACAACTAAAAAAGTTTGAAGTGCAGAATGATATTAGCGTAAACGTTTTTGGACATAATGAATCATCACTAATAGGTCCATATTATGTCACCAGTGGAGAAAAACAAAATCATATAAACTTACTTTTGCTCAATTCAAATGAAAACTTCCACTATGTGTATATCAAAGATATTTCAAAGTAAGTCTTTTCTAATAATCATAAATATTTATATATATTTTTTTTTTTAAATTTATTTTCAAAGTACATAAAGTTTTCTTTAATTCCATCCATACTTTTCAATTTTAGACTTTTATGATCCAGCATTACATCACACAGCAACAAAATCTTTCTTTGTAACACCTGTTTATACCACATTCATGATGAATATGTGTTTAAACATCACAAGAACATTTGTTTAAAGAAAGTCATCAAAATGCCTAAGCCCGAAGATGTCTTCAAGACCTTCAAAAACTTTCAGAAAGAGATGGATGTTCCGTTTGTAATATATGCTGACTTTGAGTCAATTTTAGAGAGAGTTGATGAAAAAGTAAGTAGTAATACTACAAACATCCAAAAGCATATTCCTTGTGCCTTCAGCTATTATGTTAAGTGTAGCTTTAAGAAAGAATACAATATGCATAGGTATTACTTTGGGGAAGATGCTGCAAGTGTATTTGTTAAAAAAATAGTGGAAGATGCATCAAACATATTTGATGAACATTTGTCAAAAAATAAATGTATTAATATGACTACCGAAAACATACAAGATCATAATAATGCACAAGTGTGTCATATTTGTAAAAACGAATTGTTTAATGATAAGGTTATAGATCACTGTCATCTTACGGGTAGTTATCGTGGTGCAGCTCATAATGTATGCAATTTAAATTATAGAGTACATAACTTTATACCTGTTCTTTTTCACAATCTTTCTGCTTATGATTTACATCTCTTTTTTTATCATCTTTCTTCAATAAAAAATGCTACTATAAAAGTTATACCCCTAAACAAAGAGCGTTATATTTCCCTCTCAGTTTATATTTCATTAAAAAAGAATCATGGATTCGAAATACGCTTTATAGACTCTTTCAGGTTTATGGCCTCAAGTCTAGATTCCTTGGCAAAAAATCTTGATGTTTCTGATTTGCATACAGTTCGTGAAATATTTCCAAATGACAACCAATTTAAACTATTAAGAAGAAAAGGAGTGTATCAATACTTTTATATGGACTCTATTTTAAAGTTTGATGAAACTGAACTTCCAAGTAGAGAGAACTTTTTTAATATTTTAAGCAATGAGGAATGTTCTGTTGATGACTATGAGCATGCACAAAAAGTCTGGAGTGAGTTCGATTGTAGAACCCTTCTCGATTATACTGAGCTTTACCTCAAAACTGATGTCTTACTTCTTACAGATATTTTTGAAAATTTTCGAAAAATATGTAAGAGTATTTATAATCTCGATCCAGCTCATTATTATACTGCACCAGAGCTATCATGGGATGCCATGTTAAGGACTACAGAAGTAACTTTAGAGCTAATAACAGACTGTGAAATGCATTCATTTGTTCAAAATGGTATAAGGGGTGGGCTAGTGCAGTGCTCAAAAAGATATTCAAAATCTAACAACAAATACATGAATGGTTTTGATAATAATAAGCCTTCAGAATATTTGATGTATTTAGATGCTAACAATTTATATGGTTGGGCAATGTCTCAACCTTTACCTTATGGATGATTCGAATGGTTAAGTCCTAGTGAAATTGAAGTCTTTAATATCAATGAAGTTACTAATACACCAGAAGTCGGTTACTATTTGGAAGTAGATATTGAGTATCCAGACTCACTTCACGACGATCATAATGACCTCCCTTTTTGTCCCAAAAAAAAAAGAACATCACAGTATAATACTACTAAGAAGTTAATAGCAGACCTTACCTTGAAAAAGAATTATGTTATTCATCATAAAGTCTTACTTCAATGTATTTCAAACGGGCTTGTATTGCGTAAAATACATAGAATATTAAGATTTAAGCAGTCTCCTTGGCTTAAAAAATACATTGACCTAAATACTTCATATCGTACGAATGCCAAAAATGCATTTGAGAAGGACTTTTTTAAGCTTCTTAATAATGCGGTTTATGGGAAGACAATGGAAAACGTAGATAAAAGAAAAGTTATTCATATTGCGACAGAGTGGGAAACTACAAACAGAAATCATTTGGGATTGAGGGCATTGATTTCTAAACCGAATTTTTTAAGTTTAATAAAATTTGGGGATAATATGTATGCAGTTGAGTTAAAAGAACTGGAAGCATATTACGATAAACCCACATATATAGGTCTAGCAGTTTTAGAATTATCTAAGTGGAAGATGTACGACTTCCACTACGGCTACATGAAACAAAAGTTTAAAGATAAAATTTCTCTTAACTATATGGATACAGATTCTTTCATCTACACAATTCAAACTGAAGATTTTTATGATGATATTCGTAATGATATTGAATCCAATTTCGATACTTCGGATTATTCTGAAGAGAATCAGTTTAGCTTACCTCTAGCAAATAAAAAGGTTTTAGGAATGATGAAGGATGAGAATAAGGGTGATATAATGACTTTTAAGATATGTATACGTTTTTGCGTGTTTATTTTTATATATTTTATTTAAATATTATTTTATATTCAACATACATACATAAGTTTATAAATTTGTAACATAAATATAATTACTATTATTGTTTAAAAAATTTTTATTTATATACTTTAATTAAATTTAAGATTGTAACATATCAATGTACATATATTGATATATATGTTTAAAATAAAAGAAGTAATATACTAAAAAAAAATAAAAACAAAATAAGTCATGCCAATTTGTCTTCATCCTGATGTTTCTTTTCAAGTAAGATTGCATTTCGTAAAGCACAAATACCATTGAAGTGATAGCTGCAATAAAATAGGCCTGGATACTTCATCCCCATTTGACTAAAGTTGATACATCCAATATCTTCAATATGAAAAACACTTTTTTGCACCATTTTTTCTAACCACTGCCTCTTTTCCTCGCCTTTAACATAGATATATGAATCACCTACATTAGCTCTCAGAAATTCGCAAATGCTTTTAAATGAAACACTCCCATCGTTCCAGCTTAGATGATGATAATGTTTTGTTAACCAGTTTGCTTCTCTTTGCTTTTTTGTTGATAAACATTTAAAGTCAAAAGGAGGTTTTATGATAAAATTGATGTGTTGGTTATTGTTAAAAACGATTGCGAGTTCTTTTGCAATAAAATCGTTTGCATTACTTTTGAAGCCTTGCATGTCTATGAAAACTATATTATTTTTCATCTTTTTTAATTTATAGGATTTTACGAACTTGTCCTCTTATAGGTATGTATTCAATTAGACGATCGTGAATAAGAATGCAATAAGCTGATGTTTTGCCTGGAATATTTGTTGCTGTTTCAAATTCAATTTTTATGTCAATTGGCCCGTTATTGAGAGTTTCGTTTTGATAACTAACATCTACTACAATAATGGGTGCGTTATTTTTAAACTCTTGAGAAGTTAGAAGAGGTTGTGACTCCTTCATATAATAGTTTTGTTGAAATCTTACATACATATCATATAGAATTGCGTAGCGTTCATTTTTAAATTTTATGTTAAGATCATCCTTTACTTTTAGATTAGTGAGATCGCAATGAACAAACTTGTTTTCTTGTTGAAATGCAATCAATACAAAACGGGGTCGCTCTCTACTTGCAGCCATCTTAACATTCCAGATGTGGCTAGTTCCTGTATTTAATTGTGGATTTACATGACAATCCCAACTGCGGAATGCTATTGGTATAGCAGCAGCATTGTTTATAATTTTAATCATATTCAATTTACTATGATCGGATAAGTGTACATGAGGAATTCTCCATGAGATTAGCGAAATTGTAAGTTTTGGTTTGTCAGTAGAAGTGCTCGATTGTACAAGATCTTCATCATTCTTGTTACGCAAGAGTATTAATTCATGTTTACCATTTAATATTATTTTATTATAGTCTTCGGCAAATCCTAAGAGCATTTTAAGTGGAACATAGAAATTAAAATATCCATTTTCAATATTCAAATTATCAATTTTGTTCCATCCAGCATTATGCATGACAATGCTTTCCGTTGGTGATAAAGAAATCAGATTTTTTATTGTGCTTGTCTGTCCTAAATACCTTGTATGATCAATTTCAATACCATTAAGTTCATAACGTATTTCATCAAAGAGATAAGCTACAAAGTTGTTTTTTAATTTAAAGCTTAAGTCTGAGGATTTTGAGCTTTTATCATCTACAATAAATCCCTCCACATATATATAACTTTCACTGCGCAATACATACAAATCTTGATTTTGTATTGAAATACGAATTTCATCATTATTGTTGTATGACTGTAGATATGGTACATATGTATGATAGTCCTTTTTGATTATACTCTCATCAGATAACGGCTTATCTAGTACATCCATTATTGAATTCATTTTTTCGTTTTCAATTTTAAATTTAAGGACTTGAGAAAGTTTTGATTTGTTTTAGTTAGATTTTTCCGATGGACTGATCTCTTCAACTGTTGCTCAGGTTCTAGTATAATCTTAGAATTATATACAGCTTTATTTTTTGATATGTTTGTGTTATATATTATCATTATTTAGTTGGTCTCAAATGTATGCGAATTGTTATTTCCTCTCCTCGGAAATTTATTAGGTCACCGTGCTGATCAACAACGCGTAGAGCTAGTGAACTAATCTCTTGAGAGTTAACTGGTAAATAAATCAGATTTCTAGGGATTTCATCTATTTTATAGCCTGAAGGAACATTAATCGGAAATTCATGTAGTGTATGTGCCTTGGAATTATTCATGTATGTATTAACAGCGATACTGCTTTCAACTCGCAGGAGATTCACCTTAAATATATTGACTGGAAGATCTGAGTAATGATCATGGTTTGGAGTCAAGATTTTAGTATTAAATCCCAAAAGTTTTCCAATTGTATTTTCTTTATTAAAATCTATTAAACCTGTAGAACTATTAATTTTAACTTGCATTGTATTGTTATTAGCTTCTATTCGAATTTTATTTGTTGGACTGCAGTCTTTATATCGTTTATCTAAGTAATCGACTATATCATTTGATTCATAAGATCCAATTGGTATTTTAATTACATGTTCTCCTATGTGAAACATATTGTTATAAACGTCTACATTCGGTATGCTATTATATGAATGAAAAGCAGTTAAAGCGCACTCATATGCTCCATTTAACTCGATAGGAGGGAAGTAATTTGCAGATAACTCTGATGAGTTAGAGCTCAAAGTAAGTGTTATTGACATTATGACAATCTGATTGCAAATAAATAAAACTTACTGCAATGTTGTTTATAAAAACGATTTATTTCTTATTATTTCTTATATATATATATATATATATATATATATAAGAAATAATATATATATATATATATATATATATATATATATATATATATATATATATATATATATATTATTATTATTATTATTATTATGTTATGTACTAAATGCAAGTAATGTTGTTGTTGTTGATGTTGTTTTACTCCAACTACAATATATCATCTTTACTTATCCAAGAATTGTGTTGACTAGAAAACCCCAACCATTTAACATATGCCTCATATCCTTTAGTTTTAAGAACCTTTTCAACTAGATATGTATTTGGATATCTAGTTTTTGAAATTTCTTCTTCATAGAATCCACCTTTAATAGGATTTCCAAGATAATCTTCTAATATGTATGTTGTAGGATATGTATTTTGAACTTTTTTTATTGTGAAAATTTCTGTTGTCCAATTTGGTGTGTAGCCTTTTTCAAAAGTATGCTTATATTTGCTTATGCGTACATGATCTCCAACATTAAATTTTGATATTTTATACATTTTCAAATGATTGTATACTGTGTTTAGCAACTTTTTCTCATTTGTTGCGTTGACTTTAATAGGAGACATTTTAATTGTGCGATGAAATTTTTTATTGTATGCATGAAGTAAATTTTTATACATGTCAATCCACTTATATGAACCATTAAAGCTAAATTCTTTCCACATCATCCCTTTTAATGTTCTATTAAATCGTTCTACTATTGATGCTTTCATGCTGCTATATGTTGAGTAGTGATTAATGTTGTATTTCAGCATTAATTTTCCAAAGTGTGTATTGAAAAATTCTTTACCATCATCCGTTTGCAAGTTTTTTGGAACTCGTCCTAATTGAAAAATATTTTCCATTGCTTTGCTTGTTTCGAGTGCAGTTTTTGTTTTCAGCGGTACTGCCCATGCAAATTTTGAGAATGTGTCAATTACAGTCAACAAAAATCTATAATCTCTATTTTGTGATGAATAAATACCCATTTCAACTAAATCAGCTTGCCAAAGATCATCTAATCCTTTCATCACAACTCTACGGCGTACAAAAATTTTTCGGGCTTGCTTATGGAGTTCGTCAACTAAGTTTCTTTTTTCAGACATTGAGTAGTTTTATGGTTTTGTGGGAGAGTGTTGTGATCTACTTGATGCACTTTCAGCTATTGATACGAACATATAATTTTCTAATCTATAAATTTTCTCATTCAACACTTCAATTTCTTCTTCAAAAGATGATTTAATTTTTAAAATGTTTTTTTCAATTTTATAATTGTCCTCTATCTGTAATTTTATTTCCCTTTGTAATTCCTCGATTTGTACTTGAATATTTTCTTGAATTAGATTATTATCTTCCTTGAAGCTATTTAATAGTTTGACTTCTAGTTTTTCGATTTGAGTTTGCAGAAACAATTTATTGACAGCATCGTTTTCCTCCAGAGCCTTTGCAACATTTTTGATTCTTTTGTTTTGGACATCAATGTTGTTGTTCGTATCCATAAAGAACCCCAACAGTTTAGGTGCATTTTTAATAGAAATTATATCACTAGTATCGTTTAGATAATGTCCAAACTTATCAACAGACATACTTCATACATATGTTAACACTTTATTATAGTTAATGTATTATATTCGCTTCACGCAATTCTTCAATAATTGATACAATCTCGTTGTTGTGATTAGTATGACCTGCAGCTTGTGATGCAATCAGTAGTCGAAGACAATCTACTAACTCATTGGGATCATCCCAATATATATAGTTCAGTTTTTGAGGGTTAAGGTGCATCATTCCATCACCTTTATAATTAGGAATTGCTGCATTTGCTACTGCACTACTCTTCTGAGTATTTTCTTTAAATATTTTTTGAATTATGTGCTTATATTTATAACCTCTCGTCCCCTTGATCTGACCATCAGGATTATACTCTCTCCTGCATGCATTAGTTGTAATTAAAATTTTTTTGTAGATTTCAAGTTCGAATTTGTCATAGTTTTTTGGTTTTTTATGAAACATTAAAGAAAACAAACCAGGTGTTAGGGCCCATCTTTGACCACCAACTTGAATTTTATCTTCATTGAGCTCAATGTTACTACTACCAAATTTCCATTCGTTATTGTAATCTCTATGTGGACCATAGTAAGTATCTAATTCATTTCTCGCTTCCAAAAGTGATAAGTTTGTATAATTCTCTTCAGAATTGGAAGTCTGTGAGTAAAACTCATCTTCATCCTTTTCACTGTCGTCATTAAATAATATGGTGTCAAATATTGTTCCTTCTACGAGTTTCTTTGGTGTACTTGTCTCTACCTTCACTGATGTTTTCAAGGAATTTAAACTTTTGTTATTCTCAAGTTTTGTTTGGAATTTACTTTCTTCTTTCTTGGGGATTCTTCCAATATTTTTAGAACTATTTATAAATTCTTTGAGAGGTTCTGTTATAGGTTTAAATGTATCTCTTAGTTCTTCAAGTGTATCTATTTCACCAGATTTTATACTACGGAGCTTTTTCTTCAAGACATTTCTTGTTGTAACCAGCTCTCTTAAAACTTTCTCATTCATGTTTAGCAGCGTCAACTATCAGATCAGTTATCAGGGGTCAGATCAGTTATCAGCTATCAGATCAGTTATAAGATCAGTTTATCAGATCAGTTATTAGGTATTAAAACAGGTTATCAGACCAGTTAACAGGTATCAGATCACTTATCAGGTACAGGAACAGGTTATCAGATCAGTTATCAGGTATAAGAACAGGTTATCAGATCAGGTATCAGAACAGGTATCTGATCAGTTTATCAGTTAATGTTATCAGACCGGTATTATTAGGTTGCTGATCAGATTATCAGATCAGGTTTTATGCATCTGACCAATTATAAAAATAGATGTATGAAGTTTAAAGCCAGATTAAGAACTAAAGACTACCTTTTATGGGAAGTAATTTATATTGTTATGAAACAGTCAAATTGTTTTCTGTAACGACCATTGTTTAGTTCATTATCTTTGCTTATCATCAAAAATCCATATTTATCCTTCCAAAACTCTCGACAAATTTCTTGAAACTTCACAAAATTCATATCGCTTGCCACATGATCACTATAAACATGCTTCATATTTTTCTCATCTTGTTTAAACATTATAATTACATTGGCATTGTCTCTTATCAAATGTTTTGGAATTCTGGTATACGTTTGACATAAGTAAAATGAATCAACATTCTTATGTCGTCCCATGCAAAAATATGCACGTATATTATTTTGCTTTTCACATGCAACATCGTCAAATATCATGATTGAATTGCTTTTAGCTTCATTAGGGGAAATAACGGATTCATTATTTGTAAATGTGTAATATCCCATTCCTTTTATTGGTAAAATTAAGTTTCTCAGGTATTCATATTTCGGCTCATATAACGATTTTGAGTATAAATAGATGTTTTTAAACTTGAGTCCATTAGGACTTTCTATCAAGCTAATCATAATATTAGTCTTTCCACAATTTGATGGACCAACTATTAGAGCACGAATAGAATTTGGTAAGAGAGCACTGTGCTTTATTTTTGAGCTGACGTTTGATGAAGCATCAATATTACGGATTAAAATATTTGTATCTTGTTTTACTAACTGCATTTTTGTAACTAAATGCAATTCATAAATACTACCTTTTATTATAGAAAATAATATGGTTATACGATATCGGAAATCGTTTAGTCATAAGAAAACTGTCATTGGAGAAGGTTTAGTTAACAATATAGTAAACTCTCTACCTGTTGAACTTCATCTTCCTGGATATCAGTACTGTGGACCTGGAACAAAACTTCAAAAACGTTTAGGTAGAGGTGATAAAGGAATTAATTTATTGGATTCTGCTTGCAAAGAGCACGACATTGCTTACTCTAAAAATAAGGATTTAAGTACTAGACATAAAGCTGATAGAATACTTGAAAACAAAGCTTGGAACAGAGTTTTTTCAAAAGATAGCACTCTCACAGAAAAATCATTTGCATATATGGTTACTAACGCAATGAAAGTGAAAACAAAGTTTGGTATGGGTGTGGAGAAAAAGAAAAAAAATATTTTAAATGCTAAAAAGCTGTTCAGTACATCAATTAGAGATGCATCAAAAATGTTGAAGAAGAAAAAACCGCTGGATATTAACTCAGCTATTAAAATTGCACGAAAAACTATTAACAGTTCTTTGAAGGGAAAAAAATCACAAATTAAGGCACCACGTATAATACGTGTTCCAAAAATTGGTGGTTTCCTACCATTAATTCCAATTTTAACTGCTCTGGGCGCAATTGGCAGTCTAGCGACTGGAGGTGCTGCTATAGCGAAGACTGTAACTGCAACAAAAAATGCAAAAAGACAACTTGAGGAAGCAGCTAGACATAATAGAGCGATTGAGTCTATAGCAGTAGGTGAAGGACTTTTCCTCAAACCTTATAAGAAAGGTTATGGTTTGATTTGTAAGGAAAACTCAAAAAACTAATACAAATGCTGCCCACTAGACCATTGACCAATGTTGATCTACAAATTTTTTCATCAAAAATTCCATATTTTAGAGGAATTTATATGTTGAACACTCTACCAAAACGTGCGAGGAAAAGAGAATGTGGAATAATAAATTTAGATATGTCAACAGGACTCGGCACACATTGGGTAGCATATTTTAAAAACAATAAGGAAATAGAATATTTCGATAGCTTTGGAAACTTACAACCTCCTGCAGAAGTAATCAAATATCTGGGTAAAAATATAAGATACAACTATAATCAATATCAGAAGTTTAATACATTTAATTGTGGTCATTTATGCCTTCAATTTCTTTATGAAATAAATAAAAAGACTAGAATTTAATATTAAATAATTTATATAAAATTTTGTTTTATTATTGGTTGCAATATAATAATAATAATAATTTTAATATATATACAATAGTTTTACACTACTGCCAAATAGGATATTGGCCATTTGGAATCAAAAACTCATCCACCTCATCCTTTTCCAAAATTAAATTGCGCTCCCCTTGTCTTTGCATACGGAATGTGCCATCTGACAGGTGGTTGACCTTGTATCTGTTCGGTAGAAACATGAAATGATCCTCCATTTCCACCTTCACAGTTGCCCCGTATTTTGTCGTTGTCCTCTGGGCAGTAACAACACGATATTTTTTGGAAATATCTAAGTCCTTGATATGAATCAAGGACTTGTTGTTCAATGAGCAGAACTTTTTGATCAGGTTTTGTGATGAGTCCATTTGAACTTCTTTTCGCTTTGAGTATTTTACTGAAATTGATATTAAATGCAGATTCGATGAGTCTAAGAAGCCTACTTGAAAATATTTATTCTGAAATAGTGAATATCTCCATATGAGGAAAAGTTGTTGAGAGAAAACGAGAGAGAAAGAATGACAGGGATAGAGTATGCTAAAAGGGGAAGCAACAATTGATTTGATTCTATGTACATGCACACTTGTTTTAAACATCAGATCTTTCAAAAATTTGTAAAAACAATTAGTAACAAAGCAACCCTCAAAGAACTGTCATCATCTTCATAAATTAAATAAAAGTATGATTGGGATAAGGTGCAAACTAGATCAGTTTTTGAAAGATTTCAATTGGTTCCAGCTATATGACCACTCGGAGCTTATAAAATTTTTCATCAATATGCTGGACGAGAACGAGGAAATCGGAGTTACGGAGGATGAAGACAAAGATGACGGTCACTTCAAATGCTGTCCCTGGTATTACCCTGATAGTACCGAAGGTCCGGACACCTGTAGATGCTCCATCTACTTTTTAAGAAAGTTAGTAATAAATAATTTAATAGATATTTATTATAAAATATTATTAAAATAATGAATAAATGTTAAAAAAAGAAATTAAAAATCTTTAAAACATTTATAATTTGAAACGAATAAAATGTTATTGGTGTACAAAAATTTTTGAATATTTAATTTTGCTTTTTGATTAATTTTCAAATATTCATGAAATTATTTTACATTAATATAACGGAAAACCCTAAGCTTCCCCAATAAAAAGATTCCAACAATCGCGAAACATATGAAAGAATAAATAATAACTAGCAAATATATACATACATATGTTACATATTTATGTATGTATATACATAGCTTCACTTTGCACAGAAAACTAACTGAAAACCATAACCTTCCCCAACAAAAGTGACAAGTAATCGCAAAAGCTATTACGACACTTCTTCAAATCAAAACTATTGAACAAGCCAAACACACTCACACATACATACATGATCGCACATAAATTGGGCCTGGGAGTACATGTCTTCTATCATAATAAAATATGCTGTGATCCCATATTTCTTATTTTCATTTTTTACTTTATGCGTTATTCTATAAAAATATGTACATAGAAAAAAATCGCTGAATTTGCTACAAAACATCAAATTCTAACAAGATCCTGCCAAATTAAATTTGCATATCAAAATATACACACGCATGTATGTGCATGCGTATTAGAAAAAAAGTATTCGATAAACATAACAGGAACGATAAAAAATAGAGCATAAAACCACATGACGACTAAAAAGTTCCCTTGAATATTATAAAATGGGAAAAAAGCAATATCAGCACATTTGAATAAGTATGTACATAAATATGTATGTTCGTATATGCATAAAATCAAAAATTGTCAAGTACGCATATAAATGTATATACATATGAATGTATGTACATTTGTATGTACTCGTAAACCAAGCGCTTCCATTCAGAGTAAGTAAAAGAAGAAAAAGAAATAACAACAGCAGAAGCAATCAACATCAGCATACAAATTTGAGCTAGGAGAACAGCTATTCCAGCACGTTAAACCATTCCTATGATCCCCAAAAATAATTGAACTACACACACGCATCTATATTTACTTACATACATACATACATACACGTATACAATTACCGCACAAGCAATTCAACTAGATCAAACGCTAAAAAGGGACCACACACGCACAAAATATAAAAAGTAAAGAACAAATAATAGAAGTCCCAGTTCACACCATACATGTATTTTCAATATGTTTAGCATACTAAGTTGAGAACAAGAACAAGTTCAAATAAGAAAAGTGATAAGCTTAGCAATAAGGCTAACGTAGTGTGAACGGGGACTAAGTATGTAATTCAAGGAATATAGCAGCATTTAAATTTTTTACTGGGGGAGCATCTATTCTAGCACGAGAAAAAATTAATCCAGACATAGAATATTAAAAATAACAAATACATATGAACACATACAACTAAGCGCTATCAATTATGAAAAAGTTCCCGCAAAATCCATCTCTTTCTAACACTATATCTATACCTCTTTGATACGGGCATACATACATACATACATAGATCCAACTCTAAAATTGTACACACCCACTACATAATTTTTTGTAGTAGGAGAGCGAGCATGTATCCCAACTGAAGAACCAACCCCTCTGATACCAGCACACACATACATACATACATACATATATCCAACAATACATTTTTAGTAAGTGAGTATGTATATCTATAGAAAACAAATTTCTATGATTACAATATTATTGATAAGCATCCCATTGCGAACCTCCAAGGCCCTAATGAATTCATATATATTGAACTGGAGAACCAAATTTCTATGATGACTATATTATTAATACCAAATAACGAACCTACAAATCCCCTATTGATGGGATATCAGAAATTATAAGGCAACACCTCCATCTCTCTCCCTCTCTCTCTCTCCCCTCTAATACAACAAAATATTAAAGTGAACGCCCACTCTCTCTCAATTACACACACACACATACCCATTTCTGACGTCACAAACCATGACCTTACACAACAGTCAAGACAGAAAGAGATAGATATAGTGTTAGAAAGAGACGGAAATTTGCATCCACCATTACCTATCTACTTATGATATTATCCAAACGGCTGGATCGGTTTTTTCAATTATAGAAATATTAAATCAAGTCACCTTTTAAATAAAAATAGAACAGAAACACACTACAAACTTATAACATACGTATATATAACCTGACTGCCACCAAACTGCGGAGTTCCCGTGGCCAAGTGTGGAAATGGCTCCATACATACCACCACTTGGCTCAACTGCAGCCCTACTGTCACTTTTATGCTAAAAATTTAAGTAATTAAAAGAACAACAATTTTAATATGATAGTTAACTTACCTTTTTTTGGTGGAAGTTCCATTTTATTTATTTTATATTTAATTTTATTAGTTATTTGAATTTATTGTTATGTTTCGCTTATTTTTTGAATTGTTTTGTTTAAAACGTGTATAATATTTTATTCGTCCAACTTGACTTGAGTCAAATCGTATTCTACAAACCCAAATAAACAGACATCTGTTACGTTTTTTGATCAAAATCGTCAATAATCGTGTTCTAAAACCCCAAAAAGTAAATAATGCTAACATGTTAGCGTTTTTTATTAACGAGTCGTGTTCTACAAACAGGCTAAAAATCTGTGGAAATAAAAGTAAACATTATTTTTTTGCATATATTTCGACAAGAAACTTTCAATAGATTACTGACATTGAAAACAAAAAATTTTCTTATTCTATCGTTGTTTTCAATACAATTTGTGGATCGAAATATTCAAAGTTTAAAAACAATATATCATAATTAATAAATATTTTCATTAAAAAATTATTCAATATAATAATCAGTAAAAAAACTACTTCAAAGTGCTCAAAAAAGTAAAAAAAATTAGCGTTATTTCCTGATTTAAACCTTATATCCTGTTTGTAGAACACGACTCGTCAATAAAAAACGCTAACATGTTAGCATTATTTATTTTTTGGGGTTTAAGAACACGAGTATTGACGATTTTGATCAAAAAACGTAACACATGTCAGTTTATTTGGGTTTGTAGAACACGATTTGACTCACAATAAACGTCAAGTTGGGCGAATAAAATATTACACACGTTTTAAGCAAAACAATTTAAAAAATAAGCGAAACACAACAATAAATTCAAATAACTAATAAAAGTAAATAAAAAAATCAATAAAATGGAACTTCCACCAAAAAAAGGTAAGTTAGCTATCATATTAAAATTATTCTTCTTTTAATTACTTACATACATTTTTAGCATAAAAGTGACAGTAGGGCTTCAGTTGAGCCAAGTGGTGGTATGTATGGAGCAATTTCCACACTTGGCCACGGGAACTCCGCAGTTTAGTGGCATTGAAGTTATAATACATATGTCATATACATATATATATATATATATATATATATATATATATATATATATATATATATGTTATAAGTTTGTAGCAAGGTTGGCAACCGAAATAAATAACGGTATCGGTATTAATACCGGTACAAGTATTTTTTAAATTTCGGTATCGGTATTTTTTTATTTCGGTATCGGTATTACCGGTACATACCGTTAACGAGTTTATAATACCGGTATACCGATATTACTGCTAAATTATTAGTTCATATTCATTTATATGTCCACTGTCATAGCAAAAAAAAATTTTTTTATCAAATTACTTCGAAAATTAAACAAAATAATAAAAATAAATACATACATTGTATAATAGACACACGAAGTACATGTAGAATTGTATCCACTTAGTGATGTGCTAATATTTGTATTCGAACTCCCGAATATTCGGCTTTTATTTAAGATATTCGTATTCGTACTCGCCAAATTCAGACGAAACGAATGTTTTAATATTTCAAATCAAGCAATAAACAATATTTTTGATCAAATAAGTACTTTGCTTCACCTTAAGAGACCAATCTTTAAGTTCAGGTATAAAAGTTTCCAAAATTTTTCTCCATCATCTCTGTTTGAAATTTATTACGCCACTTTAAAACAAGATATGTTTTTAAATATGTACACATTTCCAAAAATTTAATCTGCCCCCGGCGAAAAATAAGAAGTAGATAGGTAATGGTGGATGCAAATTTCCGTCTCTTTCTAACACTATATCTATCTCTTTCTGTCTTGACTGTTGTGTAAGGTCATGGTTTGTGACGTCAGAAATGGGTATGTGTGTGTGTGTAATTGAGAGAAAGTGGGCGTTCACTTTAATATTTTGTTGTATTAGAGGGAGAGAGATAGAGGTGTTACCTTATAATTTCTGATATCCCATCAATAGGGGATTTGTAGGTTCGTTATTTGGTATTAATAATATAGTCATCATAGAAATTTGGTTCTCCAGTTCAATATATATGAATTCATTAGGGACTTGGAGGTTCGCAATGGGATGCTTATCAATAATATTGTAATCATAGAAATTTGTTTTCTATAGATATACATACATACTCACTTGCTAAAAATGTATTGTTGGATATATGTATGTATGTATGTATGTGTGTGCTGGTATCATAAGGTTGGTTCTTCAGTTGGGATACATGCTCGCTCTCCTACTACACAAAGTTATGTAGTGGGTGTGTACAATTTTAGAGTTGGATCTATGTATGGATGTATGCCCGTATCAAAGAGGTATAGATATAGTGTTAGAAAGAGATGGATTTTGCGGGAACTTATTCATAATTGATAGCGCTTAGTTGTATGTGTTCATATGTATTTGTTATTTTTAATATTCTATGTCTGGATTAATTTTTTCTCGTGCTAGAATAGATGCTCCCCCAGTAAAAAATTTAAATGCTGCTATATTCCTTGAATTACATACTTAGTCCCCGTTCACACTACGTTAGCCTTATTGCTAAGCTTATCACTTTTTCTTATTTGAACTTGTTCTCGACTTAGTATGCTAAACATATTGAAAGTACATGTATGGTGTGAACTGGGACTTCTATTATTTGTTCTTTACTTTTTATATTTTGTGCGTGTGTGGTCCCTTTTTAGCGTTTGATCTAGTTGAATTGCTTGTGCGGTAATTGTATACGTGTATGTATGTATGTATGTAAGCAAATGTAGATGCGTGTGTGTAGTTCAATAATTTTTGGGGATCATAGGAATGGTTTAACGTGCTGGAATAGCTGTTCTCCTAGCTCAAATTTGTATGCTGATGTTGAATGCTTCTGCTGTTGTTATTTCTTTTTCTTCTTTTACTTACTCTGAATGGAAGCGCTTGGTTTACGAGTACATACAAATGTACATACATACATTCATATGTACATACATACATTCATATGTACATACATATATGTATATATTTATATGCGTACTTGAAAATTTTTGATTTTATGCATATACGAACATACATATTTATGTACATACTTATTCAAATGTGCTGATATTGCTTTTTTCCCATTTTATAATATTCAAGGGAACTTTTAAGTCGTCATGTGGTTTTATGCTCTATTTTTTATCGTTCCTGGTATGTTTATCGGATACTTTTTTTCTAATACGCATGTACATACATGCGTGTGTATATTTTGATATGCAAATTTAATTTGGCTGGATCTTGTTAGAATTTGATGTTTTGTAGCAAATTCAGCGATTTTTTCTATGTACATATTTTTATAGAATAACGCATAAAGTAAAAAATTAAAATAAGAAATATGGGAACATAGCATATTTTATTATGATAGAAGACATGTACTCCCAGGCCCAATTTATGTGCGATCATGTATGTGTGAGTGTGTTTGGCTCGTTCAATAGTTTTGATTTGAAGAAGTGTCGTCATAGCTTTTGCGATTACTTGTCACTTTTGTTGGGGAAGGTTATGGTTTTCAGTTAGTTTTCTGTGCAAAGTGAAGCTATGTATATACATACATAAATATGTAACATATGTATGTATATATTTGCTAGTTATTATTTATTCTTTCATATGTTTCGCGATTGTTGGAATCTTTTTATTGGGGAAGCTTAGGGTTTTCCGTTATATTAATATAAAATAATTTCATGAATATTTGAAAATTAATCAAAAAGCAAAATTAAATATTCAAAAATTTTTGTACACCAATAACATTTTATTCGTTTCAAATTATAAATGTTTTAAAGATTTTTAATTTCTTTTTTTAATATTTATTCATTATTTTAATAATATTTTATAATAAATATCTATTAAATTATTTATTACTAACTTTCTTAAAAAGTAGATGGAGCACCTACAGGTGTCCGGACCTTCGGTACTATCAGGGTAATACCAGGGACAGCATTTGAAGTGACCGTCATCTTTGTCTTCATCCTCCGTAACTCCGATTTCCTCGTTCTCGTCCAGCATATTGATGAAAAATTTTATAAGCTCCGAGTGGTCATATAGCTGGAACCAATTGAAATCTTTCAAAAACTGATCTAGTTTGCACCTTATCCCAATCATACTTTTATTTAATTTATGAAGATGATGACAATTCTTTGAGGGTTGCTTTGTTACTAATTGTTTTTACAAATTTTTGAAAGATCTGATGTTTAAAACAAGTGTGCATGTACATAGAATCAAATCAATTGTTGCTTCCCCTTTTAGCATACTCTATCCCTGTCATTCTTTCTCTCTCGTTTTCTCTCAACAACTTTTCCTCATATGGAGATATTCACTATTTCAGAATAAATATTTTCAAGTAGGCTTCTTAGACTCATCGAATCTGCATTTAATATCAATTTCAGTAAAATACTCAAAGCGAAAAGAAGTTCAAATGGACTCATCACAAAACCTGATCAAAAAGTTCTGCTCATTGAACAACAAGTCCTTGATTCATATCAAGGACTTAGATATTTCCAAAAAATATCGTGTTGTTACTGCCCAGAGGACAACGACAAAATACGGGGCAACTGTGAAGGTGGAAATGGAGGATCATTTCATGTTTCTACCGAACAGATACAACTCCCTATCGGATGAGGAGCTCAACCACCTGTCAGATGGCACATTCCGTATGCAAAGACAAGGGGAGCGCAATTTAATTTTGGAAAAGGATGAGGTGGATGAGTTTTTGATTCCAAATGGCCAATATCCTATTTGGCAGTAGTGTAAAACTATTGTATGTATATTAAAATTATTATTATTATATTGCAACCAATAATAAAACAAAATTTTATATAAATTATTTAATATTAAATTCTAGTCTTTTTATTTATTTCATAAAGAAATTGAAGGCATAAATGACCACAATTAAATGTATTAAACTTCTGATATTGATTATAGTTGTATCTTATATTTTTACCCAGATATTTGATTACTTCTGCAGGAGGTTGTAAGTTTCCAAAGCTATCGAAATATTCTATTTCCTTATTGTTTTTTAAATATGCTACCCAATGTGTGCCGAGTCCTGTTGACATATCTAAATTTATTATTCGACATTCTCTTTTCCTCGCACGTTTTGGTAGAGTGTTCAACATATAAATTCCTCTAAAATATGGAATTTTTGATGAAAAAATTTGTAGATCAACATCGGTCAATGGTCTAGTGGGCAGCATTTGTATTAGTTTTTTGAGTTTTCCTTACAAATCAAACCATAACCTTTCTTATAAGGTTTGAGGAAAAGTCCTTCACCTACTGCTATAGACTCAATCGCTCTATTATGTCTAGCTGCTTCCTCAAGTTGTCTTTTTGCATTTTTTGTTGCAGTTACAGTCTTCGCTATAGCAGCACGTCCAGTCGCTAGACTGCCAATTGCGCCCAGAGCAGTTAAAATTGGAATTAATGGTAGGAAACCACCAATTTTTGGAACACGTATTATACGTGGTGCCTTAATTTGTGATTTTTTTCCCTTCAAAGAACTGTTAATAGTTTTTCGTGCAATTTTAATAGCTGAGTTAATATCCAGCGGTTTTTTCTTCTTCAACATTTTTGATGCATCTCTAATTGATGTACTGAACAGCTTTTTAGCATTTAAAATATTTTTTTTCTTTTTCTCCACACCCATACCAAACTTTGTTTTCACTTTCATTGCGTTAGTAACCATATATGCAAATGATTTTTCTGTGAGAGTGCTATCTTTTGAAAAAACTCTGTTCCAAGCTTTGTTTTCAAGTATTCTATCAGCTTTATGTCTAGTACTTAAATCCTTATTTTTAGAGTAAGCAATGTCGTGCTCTTTGCAAGCAGAATCCAATAAATTAATTCCTTTATCACCTCTACCTAAACGTTTTTGTAGTTTTGTTCCAGGTCCACAGTACTGATATCCAGGAAGACGAAGCTCAACAGGTAGAGAGTTTACTATATTGTTAACTAAACCTTCTCCAATGACAGTTTTCTTATGACTAAACGATTTTCGATATCGTATAACCATATTATTTTCTATAATAAAAGGTAGTATTTATGAATTGCATTTAGTTACAAAAATGCAGTTAGTAAAACAAGATAAAAATATTTTAATCCGTAATATTGATGCTTCATCAAACGTCAGCTCAAAAATAAAGCACAGTGCTCTCTTACCAAATTCTATTCGTGCTCTAATAGTTGGTCCATCAAATTGTGGAAAGACTAATATTATGATTAGCTTGATAGAAAGTCCTAATGGACTCAAGTTTAAAAACATCTATTTATACTCAAAATCGTTATATCAGCCGAAATATGAATACCTGAGAAACTTAATTTTACCAATAAAAGGAATGGGATATTACACATTTACAGATAATGAATCCGTTATTTCCCCTAATGAAGCTAAAAGCAATTCAATCATGATATTTGACGATGTTGCATGCAAAAAGCAAAATAATATACGTGCATATTTTTGCATGGGACGACATAAGAATGTTGATTCATTTTACTTATGTCAAACGTATACCAGAATTCCAAAACATTTGATAAGAGACAATGCCAATGTAATTATAATGTTTAAACAAGATGAGAAAAATATTTTTTTTTTTTTTTTTTTTTTTTTTTTTTTTTTAATACATTTATTTATTTATTGTATCTTCAATTATGAACTAACAATAAGTATTCAAATCTTAAATCTAAAATATAAGTATTAGGCCCGACCACTGTCGGACATAAACTTAGTGATAGTTATAAATAATACATAAGTAGTGATAATCAAAAAAAAAGAGAAAAAAAATATTTTCAAGCAATCCCATCTGGAGTGTTGAGTAAAAGAGCCCTTGTGTCCTTCTTTTTCAAGCGAATGTGGCCAGTAAAATTCAAGATGTTACGAGCAAGCGGATTAGGATGTGACTCGAGTTTTGTTAAATATTTGCCTGCGTATTTTGCTATTTCTTCAATCACTAGTGGCATATTCAAATCACGATGTATATTTGAGTTTTTTATGTACCATGGAGCCGATGTAATCAAACGTAAAATTTTATTTTGCCTTCGTTGGATTCTCTCGACGTTAGAAGCTGAAGCAGTGCCCCATAACTGAATTCCGTAGCACCATATTGGCTTCAAGAGCGACTTGTATAATAAAAGTTTGCAGTCTAGGCTGAGTGTTGAGTTTCTACCAATCAGCCAATATATCTGAGTTAGTTTAAGTTTCATTTGTACTAGCTTTAAGTCAATATGGTGTTTCCATGTAAGTCGTCGATCAAGGTGTATACCAAGGTATTTTACATGTGAATGCTGAGGAACAACTTGATTGTTGATTCGAATTGGGGAACAAGTATCTCTTCGCAGGGTAAATGTTACCTGAACACACTTTTGCTCGTTTACCTTAATTCTCCATAATTTTAACCATAGTTCCAGTTGTGTTATATGTTCTTGTAGATATCGGGAAGCCTCATGAGAATTTTCGTGCATACTTAGGCAGGCTGTATCATCGGCAAACGTAGATGTATGGATATTGCTGCTCAAAGGCATATCACAAGTATAAATTAAATACAAAACTGGCCCCAGTATGCTCCCCTGTGGCACACCGGATGATATAGTTTCGGGCACACTCATGAATTCTCCTTCCACAACCGTGAACTTCCGGGAAGTAATATAACTTCCTAATAAATTCACCAAATTTATTGGTAGATATGATTTTAATTTTAAAATTAGGCCTTCATGCCACACTTTATCAAATGCCTGCGAAACGTCAATAAAGAGTGCAGAACAGTACTTCTTTTCTTCAAATGTTCTTCTTATACATTGAACCAATCTATGCGTTTGTTCAATAGTGCTATGCTGACTTCTAAAACCAAACTGATGGTCTGGGATACACCCACTACCAATTAGAATTGGGGACAATTTTGACATGAGCAGTTTTTCGAAAAGTTTTGACATTGTTGATAGCAGACTTATTGGCCTGTATGATTCTGCCTTGGTAAGATCTTTGCCCGGCTTTGGAATCATTTTAACTTTGGCAAACTTCCAGCTGTGGGGGTAATACTCCAGTCGTAAAATGGCATTAAAAATTAATAACATGATTCTAATTACAATACGAGGCAATTTTATTAGCATTTGGTTACTAATTCCATCAATACCCGGTGCTTTCTTCGGGTTGAGTTCAGCAATTAGATTTTGTACATCACACATTTTAAATTTTATGGGTCGAGGGGGTAGCGCAACTACACTCGGGAAATCAACAACACCAGTACATGTGTTTGGGGTAAATACGGATTTTAAATGCTTTGCAAACAAGTTACCTTTTTCAATATCACTCCTGGCCCAAACTCCGGTAGAAGTGCGCAGAGGTGGTTTAAACTCAACGGGTGTTTTAATTCTTTTCGCAGCGCGCCACAAAGAATAATTAGATGCTGGTGTGACATCGAGATTTTCCAGATAGTTTTTAAGAGATGCAGTTTTTTCATATGCAAGCAGTTCTTGGAGTCTTTTAGTGCAATCTTTTAATCTAATTTTATTTTGGGGTGATCTGTGCTGTTGCCATTCTCTTCTAGCTCTTCTTTTTGCACATACGAGAAGTTCAATATCTGTAGAATATATTCTGTTAAACCCAGTCTGCGGATGGGAGGAAGTGGCATGTTCAGCTGCCTGCTTAATATTTTTGTTAAGATTAGCAATATTAGATTCAATATCGTCATGAGTTCTTAGCTTAATGTTTTCAGTACAATGACTACTAAGATATTTCTTGAATCGCAGCCAATTAACACGACTGACCATTTTCACATATGGGTGAGGTAGAGCACTTCTCAGTGGGCTACAGATTGTAACGATCGTGGGAGAGTGATCGGACGATAGATCTAGGGAAGCTTCGACGTGAATTAATTCCCTAGAAATATTTTTCATGACGCCAAAATCTATAATATCCGGAATTTTATGTATGTCAGTAGGCCAGTAAGTGGGCTCCCCACTCGAAATGACGCCCAAGCCCATTTTTGAAATTGTGTTGAACAACGCTCGTCCTCTAGGTGTGATAAGACGCGAACCCCAGAAAGTACGTTTTGCATTATAGTCTCCAGCTGCTACGAAACAAGGGCCAAGAGATTTGTAGAAATCCTCGTATTGATCCTCAGTAATTGCGAATCTAGGAGGGGAGTAAATTGATGATATGACAAAATTTGTGCAAAAATTTTCGATACAAATATTCGTTGCTTGTAGATGTTCTTCACAAATGTTGTCAAGAATATAATGCTTGAGTCTTGACTTTATTAAAATTGCTGATCCCCCGCAAGCTCTTCCTCTTGGGTCCTTTGAATCATATAAAATGTAGCCATTAATTTTGAATAGGCTTCTTGAAGTCAAATGAGTCTCAGAAACCAACATTATATCAATATTTTTTTCCGTGAGGAAGTGCTCAAGTTCATTTTTATGTTGGCGAATGCCGTTTGCGTTCCAGAAACTTATCTTTAACGTGTTCATGGCTTGTTAACTAATGCTTGAAGCAGTGTAGACTGCATTCGTAGCATTTCTTGCATCATGCTAGTCATATTTGTTATAAAATTATTTATAGTCAGCACTACATTCTCAATAGTAGCTTCAAGGCGACTAAAATTAAAGTTTGAGTTTGCATTCGTTGAACTATTTTGAGGCGGAATATTTTGTGTGGGAATATAACTAGTCTTAGCTGCATCGGCATACGATACACGTGAAGTGACAGGTTGGCTCATTTGAGCAAAAGTGGCGGAGTAAGCGTTTGCTGTTTGTGCTGGAGCTAATTTAGGTTTTTGCCCCATAGTCTGTTTAACGAAAGAATAGACAGGACATCCTCTGTAGTTAGCGGTGTGATTACCTCCACAATTACTACATTTTTTTTCTGCTAGATCTTTAGGTTTAGTACAACCAGCAGTACCGTGCAATTCACCGCAGATAACACAAACTGAAGGTAACTTGCAGTAAGTTTTTGTGTGACCATATTCTTGACAATTATGGCACTGTACGGGTCCAGAACGCTTGTGTGGTTCTTCAACTGTTATTTTTCGATATAAGGGATATTTCAAATTATAAATTGGATGAGTCTCGCTTTTTTTCAATTTTATATCGTTTGGCTCAAGTTTGACGCGAAATAGAGGTTGAGGAATCTTCTCCCTATTTATTATGTTAGATACATTTTTTACCCTAAATCCCTGGAGGACGAGTGCATCTTTTATTTCTTCGGGAGCAACATAGGAATCGATGCCCTTCAATACGATCTGCAGGCCTTTAGCACTTTTAAGCTGATATGTGTAGAAACTTTTCTTACTTTTTTCAAATTCAGTAATCAGTTTGCGAAAATCTTTTTCTTCATAAATTTGAATTTTGGTTTCATCAATGTTACCACGTTTTATTGGAACGATGTGAAATTTATTCTCACCAATGACTGAAATTAAATTTTTTATAATAGCGTTTGAATTTTTTTCTCTCAAATAGATTGGAGGCGGCTTGGATGTTTTGTTCGTAGATACATCGGGTTCGTTGTTGTCAACTTGTAATATTTGAAAACGATTTTGGCGGTTAATAGAGGATGCGCTGTTATCCCTAGACATTTTTGGAGCAGATGAAATTTTCGAAGACTTTGGGCTTCGTCCGCGCTTTACCACTGTAATATATCTGTCCATTCCCACTTGGACCTTGGGTTTTGGGCTGCTCTTAACTTCAGTAAAAACTTGGTTAAGTGATGACCACGAGCCCGAGGCGGATGATATCGCTGAGTTAAATGTAGAAGTACTAGGCAACGGTAATGTTAACGAATCACTAGTTGGCATTGGACAAAGCGAAGTTGATCGCTGACGAAAAAGTGGTCTCGCCGTTAAAAAAAGTCTACTATCAGATTTCTTATTTAATTTATTATCATTAAGAGCTTCAGAGCTCTCAGTAAGTCTATCATTAGATTTTTTATTTTTATTATTTTCATTAAGAGCTTCAGAACTCACAGTAAAATAGGCATTTCTGCCATTAGAACTCACTTCACAGTTATTTGTTTTTGAGGTACTCATATAGAGTATTCCTCAAGGGCACTTTTGTTTGTTTGTTTGTTTTTTTTTTTGATTACGGTTTTTTTGTTTTTGTTAATTATGAATATGTAAAAAATATTAGCAATGCAAATAAAGCTAACAATAACAATATGTATTCCGAATATTTTTTCGTACAATTTTTTTTTATTTAGTATGAAATAAAAACTCCGCTAAATTGACTGTTCACTATGAATGTACAACGAGAACGAGAAGAGAAAAATATGAAGCATGTTTATAGTGATCATGTGGCAAGCGATATGAATTTTGTGAAGTTTCAAGAAATTTGTCGAGAGTGTTGGAAGGATAAATATGGATTTTTGATGATAAGCAAAGATAATGAACTAAACAAGGGTCGTTACAGAAAACAATTTGACTATTTCATAACAATATAAATTACTTCCAATAAAAGGTAGTCTTTAGTTCTTAATCTGGCTTTAAACTTCATACATCTATTTTTATAATTGGTCAGATGCATAAAACCTGATCTGATAATCTGATCAGCAACCTAATAATACCGGTCTGATAACATTAACTGATAAACTGATCAGATACCTGTTCTGATACCTGATCTGATAACCTGTTCTTATACCTGATAACTGATCTGATAACCTGTTCCTGTACCTGATAAGTGATCTAATACCTGTTTACTGGTCTGATAACCTGTTTTAATACCTAATAACTGATCTGATAAACTGATCTTATAACTGATCTGATAGCTGATGACTGATCTGACCCCTGATAACTGATCTGATAGTTGACGCTGCTAAACATGAATGAGAAAGTTTTAAGAGAGCTGGTTACAACAAGAAATGTCTTGAAGAAAAAGCTCCGTAGTATAAAATCTGGTGAAATAGATACACTTGAAGAACTAAGAGATACATTTAAACCTATAACAGAACCTCTCAAAGAATTTATAAATAGTTCTAAAAATATTGGAAGAATCCCCAAGAAAGAAGAAAGTAAATTCCAAACAAAACTTGAGAATAACAAAAGTTTAAATTCCTTGAAAACATCAGAGAAGGTAGAGACAAGTACACCAAAGAAACTCGTAGAAGGAACAATATTTGACAACACCATATTATTTAATGACGACAGTGAAAAGGATGAAGATGAGTTTTACTCACAGACTTCCAATTCTGAAGAGAATTATACAAACTTATCACTTTTGGAAGCGAGAAATGAATTAGATACTTACTATGGTCCACATAGAGATTACAATAACGAATGGAAATTAGGTAGTAGTAACATTGAGCTCAATGAAGATAAAATTCAAGTTGGTGGTCAAAGATGGGCCCTAACACCTGGTTTGTTTTCTTTAATGTTTCATAAAAAACCAAAAAACTATGACAAATTCGAACTTGAAATCTACAAAAAAATTTTAATTACAACTAATGCATGCAGGAGAGAGTATAATCCTGATGGTCAGATCAAGGGGACGAGAGGTTATAAATATAAGCACATAATTCAAAAAATATTTAAAGAAAATACTCAGAAGAGTAGTGCAGTAGCAAATGCAGCAATTCCTAATTATAAAGGTGATGGAATGATGCACCTTAACCCTCAAAAACAGAACTATATATATTCGGATGATCCCAATGAGTTAGTAGATCGTCTTCGACTACTGATTGCATCACAAGCTGCAGGTCATACTAATCACAACAACGAGATTGTATCAATTATTGAAGAATTACGTGAAGCGAATATAATACATTAACTATAATAAAGTGTTAACATATGTATGAAGTATGTCTGTTGATAAGTTTGGACATTATCTAAACGATACTTGTGATATAATTTCTATTAAAAATGCACCTAAACTGTTGGGGTTCTTTATGGATACGAACAACAACATTGATGTCCAAAACAAAAGAATCAAAAATGTTGCAAAGGCTCTGGAGGAAAACGATGCTGTCAATAAATTGTTTCTGCAAACTCAAATCGAAAAACTAGAAGTCCAACTATTAAATAGCTTCAAGGAAGATAATAATCTAATTCAAGAAAATATTCAAGTACAAATCGAGGAATTACAAAGGGAAATAAAATTACAGATAGAGGACAATTATAAAATTGAAAAAAACATTTTAAAAATTAAATCATCTTTTGAAGAAGAAATTGAAGTGTTGAATGAGAAAATTTATAGATTAGAAAATTATATGTTCGTATCAATAGCTGAAAGTGCATCAAGTAGATCACAACACTCTCCCACAAAACCATAAAACTACTCAATGTCTGAAAAAAGAAACTTAGTTGACGAACTCCATAAGCAAGCCCGAAAAATTTTTGTACGCCGTAGAGTTGTGATGAAAGGATTAGATGATCTTTGGCAAGCTGATTTAGTTGAAATGGGTATTTATTCATCACAAAATAGAGATTATAGATTTTTGTTGACTGTAATTGACACATTCTCAAAATTTGCATGGGCAGTACCGCTGAAAACAAAAACTGCACTCGAAACAAGCAAAGCAATGGAAAATATTTTTCAATTAGGACGAGTTCCAAAAAACTTGCAAACGGATGATGGTAAAGAATTTTTCAATACACACTTTGGAAAATTAATGCTGAAATACAACATTAATCACTACTCAACATATAGCAGCATGAAAGCATCAATAGTAGAACGATTTAATAGAACATTAAAAGGGATGATGTGGAAAGAATTTAGCTTTAATGGTTCATATAAGTGGATTGACATGTATAAAAATTTACTTGATGCATACAATAAAAAATTTCATCGCACAATTAAAATGTCTCCTATTAAAGTCAACGCAACAAATGAGAAAAAGTTGCTAAACACAGTATACAATCATTTGAAAATGTATAAAATATCAAAATTTAATGTTGGAGATCATGTACGCATAAGCAAATATAAGCATACTTTTGAAAAAGGCTACACACCAAATTGGACAAGAAATTTTCACAATAAAAAAAGTTCAAAATACATATCCTACAACATACATATTAGAAGATTATCTTGGAAATCCTATTAAAGGTGGATTCTATGAAGAAGAAATTTCAAAAACTAGATATCCAAATACATATCTAGTTGAAAAGGTTCTTAAAACTAAAGGAGATTAGGCATATGTTAAATGGTTGGGGTTTTCTAGTCAACACAATTCTTGGATAAGTAAAGATGATATATTGTAGTTGGAGTAAAACAACATCAACAACAACAACATTACTTGCATTTAGTACATAACATAATAATAATAATAATAATAATAATATATATATATATATATATATATATATATATATATATATATATATATATATATATATAAGAAATAATAAGAAATAAATCGTTTTTATAAACAATATTGCAGTAAGTTTTATTTATTTGCAATCAGATTGTCATAATGTCAATAACACTTACTTTGAGCTCTAACTCATCAGAGTTATCTGCAAATTACTTCCCTCCTATCGAGTTAAATGGAGCATATGAGTGCGCTTTAACTGCTTTTCATTCATATAATAGCATACCGAATGTAGACGTTTATAACAATATGTTTCACATAGGAGAACATGTAATTAAAATACCAATTGGATCTTATGAATTAAATGATATAGTCGATTACTTAGATAAACGATATAAAGACTGCAGTCCAACAAATAAAATTCGAATAGAAGCTAATAACAATACAATGCAAGTTAAAATTAATAGTTCTACAGATTTAATAGATTTTAATAAAGAAAATACAATTGGAAAACTTTTGGGATTTAATACTAAAATCTTGACTCCAAACCATGATCATTACTCAGATCTTCCAGTCCATATATTTAAGGTGAATCTCCTGCGAGTTGAAAGCAGTATCGCTGTTAATACATACATGAATAATTCCAAGGCACATACACTACATGAATTTCCGATTAATGTTCCTTCAGGCTATAAAATAGATGAAATCCCTAGAAATCTGATTTATTTACCAGTTAACTCTCAAGAGATTAGTTCACTAGCTCTACGCGTTGTTGATCAGCACGGTGACCTAATAAATTTCCGAGGAGAGGAAATAACAATTCGCATACATTTGAGACCAACTAAATAATGATAATATATAACACAAACATATCAAAAAATAAAGCTGTATATAATTCTAAGATTATACTAGAACCTGAGCAACAGTTGAAGAGATCAGTCCATCGGAAAAATCTAACTAAAACAAATCAAAACTTTCTCAAGTCCTTAAATTTAAAATTGAAAACGAAAAAATGAATTCAATAATGGATGTACTAGATAAGCCGTTATCTGATGAGAGTATAATCAAAAAGGACTATCATACATATGTACCATATCTACAGTCATACAACAATAATGATGAAATTCGTATTTCAATACAAAATCAAGATTTGTATGTATTGCGCAGTGAAAGTTATATATATGTGGAGGGATTTATTGTAGATGATAAAAGCTCAAAATCCTCAGACTTAAGCTTTAAATTAAAAAACAACTTTGTAGCTTATCTCTTTGATGAAATACGTTATGAACTTAGTGGTATTGAAATTGATCATACAAGGTATTTAGGACAGACAAGCAAAATAAAAAATCTGATTTCTTTATCACCAACGGAAAGCATTGTCATGCTAAATGCTGGATGGAACAAAATTGATAATTTGAATATTGAAAATGGATATTTTAATTTCTATGTTCCACTTAAAATGCTCTTAGGATTTGCCGAAGACTATAATAAAATAATATTAAATGGTAAACATGAATTAATACTCTTGCGTAACAAGAATGATGAAGATCTTGTACAATCGAGCACTTCTACTGACAAACCAAAACTTACAATTTCGCTAATCTCATGGAGAATTCCTCATGTACACTTATCCGATCATAGTAAATTGAATATGATTAAAATTATAAACAATGCTGCTGCTATACCAATAGCATTCCGCAGTTGGGATTGTCATGTAAATCCACAATTAAATACAGGAACTAGCCACATCTGGAATGTTAAGATGGCTGCAAGTAGAGAGCGACCCCGTTTTGTATTGATTGCATTTCAACAAGAAAACAAGTTTGTTCATTGCGATCTCACTAATCTAAAAGTAAAAGATGATCTTAACATAAAATTTAAAAATGAACGCTACGCAATTCTATATGATATGTATGTAAGATTTCAACAAAACTATTATATGAAGGAGTCACAACCTCTTCTAACTTCTCAAGAGTTTAAAAATAACGCACCCATTATTGTAGTAGATGTTAGTTATCAAAACGAAACTCTCAATAACGGGCCAATTGACATAAAAATTGAATTTGAAACAGCAACAAATATTCCAGGCAAAACATCAGCTTATTGCATTCTTATTCACGATCGTCTAATTGAATACATACCTATAAGAGGACAAGTTCGTAAAATCCTATAAATTAAAAAAGATGAAAAATAATATAGTTTTCATAGACATGCAAGGCTTCAAAAGTAATGCAAACGATTTTATTGCAAAAGAACTCGCAATCGTTTTTAACAATAACCAACACATCAATTTTATCATAAAACCTCCTTTTGACTTTAAATGTTTATCAACAAAAAAGCAAAGAGAAGCAAACTGGTTAACAAAACATTATCATCATCTAAGCTGGAACGATGGGAGTGTTTCATTTAAAAGCATTTGCGAATTTCTGAGAGCTAATGTAGGTGATTCATATATCTATGTTAAAGGCGAGGAAAAGAGGCAATGGTTAGAAAAAATGGTGCAAAAAAGTGTTTTTAATATTGAAGATATTGGATGTATCAACTTTAGTCAAATGGGGATGAAGTATCCAGGCCTATTTTATTGCAGCTATCACTTCAATGGTATTTGTGCCTTACGAAATGCAATCTTACTTGAAAAGAAACATCAGGAGGAAGACAAATTGGCATGACTTATTTTTTTTTTTAGTATATTACTTCTTTTATTTTTAAACATATATATTAATATATGTACATTGATATGTTACAATCTTAAATTTAATTAAAGTATATAAATAAAAATTTTTTAAACAATAATAGTAATTATATTTATGTTACAAATTTATAAACTTATGTATGTTGAATACAAAATAATATTTAAATAAAATATATAAAAATAAATACGCAAAAACGTATACATATCTTAAAAGTGAATGAATGTAATACATAATCATTTGAATGAATACCTAAACATAAAATAAAAAAAAAATTAAATTAAATAAAATAAAATATTGGGATTAAATATACATTCACGATTAAATATTGTGTGTATTTTTATTAATTAATTAATTATTTTGTAATATATGTTATAGATCACTGTATATATATATATATATATATATATATATATATATATATATATATATATATATATATATATATATATATATAAACTTCAATAGATTACTCAACTACCAATAGATTACTCAACTACCATTGAGTTACTAACTCGATCTCTATAATGACCCCAAGCTCTCGTTTTTACTTGGTCTTCCAAAATATTTCTTTTATCATCATTGTAGTTAAGGACTACTTTAAATAGCTTTTGTGTGTACAGTTTGTGAGTTTTTGATCTAATTAAATACATTTCATCTGATATCACTTTCTGATCAAAGAAACAATTTTTATAATCGTTTAGAGTTAACTTTTTGACGGCAGATTTTTTAACTCCTTTAGATTTTTTTACTTCTTCAGAGCTATGAGTTGAAAATGAGTACATTTTGGATCTTAAACCTACAAACTCTGTCATTATATCACCCTTATTCTCATCCTTCATCATTCCTAAAACCTTTTTATTTGCTAGAGGTAAGCTAAACTGATTCTCTTCAGAATAATCCGAAGTATCGACATTGGATTCAATATCATTACGAATATCATCATAAAAATCTTCAGTTTGAATTGTGTAGATGAAAGAATCTGTATCCATATAGTTAAGAGAAATTTTATCTTTAAACTTTTGTTTCATGTAGCCGTAGTGGAAGTCGTACATCTTCCATTTAGATAATTCTAAAACTGCTAGACCTATATATGTGGGTTTATCGTAATATGGTTCCAGTTCTTTTAACTCAACTGCATACATATTATCCCCAAATTTTATTAAACTTAAAAAATTCGGTTTAGAAATCAATGCCCTCAATCCCAAATGATTTCTGTTTGTAGTTTCCCACTCTGTCGCAATATGAATAACTTTTCTTTTATCTACGTTTTCCATTGTCTTCCCATAAACCGCATTATTAAGAAGCTTAAAAAAGTCCTTCTCAAATGCATTTTTGGCATTCGTACGATATGAAGTATTTAGGTCAATGTATTTTTTAAGCCAAGGAGACTGCTTAAATCTTAATATTCTATGTATTTTACGCAATACAAGCCCGGTTGAAATACATTGAAGTAAGACTTTATGATGAATAACATAATTCTTTTTGAAGGTAAGGTCTGCTATTAACTTCTTAGTAGTATTATACTGTGATGTTCTTTTGTTTTGGGGACAAAAAGGGAGGTCATTATGATCGTCGTGAAGTGAGTCTGGATACTCAATATCTACTTCCAAATAGTAACCGACTTCTGGTGTATTAGTAACTTCATTGATATTAAAGACTTCAATTTCACTAGAACTTAACCATTCGAATCCTCCATAAGGTAAAGGTTGAGACATTGCCCAACCATATAAATTGTTAGCATCTAAATACATCAAATATTCTGAAGGCTTATTATTATCAAAACCATTCATGTATTTGTTGTTAGATTTTGAATATCTTTTTGAGCACTGCACTAGCCCACCCCTTATACCATTTTGAACAAATGAATGCATTTCACAGTCTGTTATTAGCTCTAAAGTTACTTCTGTAGTCCTTAACATGACATCCCATGATAGCCCTGGTGCAGTACAATAATGGGCTGGATCGAGATTATAAATACTCTTACATATTTTTCGAAAATTTTCAAAAATATCTGTAAGAAGTAAGACATCAGTTTTGAGGTAAAGCTCAGTATAATCGAGAAGGGTTCTACAATCGAACTCACTCCAGACTTTTTGTGCATGCTCATAGTCATCAACAGAACATTCCTCATTGCTTAAAATATTAAAAAAGTTCTCTCTACTTGGAAGTTCAGTTTCATCAAACTTTAAAATAGAGTCCATATAAGAGTATGGATACACTCTTTTTTTTTTTCTTCTTAATAATTTAAATTGGTTGTCATTTGGAAATATTTCACGAACTGTATGCAAATCAGAAACATCAAGATTTTTTGCCAAGGAATCTAGACTTGAGGCCATAAACCTGAAAGAGTCTATAAAGCGTATTTCGAATCCATGATTCTTTTTTAATGAAATATAAACTGAGAGGGAAATATAACGCTCTTTGTTTAGGGGTATAACTTTTATAGTAGCATTTTTTATTGAAGAAAGAGCATGAAAAAAGAGATGTAAATCATAAGCAGAAAGATTGTGAAAAAGAACAGGTATAAAGTTAGGTACTCTATAATTTAAATTGCATACATTATGAGCTGCACCACGATAACTACCCGTAAGATGACAGTGATCTATAACCTTATCATTAAACAATTCTTTTTTACAAATATGACACACTTGTGCATTATTATGATCTTGTATGTTTTCGGTAGTCATATTAATACATTTATTTTTTAACAAATGTTCATCAAATATGTTTGATGCATCTTCCACTATTTTTTTAACAAATACACTTGCAGCATCTTCCCCAAAGTAATACCTATGCATATTGTATTCTTTCTTAAAGCTACACTTAACATAATAGCTGAAGGCACAAGGAATATGCTTTTGGATGTTTGTAGTATTACTACTTACTTTTTCATCAACTCTCTCTAAAATTGACTCAAAGTCAGCATATATTGCAAACGGAACATCCATCTCTTTCTGAAAGTTTTTGAAGGTCTTGAAGACATCTTCGGGCTTAGGCATTTTGATGACTTTCTTTAAACAAATGTTCTTGTGATGTTTAAACACATATTCATCGTGAGTGTGGTATAAACAGGTGTTACAAAGAAAGATTTTGTTGCTGTGTGATGTAATGCTGGATCGTAAAAGTCTAAAATTGAAAAGTATGGATGGAATTAAAGAAAACTTTATGTACCTTGAAAATAAATTTTAAAAAAAATATAAATATTTATGATTATTAGAAAAGACTTACTTTGAAATATCTTTGATATACACATAGTGGAAGTTTTCATTTGAATTGAGCAAAAGTAAGTTTATATGATTTTGTTTTTCTCCACTGGTGACATAATATGGACCTATTAGTGATGATTCATTATGTCCAAAAACGTTTACGCTAATATCATTCTGCACTTCAAACTTTTTTAGTTGTTTTAATGGAAGTGGAAAATCTAACCCTTTAAAATTTATTTCTAAGCCCGCTAAAACAATCCTTTCACTTCTTATGTTTTCAATGTTATAGGAGTAGTGAAGTTTTCTTTGTGCCACACTTAGCATATCATCTTGATATAAAGCAGCAACTAAGCACCATTTGAAGCAATAAATATCATCATTCTCGATATTGATGCATGCACCTTTATTAGCTATAGCTTTTGGCAAGGGTATGAAATATGACCCTCTTATAATCGATGACTTGTTAATATTTATTTCAAGATATTTTATACAGATTAATGTCCATCCACTGTCTCTCTCTTGAAATTCATCCATTTTTATTGTAATTTCATTCATATGCTTCCTATATAATTCTTCAACATCATCCGAAATGGTGACTAATGTCATTTTTGATATGTGCACCAGTGGAGAAACAATCATATCATCATTCACCAGTTTCATGTATTCGCATGTTAACTCAAAATTAAATTTAAATGTAACATGCTTCCTGCTACATTCATTTAGTTGTTTAGTCACACTATTTCTGGCATTTGAGAAAAATTCTTCTGGAAACAATATTCCTTCATTTTTATTTATGAAGGAATATACTTCAATCCTCCCATTGAAGTCGCTCCTTATCTTTGTCAGATCATGACTAACATTTATTTGTTCAGAATTTCTCTTATGCCGTGTGGTTCTAACATGAGCAGTCCATAATGAAAGAGCTATCACATCATTGCAAGCTTTGCAATGTCTGCATAAAATATTCCTAGTATTCTCCATCCTGACAGAAGAATGCGTTTTTGTATGATCATTCAGCTTACCATGCGACATGAATAGTTTTTTGCAAACACTGCAATGCAGCTTCATATGCACCTCCAACATTTTCAAACTGCTAAGAGTCATCGAGCAAACTGAGCAAATTGTGGAATTCATTTCTCTTTAATTATTGTTACTATTATTTTTTAACACAATTTCAATAATAATAGTTTTACACTTCTTTTATCACTTTTTTATTTTAATTCACTATAAAAATTTTACTTATTAATGGACACCGCTTTAAATGGATAGTACATAACAGGAGTACTACAGCACACTAATCAGAGTTGAAATATTACTTTTCATTAAGTGCGATCAGAACTGTTCACTGCAAAGTAATAGGATAAAAATTAGAAAAAGAAAAAAATATGAAATTTTTATAAAACCATATAAAAACTAAATTTATTAGAAAGCAATAGGAAGCAACGTTCTACAGACTTCCCCACCCCTTCTAGCAGGGATATAGTTTCATGTTGCACAGCAAACGGGAAACCCTAACCTTCCCCAATAAAAAGATTTCAACAATCGCGAAACATATGAAAGAATAAATAATAACTAGCAGATATATACATACATATGTTACATATTTATGTATGTACATATATACATAGCTTCACTTTGCACAGAAAACTAACTGAAAACCATAACCTTCCCAAACAAAAGTGACAAGTAATCGCAAAAGCTATGACGACACTTCTTCAAATCAAAACTATTGAACAAGCCAAACACACTCACACATACATGATCGCACATAAATTGGGCCTGGGAGTACATGTCTTCTATCATAATAAAATATGCTGTGATCCCATATTTCTTATTTTCATTTTTTACTTTATGCGTTATTCTATAAAAATATGTACATAGAAAAAAATCGCTGAATTTGCTACAAAACATCAAATTCTAACAAGATCCAGCCAAATTAAATTTGCATATCAAAATATACACACGCATGTATGTACATGCGTATTAGAAAAAAAGGATCCGATAAACATACCAGGAACGATAAAAAATAGAGCATAAAACCACATGACGACTTAAAAGTTCCCTTGAATATTATAAAATGGGAAAAAAGCAATATCAGCACATTTGAATAAGTATGTACATAAATATGTATGTTCGTATATGCATAAAATCAAAAATTTTCAAGTACGCATATAAATATATACATATATGTACATATGAATGTATGTATGTACATATGAATGTATGTATGTACATTTGTATGTACTCGTAAACCAAGCGCTTCCATTCAGAGTAAGTAAAAGAAGAAAAAGAAATAACAACAGCAGAAGCAATCAACATCAGCATACAAATTTGAGCTAGGAGAACAGCTATTCCAGCACGTTAAACCATTCCTATGATCCCCAAAAATTATTGAACTACACACACGCATCTACATTTACTTACATACATACATACATACACGTATACAATTACCGCACAAGCAATTCAACTAGATCAAACGCTAAAAAGGGACCACACACGCACAAAATATAAAAAGTAAAGAACAAATAATAGAAGTCCTAGTTCACACCATACATGTACTTTCAAGATGTTTAGCATACTAAGTTGAGAACAAGAACAAGTTCAAATCAGAAAAAGTGATAAACTTAGCAATAAGGCTAACGTAGTGTGAACGGGGACTAAGTATGTAATTCAAGGAATATAGCAGCATTTAAATTTTTTACTGGGGGAGCATCTATTCTAGCACGAGAAAAAATTAATCCAGACATAGAATATTAAAAATAACAAATACATATGAACACATACAACTAAGCGCTATCAATTATGAATAAGTTCCCGCAAAATCCATCTCTTTCTAACACTATATCTATACCTCTTTGATACGGGCATACATCCATACATAGATCCAACTCTAAAATTGTACACACCCACTACATAACTTTTTGTAGTAGGAGAGCGAGCATGTATCCCAACTGAAGAACCAACCCCTCTGATACCAGCACACACATACATACATACATACATATATCCAACAATACATTTTTAGTAAGTGAGTATGTATGTATATCTATAGAAAGCAAATTTCTATGATTACAATATTATTGATAAGCATCCCATTGCGAACCTCCAAGTCCCTAATGAATTCATATATATTGAACTGGAGAACCAAATTTCTATGATGACTATATTATTAATACCAAATAACGAACCTACAAATCCCCTATTGATGGGATATCAGAAATTATAAGGCAACACCTCCATCTCTCTCCCTCTAATACAACAAAATATTAAAGTCAACGCCCACTCTCTCTCAATTACACACACACACATACCCATTTCTCACGTCACAAACCATGACCTTACACAACAGTCAAGACAGAAAGAGATAGATATAGTGTTAGAAAGAGACGGAAATTTGCATCCACCATTACCTATATACTGAAGAATACTGCAAAAATACTGAAAAGTCCCATTTTTAATTTAATTTTATTGGAAATCGCCGGGAACACAAAAGCAAATTATATTCGTTACTACTTTCTGTGTATTGATTGCATCATTTTCTACTTAAGAGAGACTTTTCAACCGAAAATATTGATTGGCGAAATTCTTTTATAAATGCGAAATAATTAACCCACCTTTTTCTTCAAAACTGGCGAAAATCTACTTTTTTTTAATTTTAGTTTAAATTGCGTATAAATTTTGAATTAATTGTAATTTTGTTACCAATTTTTTTAAGTGTTACAAATTTTGTCCCTTATGAGCTTAATTTTATAAATCTAACAAGATTTGATTTCTCCATTAGCAGAACAGTGGGCCAAGGTTGGTAAAAAAGCCAAAATCTTAATCTTTTTTCTCTAATATTTTCGAAACTGTAAGCGAAAACACACAAATGTATAAGACTTTTTTTAGCTCCTTGGATAGAAAACAATCCACTTGCAAAAAATCTTTTTTATCTGATCAAAAACATGAGCATCGATTTTAATTTTTCATTAACCCAAGGTTGCCCACTTTAGTGCTTTGTGGCTCCGTCGTCTAAATTCCAGACTTGAGCTCTCTGACACCTCCTTCAATGATGTGTAAAATTTCATAACAATTGGCCAGGGTTTCAGAAACTGCAGAATTATTCAAATTTTTTTTCCACTGCTTATCGGGTACTCTAGGCCTCACTAGGACTAGAGTGGCAGCAAAACTCATATTTTAGACAGAGCACATATGTAGTATATCAATTAAAGAACGACCAGTTTAATGTGCATATATTAAAAAATAACTCTTCAAAACCAAGGCATATCAAACAGGTACACGTATCAGGCATATTGCTCATCCGCTGATTTTTTGTTTACAAGTTTATAACGAAGAATTCATTTGACAATTACTTTTATGCCTTGTTTGATGCATACAATTTTTTGACAATTACTAAGTATGTAAGTTGCCAGAAAGTTTTGCCTAATGCATGTACCTGTATTAAATGTGCCTTGCTTCAAAACTTAAAATCTTCGCATCAGCTTGTGTATCTGGTACAGCCAATATAATAATTTTCGCGATTTCATATACAACAAATGTGGCTTACAATGGCTTTGCTATTTTCACCATTTTAAAACATTTATATGTCTAGAGATACGTTTTTCGTTCCTAAAGGCATTAAGCAGCTCACGCAGTTTGTTAGTATTTCGCGCTAGTGATGATTATGATATGATTGCACTTTCCGGTTAATTAAAAACAAGAGAGCTTCATAAGAATATATGAAGGAGAACAAAAACGTGTTCATAAAAAAAAGTTAATTAAAATATATTTTTGAAATTTTCTTTTTGGTGGGAATCGGTATACCGGTACATACCGGTATAGACGTAAGCGGTATTATGTATACCGGTATTTTCTAACCGAAATGGATTTCGCTATCGGTATCGATACCGGTATAAAGTTTTAGCGGTATTTGAATCGGTATTGGTATTTTTACGATACCGTTTGCCAACCTTGGTTTGTAGTGTGTGTCTTTATATCTGTGGAAGTCCATGTACAGCTGATTCTGATTTAATTTTTTCCGTTTTAAAGGTGACAGCCATTGAGTAGGTATCACATATTTTCTATTTTTATTTAAAAGGTGACTTGATTTAATATTTCTTAATCTATAATTGAAAAATCCGATCCAGCCGTTTGTATAATATCATACATTTTAAAATCCCCTAACTGTTTCAGTTTTCGTAGTTCGCAATTAGGACCTATGGTGCCACAGATACAGATAGAAGACAGCTCTTAAATTCCAATGGGTCAACCGATTTTTATTCAAAAATATGTATATACCTCAGATGTGATATTATCAAGACAAGAAAAGTTTTGTTTTATACATGCAAACACACAAGTGCACACATGTGTATGATAAATAAAGACAAGTGGTCTAATTTACACCACCGGGCGATCCTACTACTAATAGACCTACCCACACTCTTTCTTTTTCATTAAATAAACATTTGTGAAGAACATCTACAAGCAACAAATATTTGTGTCGAAAATTTTGTTACAAATTTCGTGATATCATCAATTTACTCCCCTCCCAGTTTCGCAATTACTGAGGATCAATTCGAGGAATTCTACAAATCTCTTGGCCCTTGTTTTGTAGCAGCTGGGGACTACAATGCAAAACATACGTTCTGGGGTTCGCGTCTTATCACACCTAGAGGTCGGGCATTGTTCAACACAATTTCAAAAATGGGCTTGGACGTCATTTCAAGTGGGGAGCCCACTTACTGGCCTACGGACATACAAAAAATTCCGGATGTTATAGATTTTGGAGTCATGAAAAATATCACTAGGGAATTAATTCATGTTGAAGCTTCTGTAGATCTCTCCTCCGATCACTCTCCCACGATTGTTACAATTTGTAGCCCACTAAGAAGTGACTTCCCTGTCCCATATGTAAAGATGATCAACCGTGTTAATTGGCTGGGGTTCAAAAAATACCTCAGTAGCCATTGTACGGAAAATATTAACCTAAGAACACCAGGTGATATTGAATCTAACATTGAAAATCTTAACGAAAATATTAAACAGGCTGCTGAACATGCCACTACTTCCCATCCGCAGACTGGGTTTAATAGAATTTATTCTACAGACATTGAACGTCTTTTACGTGAAAAAAGGACAGCTAGAAGGGAATGGCAACAGCACAGATCACCCCAAAATAAAATTAGATTTAAAGAGTGCACTAGACGACTCCAAGAGCTGCTGGCATATGAAAAAACTGTATGTCTTAAAAATTATCTGGAAAATCTTGATGCCACACCTGCATCTAATTACTCCTTGTGGCGAGCTGCTAGAAAGCTTAAAACACCCGTTGAATATAGACCACCTCTGCGTACTTCTACCGGAGGTTGGGCCAGAAGCGATACTGAAAAAGGTAACTTGTTTGCAAAGCATTTAAAATCCGTATTTACCCCAAACACATGTACTGGTGTTGTTGATTTACCAAGTGTAGTTGCGCTACCCCCTCGACCCATAAAATTTAAGACGCGTGATGTTCAGAAACTAATTGCTGAACTCAACCCGAAGAAAGCTCCAGGTATTGATGGAATAAGTAACAATATGCTGATAAATTTGCCCCATATTGCAATTAGAATCCTGTTATTTATTTTTAACTCCATTTTACGACTGGAGTATTATCCACAAAGCTGGAAGCTTGCGAAGGTCAAAATGATTCCAAAGCCGGGCAAAGACCTTACCAAGGCTGAGTCATACAGGCCAATAAGTCTGCTATCAACAATGTCAAAACTCTTCGAAAAGCTGCTCATGACAAAATTGTCCCCAATTTTAACTGATAGTGGGTGCATCCCAGACCATCAATTTGGTTTTAGAAGTCAGCATAGCACCATTGAACAAACTCATAGATTGGTGCAATTTATAAGAAGAACTTTTGAAGAAAAAATGTATTGTTCTGCCCTGTTTATTGACGTTTCTCAGGCCTTTGATAAAGTGTGGCATGAAGGTCTAATTCTAAAATTAAAATCATATCTACCAATAAATTTAGTGAATTTATTAGAAAGTTACATCACTACCCGGAAGTTCACGGTTGTGGAAGGAGAATTCATGAGTGTGCCCGAATCTATATCATCCGGTGTGCCACAGGGGAGCATACTGGGGCCAGTTTTGTATTTGATCTATACTTGTGATATGCCTTTGAGCAGCAATATCCATACATCTACGTTTGCCGATGATACAGCCTGCCTTAGTATGCATGAAAACCCTCACGAGGCTTCCCGATATTTACAAGAACATATTACACATCTGGAAATGTGGTTGAACTTATGGAGAATTAAGGTAAATGAACAAAAGTGTGTCCATATAACGTTTACCCTAAGAAGAGATACTTGTTCCCCAATTCGAATCAATAATCAAAATATTCCTCAACACTCCCAAGTGAAATACCTTGGTATACACCTTGATCGAAGACTTACATGGAAACATCATATTGACTTTAAGCTAACTCAGATGAAACTTAAGTTATCTCAAATACACTGGTTGATTGGCAGAAATTCAATACTTAGCCTGGACTGTAAACTTTTATTATACAAGTCGCTTTTAAAGCCAATATGGTGTTACGGTATCCAGTTATGGGGCACTGCTTCAGCCTCCAATGTAGAGAGAATTCAACGTAGGCAAAACAAAATTTTAAGGTTAATAACATCTGCTCCATGGTATATTAAGAATTCAAATTTGCATCGTGATTTAAGAATGCCACTAGTGACTGAAGAAATTGCAAGATACGCAGGCAAATACTTAACAAAACTCGAGTCACATCCTAATCCGCTTGCTCGTAATATTTTGAATTTTAATGGTCACATCCGCCTAAAAAAGAGGGACACAAGGGCTCTTATACTCAACACTCTAGATGGGAATGCTTGAAAATACATTTAATTTTCCTTTTTGATTATCACTACTTTGTATTATTTAAATTATCACTAAGTTTTGGCCGACACTGGTCGGGCTAAACAATTATATTTTAGCTTTAAGATTTGATCACTTATTGTTAGTTCATATTTGAAGATACAATAAATAAATATATAAAACAAAAAAAAATTAAATAAACAAATTCTTCACTTGTCGAAATGTATTTTCTTTTTATACTTGATATACTTTACACAATTTTTGTAAATAAAAGAATCATTGCAAAAAAAATTTAGCACTTTTTTATACTTATTATCAGGCAAGTTCTAAAAATCATATTTTTAAAATTACTAGTAATTGTTAAAGTAATAATGGTGCAGTAGACGTTTTTAAAATCATATACGATAAATTTCTTTCAGAAATGATATTTGATGCTCTATAGAATAGAAAAATTAAAAAGAGGAGCGAACAAATATCGGCATGACCATAATTAGTAGTGAAGTTTTCTTTGTGCCACACTTAGCATATCATCTTGATATAAAGCAGCAACTAAGCACCATTTGAAGCAATAAATATCATCATTCTCGATATTGATGCATGCACCTTTATTAGCTATAGCTTTTGGCAAGGGTATGAAATATGACCCTCTTATAATCGATGACTTGTTAATATTTATTTCAAGATATTTTATACAGATTAATGTCCATCCACTGTCTCTCTCTTGAAATTCATCCATTTTTATTGTAATTTCATTCATATGCTTCCTATATAATTCTTCAACATCATCCGAAATGGTGACTAATGTCATTTTTGATATGTGCACCAGTGGAGAAACAATCATATCATCATTCACCAGTTTCATGTATTCGCATGTTAACTCAAAATTAAATTTAAATGTAACATGCTTCCTGCTACATTCATTTAGTTGTTTAGTCACACTATTTCTGGCATTTGAGAAAAATTCTTCTGGAAACAATATTCCTTCATTTTTATTTATGAAGGAATATACTTCAATCCTCCCATTGAAGTCGCTCCTTATCTTTGTCAGATCATGACTAACATTTATTTGTTCAGAATTTCTCTTATGCCGTGTGGTTCTAACATGAGCAGTCCATAATGAAAGAGCTATCACATCATTGCAAGCTTTGCAATGTCTGCATAAAATATTCCTAGTATTCTCCATCCTGACAGAAGAATGGGTTTTTGTATGATCATTCAGCTTACCATGCGACATGAATAGTTTTTTGCAAACACTGCAATGCAGCTTCATATGCACCTCCAACATTTTCAAACTGCTAAGAGTCATCGAGCAAACTGAGCAAATTGTGGAATTCATTTCTCTTTAATTATTGTTACTATTATTTTTTAACACAATTTCAATAATAATAGTTTTACACTTCTTTTATCACTTTTTTATTTTAATTCACTATAAAAATTTTACTTATTAATGGACACCGCTTTAAATGGATAGTACATAACAGGAGTACTACAGCACACTAATCAGAGTTGAAATATTACTTTTCATTAAGTGCGATCAGAACTGTTCACTGCGAAGTAATAGGATAAAAATTAGAAAAGAAAAAAATATGAAATTTTTATAAAACCATATAAAAACTAAATTTATTAGAAAGCAATAGGAAGCAACGTTCTACAGACTTCCCCACCCCTTCTAGCAGGGATATAGTTTCATGTTGCACAGCAAACGGGAAACCCTAACCTTCCCCAATAAAAAGATTCCAACAATCGCGAAACATATGAAAGAATAAATAATAACTAGCAGATATATACATACACTTCACTTTGCACAGAAAACTAACTGAAAACCATAACCTTCCCCAACAAAAGTGACAAGTAATCGCAAAAGCTATGACGACACTTCTTCAAATCAAAACTATTGAACAAGCCAAACACACTCACACATACATGATCGCACATAAATTGGGCCTGGGAGTACATGTCTTCTATCATAATAAAATATGCTGTGATCCCATATTTCTTATTTTCATTTTTTACTTTATGCGTTATTCTATAAAAATATGTACATAGAAAAAAATCGCTGAATTTGCTACAAAACATCAAATTCTAACAAGATCCAGCCAAATTAAATTTGCATATCAAAATATACAACAGCAGAAGCAATCAACATCAGCATACAAATTTGAGCTAGGAGAACAGCTATTCCAGCACGTTAAACCATTCCTATGATCCCCAAAAATTATTGAACTACACACACGCATCTACATTTACTTACATACATACATACATACATACACGTATACAATTACCGCACAAGCAATTCAACTAGATCAAACGCTAAAAAGGGACCACACACGCACAAAATATAAAAAGTAAAGAACAAATAATAGAAGTCCTAGTTCACACCATACATGTACTTTCAAGATGTTTAGCATACTAAGTTGAGAACAAGAACAAGTTCAAATAAGAAAAAGTGATAAACTTAGCAATAAGGCTAACGTAGTGTGAACGGGGACTAAGTATGTAATTCAAGGAATATAGCAGCATTTAAATTTTTTACGTGGGGAGCATCTATTCTAGCACGAGAAAAAATTAATCCAGACATAGAATATTAAAAATAACAAATACATATGAACACATACAACTAAGCGCTATCAATTATGAATAAGTTCCCGCAAAATCCATCTCTTTCTAACACTATATCTATACCTCTTTGATACGGGCATACATCCATACATAGATCCAACTCTAAAATTGTACACACCCACTACATAACTTTTTGTAGTAGGAGAGCGAGCATGTATCCCAACTGAAGAACCAACCCCTCTGATACCAGCACACACATACATACATACATACATATATCCAACAATACATTTTTAGTAAGTGAGTATGTATGTATATCTATAGAAAACAAATTTCTATGATTACAATATTATTGATAAGCATCCCATTGCGAACCTCCAAGTCCCTAATGAATTCATATATATTGAACTGGAGAACCAAATTTCTATGATGACTATATTATTAATACCAAATAACGAACCTACAAATCCCCTATTGATGGGATATCAGAAATTATAAGGCAACACCTCCATCTCTCTCCCTCTAATACAACAAAATATTAAAGTCAACGCCCACTCTCTCTCAATTACACACACACACATACCCATTTCTCACGTCACAAACCATGACCTTACACAACAGTCAAGACAGAAAGAGATAGATATAGTGTTAGAAAGAGACGGAAATTTGCATCCACCATTACCTATATACTGAAGAATACTGCAAAAATACTGAAAAGTCCCATTTTTAATTTAATTTTATTGGAAATCGCCGGGAACACAAAAGCAAATTATATTCGTTACTACTTTCTGTGTATTGATTGCATCATTTTCTACCTAAGAGAGACTTTTCAGCCGAAAATATTGATTGGCGAAATTCTTTTATAAATGCGAAATAATTAACCCACCTTTTTCTTCAAAACTGGCGAAAATCTACTTTTTTTTAATTTTAGTTTAAATTGCGTATAAATTTTGAATTAATTGTAATTTTGTTACCAATTTTTTTAAGTGTTACAAATTTTGTCCCTTATGAGCTTAATTTTATAAATCTAACAAGATTTGATTTCTCCATTAGCAGAACAGTGGGCCAAGGTTGGTAAAAAAGCCAAAATCTTAATCTTTTTTCTCTAATATTTTCGAAACTGTAAGCGAAAACACACAAATGTATAAGACTTTTTTTAGCTCCTTGGAAAACAATCCACTTGAAAAACAATCCACTTGCAAAAAATCTTTTTTATCTGATCAAAAACATGAGCATCGATTTTAATTTTTCATTAACCCAAGGTTGCCCACTTTAGTGCTTTGTGGCTCCGTCGTCTAAATTCCAGACTTGAGCTCTCTGAGACCTCCTTCAATGATGTGTAAAATTTCATAACAATTGGCCAGGGTTTCAGAAACTGCAGAATTATTCAAATTTTTTTTCCACTGCTTATCGGGTACTCTAGGCCTCACTAGGACTAGAGTGGCAGCAAAACTCATATTTTAGACAGAGCACATATGTAGTATATCAATTAAAGAACGACCAGTTTAATGTGCATATATTAAAAAATAACTCTACAAAACCAAGGCATATCAAACAGGTACACGTATCAGGCATATTGCTCATCCGCTGATTTTTTGTTTACAAGTTTATAACGAAGAATTCATTTGACAATTACTTTTATGCCTTGTTTGATGCATACAATTTTTTGACAATTACTAAGTATGTAAGTTGCCAGAAAGTTTTGCCTAATGCATGTACCTGTATTAAATGTGCCTTGCTTCAAAACTTAAAATCTTCGCATCAGCTTGTGTATCTGGTACAGCCAATATAATAATTTTCGCGATTTCATATACAACAAATGTGGCTTACAATGGCTTTGCTATTTTCACCATTTTAAAACATTTATATGTCTAGAGATACGTTTTTCGTTCCTAAAGGCATTAAGCAGCTCACGCAGTTTGTTAGTATTTCGCGCTAGTGATGATTATGATATGATTGCACTTTCCGGTTAATTAAAAACAAGAGAGCTTCATAAGAATATATGAAGGAGAACAAAAACGTGTTCATAAAAAAAAGTTAATTAAAATATATTTTTGAAATTTTCTTTTTGGTGGGAATCGGTATACCGGTACATACCGGTATAGACGTAAGCGGTATTATGTATACCGGTATTTTCTAACCGAAATGGATTTCGCTATCGGTATCGATACCGGTATAAAGTTTTAGCGGTATTTGAATCGGTATTGGTATTTTTACGATACCGTTTGCCAACCTTGGTTTGTAGTGTGTGTCTTTATATCTGTGGGAGTCCATGTACAGCTGATTCTGATTTAATTTTTTCCGTTTTAAAGGTGACAGCCATTGAGTAGGTATCACATATTTTCTATTTTTATTTAAAAGGTGACTTGATTTAATATTTCTTAATCTATAATTGAAAAATCCGATCCAGCCGTTTGTATAATATCATACATTTTAAAATCCCCTAACTGTTTCAGTTTTCGTAGTTCGCAATTAGGACCTATGGTGCCACAGATACAGATAGAAGACAGCTCTTAAATTCCAATGGGTCAACCGATTTTTATTCAAAAATATGTATATACCTCAGATGTGATATTATCAAGACAAGAAAAGTTTTGTTTTATACATGCAAACACACAAGTGCACACATGTGTATGATAAATAAAGACAAGTGGTCTAATTTACACCACCGGGCGATCCTACTACTAATAGACCTACCCACACTCTTTCTTTTTCATTAAATAAACAAATTCTTCACTTGTCGAAATGTATTTTATTTTTATACTTGATATACTTTACACAATTTTTGTAAATAAAAGAATCATTGCAAAAAAAATTTAGCACTTTTTTATACTTATTATCAGGCAAGTTCTAAAAATCATATTTTTAAAATTACTAGTAATTGTTAAAGTAATAATGGTGCAGTAGACGTTTTTAAAATCATATACGATAAATTTCTTTCAGAAATGATATTTGATGCTCTATAGAATAGAAAAATTAAAAAGAGGAGCGAACAAATATCGGCATGACCATAATTACTTTTAAAATTATACATAATAGACAATTTTATAGCATCCAACATGATTGGAAAGAGTTTAATCAATAAATACGTCTTAATCATACAGCTTTTCATTAGTAATTAGTGGTTATGTTTTTAGTTTGTAAGTAGTCATCGGTATCGTGTATTAGCTATGATTCTCATTAGCGATTTCGTCTTTTTGTAGGGCAGATTTTATTTTTTTAAGCTCAGCGGTTTTCAAGTGATTGGGTTGCAAGAGTTGATTGGTTTCCTCAAAGCAGCCAGACTGTAAAGATTAATTGAACGAAGTTTGAGGGGGAGCTTAGACTTAGGATTTGATTATTGTTCTCTTACATGGCCAATTGCCTTGTTCAGCTCCTTAACTCCTTAATATTGAGTATATTTGCATTATACATATAATGCAAGAATAGTTTGCTGGCCATTTATTTAACAAGGCCACATGTGCAACCCATCGTGCTGTTATACGCATTTGTGCAAGCACTTTCAGATCCAAATAGGTTGGCCATGCCCGATGTTAGACACAAAGAAGCATCCAGCTGCATTATATTAGAATAATTGGTCAAGTTTTGCATGCGTCGTATAAAGCCCTTGTGATGCACATATTGTTAGTCCAGATAAGCTTTGTAAACTTAATTTCGTCTAGCTAATGCCAATTATCTTCTGTCTTTCTTATGGGGAAGGAATTTACAAATGTATTCTTTCTCCATAAACATATAACCAACATGCACAGCTTTAGAAATTGCTTTATTTGCCATCTCTTCCGAAGTGTACAAAAACTTATAGTTTAGATGAGTCTTTTTTTGTTATCGGTAGTAACTTTGTGGCTGAATATATGTACATATTTAAAAATTCCGGTAAAATATCACAATGCCCTTATCAATTTTTTTTGTAAAAACTTTGTAATTGCGAATATATGTCACATTATTTGGGCCCCAATTTGCAGTCAGTAGTCGAGGAAGACCACTGACCTTAAATTACACAATTTAATTTATTTAAAACACATATTTGTCGCAAATATTTAATTTTTAATTAAAATTTTTAAGTTTTGAAAAATTTTGTGTGTTTTGTTTATTTTTGTTTTCTTTATGCACGAGAATAGGGTGCCGTTTTTTTTTAGGTAAAAACACAATTTTGTATGAAAAAATATGAACTAAAATTATTTTCTAACATGTGGGCAACAGTACGATTTAGTACATATTTGACATTTGGGCGAGTTAACGTAAGCTGCACGACAAAGTCGAGTCGCGTTATACACACGCTTTTCATTACGTAGTCGTCCATGAAATGGCTCGTCGTGAGTCGCCCTTGTCGCGTTCTACAAACAGGCTATGAATTTTTTAGCTCTTTTTCAAATGTGATATAGCCAAGGCATATCAAACAGGTACACGTATCAGGCATATTGCTCATCCGCTGATTTTTTGTTTACAAGTTTATAACGAAGAATTCATTTGACAATATCAATATTTGCCTTGTTTGATGCATACAAATTTTTGACAATTACCATGTAAAGCTATGTGAGAAGCAGAGAGTTGCCAGAGAGTTAGCAGAGAGTTGCCAGAGAGTTTTGCGTAATGCATGTACCTGTATTAAATTTGCCTTGGATATAGCTTAATATTATTTTAAAATCTGGTCACACTGGTTATACCACAGAATTACACGTGAGGCGCAGTGCTGCCAGAAAATGTTTGCCTCTTGTCCCCAATTTAAAACGTCATGTCCCCAAAAAATCCCCATTTCAAAAGAAAAATCCTAATTTTTGTACCCAAATATATTATGTGAATATTGTTGTTTGATATCATTTTAAAATGGTGCTGTTACTCATTCCAGTGCTCCAAAACTCTGCACAGCTCTTCCAAGAGGTAACCATCTACGGCCTTATCCATAATGAAAAACTCGCATAAAGTTAGTTGAACATTGTCTTAACAAATTTTGCCATACAATTTTACATTAGAAATCAAGGCAAAATGTAGTTTTAACGCACTTGTAAATCCTATCGTGATTTTTAATGTAAATTTTTTTAGCAAAACTCGTTTAATCCATGTTTAATGTTGCCAGTTATGCTAACTTCATGCTACTTTTTCGTTATGCATAGGGCGCAATGTTTGACATTTTTACAGTCCACACCTAATTTAATTAAATCGAATAAAACTAGAAAAAATCGAAAACAACTAGAAATTATGAACATGATCTTAAGGTTTAAATATATGTATATTTCAGTGGCACCGCTTTCAAATATTTCACTTTTTTAAATAAAAACATAAAAACAAATCAATTTTTTTATATTTTTTTGTGAGTTTTACTATTTACAGGCCTAGGGATTTCTTTAATACAATTAGTTTAGTTAGTTCTTAGCTAAGTTGCGATCGTTTTTGTTTTTAACAAACTTTTTTATTTATAATGTCTTTGGCGATACCTGATCCATTTAAGGGCTTGTTTCCGATTTTACAACTTCTCGGAAATTTTTGAAAACTGTTTTGCAGTTTTTTTTTAACAATCTTAACATTTATTATCATCTCGCTGTTAGTAACTGCGAATTTTTTCTGTTTTCGCAATTTTCATCTATTTTCTAGTCCTAAAAGTTTTAGCGATTTTTGACCAAAATTGCTTAAAATTTTTTTAAGCTCTCGTAAAACTGACTTCTCTCAATTTTTTAGCTTCCTAAAAGTTTTGCCGATTTTTAAACAATATGAGTCTTTCTTACAATCCTACTGTTTATAAGTTTTTTGCCAGTCGTTAAGCAGCTCTGGGTCGGGGAACATCTCTCGCGTCATCGTAATTATTTCTTAAGTGCGGTCAGGCTTGTGTGTGTTGTTTGGCCTTCGAGACTTTTTCGTCTCGCTCGCACTGGTTGACTGATCTGCCACGGATAACCGTATAATCTTGCGGTTTTTTGTGGATTTTCTTTAACAACCACGTTGCCTACTTCCTGTGTGAAGGCATAGGTCGTGTACAGTCAGTTCACAAAACCTTTTAAAATACTATTAATACCATCTTGGGCATATGGTCTACGTTACTCCGCCCATATTTGTGCAACACCAAATTATGCAAATTTACTTTGCATTAATATGTTTAATAAATAAATAAATAAATAAAATAAGTTTTTTGCAAATGTTCGTAGTTTTCGCGATTTTTCCGAATTGTTTGCATTCCCTACAGTTTTATTAACTTTTAATCAATATTATGGATTGTTTAAAATTTTGCAAATTCTCGCGCTTTTTTGCAAAGTTCGCGTAAAATCGGGGTTTTGGATGTTATTTTAGCTTCCTAACGGTTTTGCAAATTGTCGTGGTTTTCGCTTTATAAAAATATAATTACTTTTGTAATAAACATTAAAGGCCTTATTCAGAAAAAAATAATTTAAGTTTACGAAACGTTTAGTAAACAAATTTCTATACAAAACCCTTTTGAAAACCAAAATAACTTTTTCTGAAGTTTCCTTTTTATGTTGCAATTAAAAATTTGTTGTTGTCAACAATGTTTTCGATTTGTAGCCATCAAAAATAGAAATAAGTTTAATTTGACTACAACGACAAATTTATCACGGACAACACCATTGTGCCTGTTGCCTTGTTGTCGTCAAAAGAATCCTTCTCAAATAAACATGTGTATTATATCATTAACATTTTGTAGTCGGTAGCTCTCTGTATTGAATGTGTTTAATGCTTTAAATTTAAAACTCGCTACAGCTTCGAAGACGGGTTTGCTTATGTAAATATTTATTTTTGTGGTATTACCATCTTCAAACTGCAACAAAAAAGTTTTCAACAACCACGATTAATTTTTATCCTGATACATGCAAATCAAACTCATTAAGTGTATGCTAATTTAAAATAATCTGTAAAATTATAAGAAAATCCATAAAACGTAAATTTAGTATTAAGATAAAAATATAAGAAAAAGTGATGCTACAACTCAAAATTGAACGTCCCCAAAAAATACTGTCGCCAAATGAGAGGCGAAATCCCCATTTTGGGGACAAATCCCCTGATCTGGTGGCACTGGAGAGGCGTAGACTACTAATTAATATCCATAGACTACTAAAGTTCATATTCTGTGTTCATATCTACGGTTCATATTGTGGTTCATATCCTGGGACGTGCGGAACAGTGCCTTCTATTGTCCAGAAATTGTCTTTTTGCGATAATGACTAACAATAATATTCTGGATGTCTTATTTGTCAGTGATATCAATGATCATCAATTGTCTTGTTCGGCGTGGGACTACCAAACAGGAACAAATCTAATAAATTATAAAGGTGGTGGCGGTGGTACTGCCTGCAATACTCTAAATATCCTACGTTCTGAGTATATAGTGGCAGCTAATTTAACGAAACCCTTGTTACACGTATGGCCCATTAACTCACAGGAGCAAATGACAGCGATACGTTTTGTGGTACCTGGAGCTGTGTCAGCGCTAGCTTTATCAACAGATGCTTGTTATATAGTGGCTGGTATACAAGAAATTATTTATATATGGCAAGTGTCTACGGGTCGCATGATGGCTTGTTTATCTAAACATTATCAAGCAGTGACTTGTTTAAAATTTGTCGATGACGGTTCTCATTTTGCAAGTGCGGCTAAGGATGGTGTTGTTTTAGTATGGAATCTAACAAAAGTCCTTTGCCGTAGTGTCGATAATAGCTTCGAGCCCACTTACACTTTTAACGATCATGGCCTACCAGTAACCGACGTTCATATTGGTGCAAGTGGGATGAAAGCCTATATGTTCACGGTATCTTTGGATCGCTCATGCAAAATTTATGATTTGAGCAGTGGTACTCTATTGCTAAGTGTTGTTTTTGCTGAAGCACTACACAGTGTTATATCGAACGCTTTAGAAACTGTTGTATTTGTGGGAACCAATAGTGGGAATATTTTCCAGTTTTACATTAATGATATACCGAGAGTTAAGGTGGGTTATTTTTGACATTGTTCTTTGGCATTTAACCATTTTTATTACGAGAATTTGTTTTTAGGAGTATCTTTTTGAAGAACAGCCTAAAGCATTTGCTGGTCATACAAAGCCAAGTTGTATTAACTGTCTAAGTTTGTCGCTCGACGGACAAACACTGGTTTCTGGGGGCAGTGATAGTCAGGTCTTGGTGTGGAATATAGCGAGTCGTCAGTTAGTAAAAGCATTGCAATTCAAAGGGCCTATTACAAACTTACAAATGCGATTAACAACTCCTACAATTTTTGATCCTGGATACAAACAACCGCAGGTTTTTTATTCCAATCTAAAGCGAATGATAGATCCTATTGAACAAGATAAAGACCAAGTCGTGGAGGTATTAGTTTCTACTTGTTACGAAGATGAAAATCCATTTTCAAAAGAGAAAAACCCATCTAAATACAGCAGTAACAATGTATATTCCACTGCAAGTCACTCTGTTAATGATAATACAGAACTAGAATCCTTACGTGAAGAGGTTAAAAAATTAAAGCAAACTAATAAGCGATTGTTTGAGGTATCTACCAAACAGCTATTGCGTTCAAAGAAATAACTACTCTAGCAGCAATAGTGCTTGCATTTAGATTGTAATATATTTTGGGATTGTTGTAGATTACTGTAAGAATAAATTGATAATTAACCAACATTTAATACTTGTAATGTGATATTGGAAAAAATTTATTATCTTCAAGGCTCTTCTAAATGTAATCTAGCATTTGGGCTGGGAACTTCCTGCCTTTTCCAAAGCTAATTCTTGACGTATTTCACGATTCGAATGCAGCAACTCCTTTAATTGTTCGATAATGTTGTCTGTGCGTTGCTCGAAGAAATCCAACACAGTGCTTAACTCATCCAGGCTGTCATTAACTGCGGCCATTTCTATAAGGATACGAAAATAAGTAAGGATAATTTTCAATGAAGTTTGTTAATACCCTGCAAGTCCGCTTCAGCCACATTTTGATTGCAGTTCTCGGAGGGATCATGATTATTTTTGGGTGACATTTTTTCTAGTCACCTGACTATCCATATTAGAATAAAAACAGTGCTCTAAAGTGCTCTAAATAAGCATAAACAATCAGTCGGTGCAAGGCACATTTACACATTTGATATGCCTTGAGTCAGTGTGAGCACTGTTGCCAGAAAATCTTACCAAAAATTGCAACGGCTAAAAAATTTAAAATAATTTTAAAATATCTGCAACAAGTCCAAGTACATAACATAAATTATCTTACTTTACAAAAACATATGCTGTTATTACAACTTTTTAATAAAAATTAACATATGGTATACACTTAACATAATTGGTAAGATAAGATCGTCAAATTCAATGGATTATGGATTATGTTACGTGTAGTTAGGATTACGATTATGTTACGTGAAGCCCCCAAATCAGAGAGAGAGCGTTGTTACAAGAAATCCTATACATGAAAATAAACTAGTATGCATGTGTGAGTGTTTATTAAAATAAATGAAAAACTATGTTTTGGACTGGGATTTTGTATTTTTAAATGTATTTAATTGATTTATAAATTAAAGCTTGTGTGAAAAAGTGAAAATAAAATAACTAGTTATGCAAAAATAAAACATGTTAACTCGATTTCCATAAAAGGAAATATTATAAGAAAAGTTAAATAAAGTTGTCCCCTTGTATAAGTTGAAGAGAAATATCGGAATTTTATTTTGATTATTCTGCCGACGTTTTCTCACATATTATGTCAGAGCTAATCGCAGTTGTAGACGCTATGTACATATATCAAAAGGATAGGAACCAGTGTTGCGATGTGGCTATTTTTAAATTGTACCATAAAAATGGTAAAATTGTACCAAATTGAGATCAATTATATCAAAATGTAGCCTTCTGCTTAAGCTGTCTTTAGACGGTAATACAAAGTATTACGACTTTGTAGAATGAAAATACTATGAAATTCTCTCCGTATTTAAAAAAAGGGATCAAGAGTCTGTTGTAGGTATTTTTCATGTTTACACTGATACTATAAGTAAAATGCAAGCAAATATGTTGAACTGTTAAGTTAATAAAAAAATCGAAAATTGATCAACAATATGTGTACTAATATTGGAGAAAACATTTTATTATTTCAATGTAATTTTACTACAAAATATAAATTTTTTTCATATAGGTTTGTTTATTGTTTGTTTGGTTTTGCTTGCACCATCAGCTACTTGATGGTGGAACAACATGAAAATTTCCAGAGTTGATTTTGGTTGCTTCTACAGAAGTGTTAACACCTCAAATAGATACCAATGTTTACTTTGAAATACACCTCTGGTGTGATGAAAATACTTAAGTTTCTAAAATGGTTTAGAAAACAAAACATTTACCGACCGATTGTATTACCAAGTAAAGACAGCTTTACTAAGCATACACGATAAGAAATCATAGCAATTTTTCATTTATTGAACACAAAAACATAAAAAATGATCTAATAAAAAACAGTTTGTCATATATGTAAGTATACATTAGTGACCTGCACAAGACCATTTATAAGACCTTTCAAGACACGAGAGATTTTTCAAATGCTCTACAGCCATTCCTAAACAAAAGCGGCAAGCGTTTTTTAGCTGTCAAAAGTTCTCATGTCCATACGTTTTGTATAAAACATACCGAAATAATGCCTTGCTATTGGAAAATCCGATTTTGACGCTTTTCACAGTGAAGTTAGTTGCAAAAGAAAACAGTTGCCTTCTGTTTGCCATCATCAGCGTTACCATTTGTGAAGATTTATTTAAACACAAGAAGTTTTCCATATCTAACTCTTCTAAGTAACTGAATTTTTCGGAAGCAGCTCCAAACAAAATAAAAAGTAGCGTATCTGATAGTAAATTTGAAAATAAGAAGAAAATATTAAATAAAAAAGTTGGCGGCGACGCCTATTTGCCGAGTTATGGGGCTCTGAACTTTTTTTTATAGGAAATTGCGAAAAATCTGAAAAAAATTAAATAGCTTATCTGATAGGAAATTTAAAAAATAAGAAAAAAAATTAAGTGAAAAATTTTCTTCGACCCTATTTTCCCGACTTATAGCTCTCTGGAGTCTTAATAAAATAATTATCGTATTTCTTAACCCATAATATTCCCGAAACGGCGCTGCTTACAAAATAAGAGGTAAATTACCGGCCAATGGCCGGGTTTAAGTAGTTGCATTATCCCCACCATGGTGTTTCCCGACACGGTGCAGCTTAACAAAGATTTACTGCGTTGCAAAGTTTTCGAACAACGTTTTCGGGCTTAGGGATTTTCTCCACCATGATGTTTCTCGACACGGTGCAGCTCAAATTTGGAAATTTTCATTGTGACGACATTATAAATTTGTATTTATAGTATTGTGACAACATTGAAAACAAGAGTCGGAGGACGTCATTCGGCGTTATCATTTTAATCAAGGCGAATTCAGTATCAGGTGAACTCATCGCTACAACAATTTTACAACACAAAAAACAACACGTAGTTTGCTGTGCTAAAAAACCAAACTGTCAGAAGATTTCCAAGCAAATTTTGACATTTTGGTTCAAATTGCTCAATTTGGCATTAACAGCTGATATTCAGCCGGGCTGATAAGGTCACCTGATACTGAATTCGCCTTGATTTTAATGTTATGAGCTGGGTTGCCGTTTTTGGTTATTTCTAACCAAAAGTGGTAATATTTTTCTTTAATGTGGAGATGTGAATATTTTTCTCATTTTGGTTATTTTTTTTGCCAAAAAAAAAAAAATGATACACATGTACATATTTTTTATGTTATACTTTTAAGATTTTTTGTTCTTCAATTTTTAGTATTGCTACCAAGGCAACTGAAAATAAAACAGCTGTAACTAAAATCGCTACTGCAGCGACCTGTTATGAATTCGCCTTGATTGCTACTTACTTGCTTACAATACTTTTCTTTTACAACACTGTCAACAACTTTTAATTTAACTAAATGGTCGTAACTCTGTACTACAGAACACTATGTGGTTCATAGGAGGTGACCACGTTTGTCCGCCCGTATTGCTCCTTCCTAAAAAAAAATTGGTCACATCTTGGAAAATCTTTATTAGTTGAACAAATTTAAAGTTTTTAGAAAGTCTCCTGAAAACTCAAACTTACAGTAATTCTGAGTATGCACGCTTTTAGAGTACTATGTGGTCCATAATAGATGACCACTTTTGTCCGCCCGCATCGCCTCCTTCCTAAGAAAAGTGCGTAACCCTCAGAAAATTCCAAGTTCAAAACTTGACGATGTTTGGTTCAAATTCATGTTTTTCAGAAATAGATTCATGGGTTTTAAACACCTTATCTATAAATTTTCATTAATTTTTCCCATCTCGGTGGCATCATTTAATGGAAAAGTCCTTTGGAAAAGCATTATTCGAGTTTTTATAGCTTAGAAAAGGTCTGTTAACACGCTAACAGAGCTCTGTTAAAGCACAAGGTTTGTGTCAAGGGTTATAAATTTTAAAATTTAGCATCACACACATTCAAACTATTATACTGTGAACTGCAAGTTTTTTACTTTGTATTTAAAAAAACTGTTATTTTTTATATACATACATGTACAAGCGTTAACTTATTACATACATACATATATATGTAGGTAAAGGAATATATACAAATATATGTATTTGTTTTGTTGTTATTATTATTAACTGTATTCAAATCACATGCGTTACATCATAAATACGTATGCATTTTAAATCCCAGTAAAAAAATTGAAGTGGAACTACATTTTCATTGCTTCCAAAAAATCGATATTATTAATATGCCGAGAGTGAGAAAAAAATATGTAGAAGCTTATTTTAGTCATACAAAACCTTCTAACTCCTCCATAGTGTTAGAAAATATTCGCCAGAATTAAAAAAAATAATTTTTTTCAGAAGTTTATGAACTAATTTTAGTCTAAAATTTAAAAGTTATTTGCTTAAATTTACATGAAATCCTTGTTTCGGGCTTAAATTCGTAAAAAAAAACAACTAGTTAAAATAACTATTTATCATTTTTCTAGGTAAAAATATTATCATAAAACACAAAAAAAAGGAATTTTTCTTAATATCGCTTCCAATTCAGTGAACAGACATCGAAAAAGAGAACTTCTTGCAATGACAACCCAATGTAAAACTCATTAGAACGGATCGAAATTTTCGCTACTTCCACACCGCAAACTACATTTTCATGACTTTTTTGGAGTGTCTTTTTTTTCTGGGATGTTATTTAATAAAAATACTACATATTGAAATTTGGTTAAATTTTTTCTCATTTGGTAACTTTTAAAGCAAATTTTGGTTGTAAAAATTTTTTTGTTGTGGCAGCACTGGTTATGAGTACATTAAAATTTTGGTAAACGAATGTTGCACTCATGATACAATTATACTAGGTACATGCACAAGCCCAGCCTGTCACTGTATACATTGCACATAGTTGTCAAACTTTGTTTACAAGCTGCAAAAATGTTAATGTATGTGTGTGAATAAAATAATTACAGTGTTGCCAATGAATTTACACATGGCTGCGTCTCCAATTACACATTGAAGAAAATTACACCACATCTTTTGTGTAGGTTAAAATTAAAACAAAAATAAATAAAAATAGAACCCAAAGTAGAATTACACACAGATTACACAAGAATTTTATTATATGGAATACACATGTGAGTAGAAATTACACACTGCCTAACTACACACAGATTGGCAACACTGAATAGCTATAATCATGCAGGAATGCCGCGTCTGCAATTGTACTTTAGTTACTCTGTAATTGTTGTTTTTATAAACAAAAGACATTTGTTTCCGACAATTTAGGGTTTGTTTATACCAACAAAATACATGTGTTTCTTGGTGTTGTAATTTTGATGTAGTTGTGCATGTACCTAGTATAATTGTATCATGGTTGCACTGATGTTAGGCCCCTTTCACATTAGGCAACTTTACTTGCGCAAGTATAATTTTCATTTTTATTTATTTTCTTTTGAACTTGCTTCTATGTTCACATTCAGTTCATTTGTTGAGCAAGTTTAATTTTCTTATGCTCGAGTTTTCTTAATTTGTTGACGTTTTGTGGCAGAATTGCCAAGTTGTGGCAGAATTGCCAAGTTCAAGCAAGTCTGTACTCAAATCTCGGCAATTCTTTCCCCTTCAACCGACCTTTCTTCTCACATCACAAACACAAGACTTGCGCAAGTAAAGTTGCCTAATGTGAAAGGGGCCTTAGTTGTACCCGCAGACAATCGTAGCAACGTCGTGCTGATTGTCTTTTTCTGTCTAGGTAGTTGCATGAAAATCTTAATTTGCTTTTTTTTCATTTGAAAGCCGACTTGATCGTATATCTTCTAGTCTATACTGGAAGAAACTCGGTCCAGGCTTTTGGAAGTTATCATAAATTTGTTATTACAAATTGTTTGAAAGTGAAAGAATTTGTTTATTTGAAAATTTAAGAATCGCCAGTTGCATATATCTAGAAAATATATGATACCTTTCAAGCGCCTGGACCGATTTTCTTCAAACATATGAAGCTAAGAACACTCACGATCAAGTCACCTTTCAAATAAAAAAAACCTAAATCAAAAACGGTCCAGCCGTTATGCCTCTACTCCATGTAGATATACACCGATATACAGACGCACACAATACAAACTTATAACACCCCTACTGCTACCAAACTGTGTAGTTCCTGTGGCCAAATATGAAATTTGCTCCATTAATGCCATCAATTGGCTAAGATGCAGGCTTGTTGTCATTTTGATGCTAAAAATGTAGCAATTAAAACAAGAACAATCTTAATATGAAAGTTTACTTATCTTTTTCTTGTTGTAAATTCCATTTCATTATTTTTTCTTAACTTTTAATAATTTATATCACATTTTAATTTATTTTTTAGTTTTGTTTATTTTTTTAGTTTTTTTTGTTTAAAACGACTAAAATTTTTTAGTCGTCCTCCTTGACGTTTATTGTGAGTCAAATCGCTTTGTACAAACCCAAAAAAACTGACATCTATTACGTTTTTTAATAAAAATCGCCAATACAAAAATAAATAATGCTAACATGTTTGCGTTTTTTATTGACGAGTCGTGCTCTACAAACAGGCTATAAACCTAAGCCCGATTAAGAAATTATTTCTGATTAAAAAAGTAACTATTAAACTTTTATATACTTCAAAAAATTGCGAAGCGCTAAAAGACGCAATGTATTTAAGTATTTATTTAGAACCAGTATTTATTAAATTGTTTCCGTTTTTTTAATATAATAAGTGGACTTGATGTTTTTGTAAGAGAGTTCTCAAATTGCTTGGATAAAAATTATTATCAAAAGTTATATACATTTGCTTTATATACATATCTTTAGTTTGTTCCCGCTGAGCGGTTCCTTTTCTAAATTGCCATCATTAGAAAATAAATTATCTAACGGACTGAAAGTTGAAACTTGTCATACCGTGTTATCTTCTCTAAATTTGTAGTAAAGTGATTTGGAGACTGGATTCGAAATGATGAACTTATTCAAAAGTACAGATATGGGTGATTCCATTCTGGCGTTACGTGACATTTGCACGACAAAAGGTTAAAGGAAAGTTTGAAAATCATGTTTGAAAAAAGTTTTTTCTTACATTTGGAAAGCGTTTAAATAGCTCTATATCCTGTGAAATTATAAAAATCAAAACAAAGGAGCTCAAGATATACCCAAAATATGACCTGGTGTTACATTACAAAAAACTGAAGTGTTGTTTGACTTGACTAACAAAATTGCTTAATTCTGCGAACTTGGCAAGTCTTTTTAGACAAAAATTTTTTTGTTATGACTTGGACTGATATACATTTATTTTCCAAGCATCTAGATTAAAAAATCTTTTCCCCTTTTTAGGCTTCCGTACACCAAAGGTGAAAAAAGGAACCCTATTGTTTTCGCTACGCTGTCCGTCTGTCCGTCTGGCCGTCTGTCCGTCACACGGTATTTTCTCAGGAACCGTAAGAGCTACGGACCTGAAATTTGGACAGAGTATGTAGAACCTTGGCCACTACAACAACAAATACATGAGAATTAGAAATTAAAGGGTGCTCCAAAACGAGCGACGAAAAATGTTAAAATCTCATGTAATATACATACAATTGTATGTACATATGTATATTGACACTTGAAATTTGTAAAATTAGTGTATTTTTATATAGACTACAACAATAAACATTTTAATGTTAAAAAATTTAAATTAAAGGGTGGTCCATCAGTTAATGCAATTTTGACTATGTAAATTTGACAAATTGCTATATCTTGGAGACCGTAAGAGGTAAACTCTTGAAATTTTCAGAAACGGTAAAACTAAAAAATCCGAATCCGAAAAAAATCGCCAAAAATTTAAAAAAAATCGCCAAATCGAAAAAAATTTACAAAATTAAAAAAAAATTCTAGCACTAAAATTAATCGCCAAATTCGAAAAAATCGTTTAAATGAAAAAAACGCCAAAAACCGAAAAAAATCGCCAAAACGCGAAAAATGCGCCAAAACCAAAATAATTGTTTATGTGAAAAAAAATCGCCAAAATTAAAAAAAAATCGCCAAAATTTAAAATAAACGCCAAAAACCGAAAAAAGTCCTCAAAACGAAAAAAAAGTGCCAAAACTAAAAAAAATCACCTATATGAAAAAAACGCCAAAATTAAAAAAAATCGTTAAAATAAAAAAATCGCCAAAATAAAAAAAAGCCAAAATAATAAAAATCGCCAAAATTAAAAAAACTTCAAAAACCAAAAAAAAATCGCCAAAAAGGTGGAAAAAAGTGCCAAAACTCAGAAAGCGCCAATAAATTCAAAAAACCCCCAAACTAAAAATAATCGCTTAAAACCGAAAAAACGCAAAAACGAAAAAAATGCCAAAACTATATTTATATTGTTCGTATTGAATTACATATCTCGTGCCCATACGGAACCCTTCGTGCGCGGGTCAAAGTCGCACTTCACTGAATTTATTTCTATTAGCCTTAGTATCTGGCGTTACGTTATATGGCGTTTCGTTACTTAAATTTCCACTTGATATATTTTTGGTTAAAAATTAAGAAAAAGATACACAAAAGTGTAATTAAAGTATATTTGTTATTTATATATACTTATTAGCTATATAAGCAGCTCCGCTCACATTGTATTTTGAAAAAATATAATATAAATTTATAAATGTATTGTTAATTGTTAGTCGCTGATAAACCGAATCGAAAATTACCCTTACAAGCCCAAAAATTTATTTTTCGGAAAAAATCCGTACCATATACAAGAAACCGGTTCCGAACCGCATACAAAAAATATGCTTTGTTTGACGCTGGTTATGTAGCTTTCCATTGGTGAAATAATTTAAAATTCGGTTTATCGGTTTGGTCGTGAAACCGAAAAAAAAAACGAACACACTCAAAACCAAAATTTCAACTAAATTTTAAACAAACATTGTTCCATGCAAAAAATACTCTCAACACACACAAAAGTAATATGAACTATTTTGTAATGTTAATTAAAATATTTTTCGTATTAATTAAAAAATTAATTAAATTTTCACCTATAAACAAATTGATAATATCAATTAAGTTTTTCCACTCAAATTAATTAATACAATATAAAATATTAATTTGTGAACACTTTTTATGTGAATCTGGGGCCTAATTCCCGCATTCGATTGCGAGCGAGTTATTGCTCGAATGTGCAAGTTTTCTAACTTTTTGAATTTTTGAATTCGGTTTCGAGTAACACATATCGAAATTTCTAATGACAGCATTCGGTAACGTGCATACATTCGAATGTAACCGTTCGTGTTTTTACTCGCAAGCAAAATGGCATTCGAAATTATGTTTAACATAGAAAAAGTGATGACAAACAAAATGTACGTTCAATATTAGACTTATTCCCTACAAGAAATGAATGACTGAAACTAACACAAATAACAATTTTTTACTAACACATTTACAACAATTTTACATTAAATTCAACAGTTATTATAGTTGCTCTACTCTAACATATATGCTAGAGTGGAACATCTAATGTACACATGTCAAAATTTTTAAAATATTGAATTTTACTGAAAATAATTTTTAGTTCGTTCGGTTTTTAAAATTAAAATGCATAAAAGTGGTAAAAAAATTATAGTGTTTGTGAAAAAGTAAGATTAAAATAATAATGATCAAAAGAAATTTTATACAGTTTAATTAAATATACATATGTATGTATGTATTTATGTATTCGTTTCTTTTTCAATATTTAGATATTTGGAAAGGGATGATTCGTTGATGGTTGAAGAAGGCGGTAATACAATTCATTCTGTGAAAATTAAAGTTTACAAAAGTGCTAAAAAAGATAAGTAAAATAATGAGTAAAAGAAATTCACAAAGTTTAATTTAATATGTATATTTATTTTCAAAATTTTACATATTTGTAAAGAGCATGGTGTGACGGTGATGAAAAGGTGTGAAGAGGTCTGGCTACCGTTTAAGTTATTTGGTGTTTTTGTTAATTTGTATATTTGTTTTAAATATGATATTTAGTTTTGTATTTTAAAAGCAAATAAAATAAAACAAAAAGTATATTTTCTGTCAGTATATCAATCATTTATGATTACTCAATTGTGAAGGAAATATATATCAATTATGATCAGTCAAACTTGAGGGATATTTATGTTCTCATTGACTATTAAAGAGCACTGGAGTGAGCAGTTCAACTATATGTTATATTCGTTAGTTAGAGAGAGATGCAAGATCACACGTACACAAAAGTTTCCATCACATTTTTCATTTTGCCCTTAATAAAGTGATAGAAACTTTGTTCCATGATACAATTACACTAGGTACATGCAGAACTACAACAAAATTGCAACACCAAAAAACACATGTATTTTGTTGGTATAAACAAACCCCAAATTGTCGGAAACAACTGTCTTTTGTTTATAAAAATAACAATTACAGGGTAACTAAAGTACTATTGCAGACGCGGCATTCCTGCATGATTATAGTTATTCAGTGTTGCCAATATGGGTGTAATTAGACAGTGTGTAATTTCTACTCACATGTGTAGGCGATGTAATTGAATTCTTGTATAATATGTGTGTAATTCTACTTTGGGTTCTATTTTTATTTATTATTGTTTTAATTTTAACCTACACAAAAGATGTGTAGTGTAATTTTCTTCAATGTGTAATTGGAGACACAGCCATGTGTAAATTCATTGGCAACACTGCAATCATTTTGTTTACACACATACATTAACATTTTTGCAGCTTGTAAACAAAGTTTGACAACTAGGTGAAATGTATACAGTGACAGGCTGGGCTTGTGCATGTACCTAGTATAATTGTATCATGCTTTGTTCTAAGCAATGATGAATATATCCTGCCTGACTATCGATCAAATGAGCAGTCAATTGACTGGTAGTGTTCTTGTAGGGTTTATTTATAAATGAATGAATGCACAAATGTACTTTTAAAAAAACACAAATTAAAGAATTTCTTGTTGACTTTAAATCAGTGTTCGAAAATAAACATTATTTAATGTACTTTAATGTTCTGTAAAACAATTTCATCAGAAAATTTTTCTCGTACAATTTTTACTTAAGCGTTTATTTAGTAAATGCTACATACGAATGTGGCTGTGCCATCACGAGAATTTTCAGCATGTTGGTTAATTTTTTAATTAGTTGTAGTGGCTAGATGACGTTGAATTTTCATAGTATATTTGTTCCAAAATCTAAATGTGAAACATTTAGCCGAGTCGTGCACATTTCCAGAAGCAGCACGTGTGTAAAGATGTGAGTTTCTACATTAAAATGTGCTACTAGTAGACGGAATGTAGTCAATATAGCTACATGGTGACGTCAAAATTGCCTTAGAACCACATGCGAATGTGAAACTCACATGCGATATGCTATTTGCTTTAAATTATTTTCTTTCATTATAAAAATTAGATTTCAACTTAAGTGTATAGTTTAAAAAATTAAAATGGTTTCGCGTAAACTTTAACATAGATATGTATATATATGTACAAATTCATTATTGGCGGATATAAAAATATTAAAGTGTTAAGCTATGTATGCACATGAAATTGGTATATATCATGTTTTGGAATATGTATGTATTTAAGTATGTACATATGCGCATGTATACATATGCGCGTGCGTATGTACGTGAGTTTCGTAGAAAACTATTGCAAATTAAGAAAAAAAAATATTTTTTACTGAAGTTTGATATTAAAATAACTTAAAAATCATTAGGTTCGCATGAAAAATAAAGCGTGTTGTAATCGGTAAATAAAAAACCTCTTGCGCATGCGGCTTGGGCGTAATATTGACATCAATATGAAGCTGCATATGCTACATACAACGTAGTTATGTCAAAATAATAAACATAGTTGAGAAAGTATTATTATTTAACGACTTTTTAGTTTGAGCAGATCTTCACATGTATGTACACACAAGTGCTGCCTATAAAAATGTGTGTTACATTTGTGGTTTGACACCAAAATACTATAAAAATTTTACGCTTTTACGCGCTACTGCTTGCCGAATGAAATGCAACCAATGTGCCGGAAATTCCCCTAACGTTATAATGTGTCTTTCTACATGTCTTGTACTATAGGCTTAGAGTGGTTTTTATATCAAAATAATATGTTCGCAAATGCATCTCTGCTCTGAATCATGCGTGCAAACTTTTTTTAAAATGCAATACAAGTTCGCTGATAATCCAGTTAAATTTTCATTTGCAGCGCAGTGATGCATTTACGAACACACCCTTTACTAACCGCAAGTTTTGAGTGTAAAATGTATCAAGAACTGTTGTGTCCACACATACACTATCTTATCCTTTGTTAGTATATGTGCTAGGCTGTGAGCATCACTCATTATACCTGCTTTGCAATGTTGCCAACTTTTTGAACGCGAAGAAATATGAAGATACTTGTAGCGCTCAGTTCTTTTTAAATTTGTTTTTTGCTTAAAGGCCGTGATACACTATCCTACACAGTCGTGCGATCTACGAAAAAGTACATCAGTGGTATGATGGTGCTTATGAAAATTTTCAAAAGACAATAACAATTCATCACACCAGCCTTAAGTGCTCTAAACTCAAAATTTCAAATCTATTTTGTTTTGAGCATGTCTGTCATTTAAAAATTAAAATTGTGCATTTCAAGATGTTTTTATTTGTATTGTTAGAAAACTGATTCAAGGAATAACTTTAATATTCAATTTAATTAATGTAAAAAGTGTTTTATCTGACAAGAGAGAATTAAAATGGCACCAGCATTCGAAATAGAGTCGAATAGCGAAATTTTCATTATCAAATATATATGGAAAATGATTCACTTAATGCAGTTGAGAAACACTGAGTTCATTTTAGAGTTTTAGGAAGAAATAAAACCTTACAGAGATTCAGTTGATATAAATCTGTTTTAGAAACTAGCACAAATTGGCATACAAGTTCTGTCACATCCACATTTATATGCAGAAGTAGAAAATAATTAAGCTTCTATGAATTTCATTAAGTTTAAAGCATGTACCACAATATTCTGAAACGATAAACTCTGTGCTGTGAGAACAATGAAATACCAAACGATGTAGATTTTCAAGTAAACAGCAATGACGTACATATAAATTTTCAGCTTAAGATAAAAACTATGTTATGGTCAAGTTTTAAAAATGTTGAAAGATTTCCATATAATATATTGGTACATGCTCATGTATGAATTTATGCTCATGTAGAATATACTGTGGCATTCCATTTAAAATGTGAACACACTTTATATTAAATAGACATAGGCTCTATTTAATTAGTAGAAGAAAAAATTTTAAAATAAAAAATCAACATGATATAAACAATTTAGTAAATTGTAATTACTTATTAAACATCACAAAAGTTTTTTAAATTCATTTTATGAAATTGTAAATAAATGTGTACTACGTTACAATTCTACCGGTTAAGTCTTTGTTATTTTCAACTTGAAGAAAGTTGAAAATATATAACTGAAACACATAAAATTTAAAAATCGATGTACAATTTATTGAAATTATGGTATCGATATGTGCATATGCGTATATAAACGCAATGAAACAAATATTTACATATGTATGTATGTATATATTAAAAAAAATCAACACAGTTTAGACAGATATACATATGTACATACATATGTATCGTAGATCTCTAAAGTACTTTAAACTTATTTTTTGTTATAGAAAAGTTATATGAAATTGTTCTCTTTATTTATTTATATCTTTATTTTTGTCAGTTATACGCTAAATAAATTCACTTTTCGTATAGGAACTGTTATATTCTTATGAAAGGAAAGTTTGGTATGTTCGTTCTTTTTGGTGTTTTTTTAGCATATGTTCTTTAATATATGATTCTCTTTTTGAAATATAAGATTGGCTTTAATAAAAGTAAAACATATTAAATTTAGTACCTTTTCATTTAACTTAAGTGTTTTTCCTGGTTGCAGTGCTTTTTGAAATCTAAAAGTTGACAGCATTGTTCCCCGTTATAGAAAATTGAGAGTGCGCTCACCGCCAGTGCTGTCAGATGTAGAGATTTGTCACCAAATGCGACGTTCAAACTTCGTTTTTAACGATGAAAATTTTGAAGTGGCTTTTGTCTATTTATTTGGCAATATTTCAATTCGTTGGCGATATTTTTAGCATATACATATGTATGTAGTTAATAATATGGATTAATGTTACAAATATGGCAAATAAACATAAAATAATTCATTCAAGAGAGAGTTGATTTCTAAATTTTAAGTTTGATTTTTATGAAACATAGTACGAAAAACTTCGTTTTATGAATTGGAACTAGCATTTTGGATAATAAAGTATAAAAAGACGTATACCATTATACCATTAAGCACTTAAGTTACTGAAAATAATGACGAATACAATAATTTGATTCAATAATTGGCACGTGTACTTAAAAAATTCTTAAGTAAATACAGTTTGTATATTATCATTAACTTCTGTTATTGTAAATTTTTTTTTGTTTATAATTTAACAATATTTGTTAAATAAAGATATGTATATTTTCATATACTATATAATACTTTATTATATTGGCGATACTCGACAACTAATTTAGCGAGGAGGCTAAAAACAAATCTGGTATTACTGGCTAGCATTGATCAAGAATGATGCACATATGTATATACATTGTATATTATACAAGAATGATAGAAAAACAGATTACGACATCACGCACACAAAATTTTATTCTTCTGCGCAGGTAGGTGAAATGACGTCACGACTCTCAAAAAATATGTCAACATAACAGTGGGGCAAATTATTATTTTTGTTAAAAAAAAATAAAATGAAAAAAATATATTTTATTTATTTATATTACGTTGTTGTTTTATTTAATTTTCTTTTACGCTTATTTATATTTTGGGACATTTCTGCATTAAGAGACCGTATTCTAAAATACATTCTGCATCTAAAAAAAAGTCTTTTTACTTCTTCACTTGCTTTTATATTCCTTGCTTCCGCCAAGTGCTTTTCTAAATATCCCTTTGTAGCAAGTAACTTATCCCCATTTAGTTTTACAAAAATTTCATCACAAGATTTTAACGTTTCCATTAAAGTGTTTGATGGAATACTTAACCCACCTTCATTTAAATGTCTAACCCATGAGTATGTCGAGTCCTCTACAGGCTTAGCAACGAGACTGGGATCTTCGTTTTTTAATTTGTTGCAAATATAGCCGGAAAAATTCTCCAAACCATCATAATTCAGGTTTTCCACCTCCTTCTCATAATTTTCTTTTGGCAAATCGTTTTGCTCTATGCTGGGATTAATATTTTTAAATATTTTACCTTAAGAAATCAAACGAAACTTTAAAAACTGTATGATTTTAAATTGTTAGTTTAAATTTACCTGTTAATGAACAATGTACGTCCTCCAAATCGGGAGTATTGTCTATCTCTACATTTGCATTACTGCCCAAGATGCCTTCGTTGTACTCCAAAATATATGACCGAAGTCTATATTTAAATTCTTGACGATCGGGATGGTCATGAAGACCTCCCTTAGATCTTATTATCCCAAAAAAATTCTCAAGAACATCCTGATTTAGGCGATATGTTAAGACGTAGTCTATATTATAATGATTCTTTAGTTCATCGTGGAGCATCTTCAATGCGTTATTTGATTGAATAATGCCTGTGAAATAAATGTTTTACAATAGATACATTTTTTAAAGTTTAAATTAAATGTATGTGTACCTTTTTGAAATGGTAAGAGCGTATTTTTGCCTATCGCACGAATATGTAACATCATTTGCGACATATTATTTAACGTCTCATTTTGTATTCCAAGTGACAAGCCGTATGCGTGTAATCGCTCTCTTGCGTCCTCTCTTGGTACCCTTGAATTCATTATATCAAACCAGTCATTCGTCTAGTAAAAAATTTATAATGATTTTATTATATTTTAAAATAAAATATCTCATTACCAATTTGAAGAACTGACTGCATTCACTCCAATTTATATCACTCAAAAATCCTAAACTGGCTGCTCGTGTAATTGATTGAGCAACTGTATGTGAGAACAGCTTCGTAGCCAGTTTAACTTTCTGTTTTTCAGCTCCAGCAACGCTTAGATAATGTACTGATATTTTGTTTGTGATTTTTAAGTCACTAGATTGAAGCGATAAAAGATTTAAAATAATATCCTTCTTAACTTCTTTGCCGTTAATGATAAACCCGTCGTCAATAAAATGGTTTCTTAACAGTTTAATCATATGTGGAAGTATATAGGAATTGCTTGTTCTCCCAGAAAGCAATTAAAATAGATAATGTAGATAACTGTAAGCTATAGCCAGGTTTGTGTCTTCGCTAAATACTGGTATGAGAGTTGCCATATGATGGCGAAAAATGGTAAAAGGAGTATGTATTTGCTAAATAGTGGTGTGAGTGTTGCCATAGTCAGACGGAAAAAAGGGGTAAAAGGATAGTGAATTGGATAAATTTAGTATATTTACGTCATATGGCAGTGCTGTGAAGAGGTAAAATGTGTGTGAGTTGGCTAAGTCTTGATCACTGTGGCTGAGCTTACCCCAAAAGTAATTAAGTTTATCTTAATGGGTTTTGGGGTGAGCATTAGTGTACAAGAATAAATGTAGGTGTCAGTAGTGGAGAAATAATAATGGTTATGAGTCTTTGCTTAACAAAAGGCAAAATAAGTTTACCTTAATGGGTTTTGGGGTGAGCATTAGTGTACAAGAATAAGTGTAGGTGTCACTAGTGGAGAAATAATAATGGTTATGAGTCTTTGCTTAACAAAAGGTAAAATAAGTTTACCTTAATGGGAGTTGGATGAGCAGTAGTGGAGAAAATAGTAGCGGTTTATGAGTTGGTTAAATCTTGATCAATGAGGCTTGGTTTATGGTGGTGAACACTAACGGTCTTTCCCACGATGTCAGCAGAATTCGATCGAACGATTTTTGTGACATCGTAGGACAGGCCGTAAATGAAGTTGGGATTTGTATTTAATGTTTAAAAGTATGTACCCATAAATTTTAGTTGAACTTGAATATGTATTTTGTGTTGTTATAGAGCGAACCGCAGCACAAAAAATATTAGAATTTGTTTTCGTATTATTTTCGAATGTTTTGAGAATGGTAACGGCTAACAATAGTTTGTTTTGTATGCATGCAGGAAAGATTGAAAAGAAAGTATTTGATTTTATGTACATACATATGTATGTATATATGTATGTATGTATATATGTATGTTATTTAGTAAAGGCACATGTAATGTATTCGTATAAAATTTCTAATTGATATTTTTAGTTGATATTTTTGTTTAATAATTTGCATATGTCAATTCTATTTTTGTTTAATAATTCGCATATGTTAATTCTATTTTTGTTTAATAATTTGCATATGTTAATTCTATTATTTATTATATATTTAGTTTTGTTAGACATTTTAGTGCGGAAATGCATAAAAATTAGACGAATTACTAGATTTGTTAATGCATGTGCAAATAGAAAATATGTTAATAAGGGTTAGGATTTTATAAGTAAACGATCGTGAGTGGAATAGGAAAGGGTTTAAAATGTAGTGAATTTGGTCAGCGTTACACGTGTATGTATGTATGTAATTGTATGTATGTATGTATGTATGTATGTATGTATGTATGTATGTATGTATGTATGTATGTATGTACATATGTATGTACATATGTATGGATGGATAGCAGTGGATGTGTGTATGGATATGAGTGTGGAGTGAGGGAACAAATGCAATGTCTATGTGCATTAGCTTATCTCTTGATATTTTGTTTGTATTACGTTGTTGTTGTTGATGATTTTGTTTTTAGTATAAATGTCGAATCGTGGAACATTTTAAACTTAGTCAGTCAAGTTGCATTCATCGATTTCATTGATCGTTCTTATTAAAGTGAAAAGAAGACATGCAAAATAAGAACAAACGTGTAAATAAAGAATATATTCTTCATAATACTAAATAAATAAATCGATTTCATTGATCGTTCTTATTAAAGTGAAAAGAAGAAGTGCCAAAGAAGAACCAAACTGTAAATAAAGAACAAATTCTTCATTATACTAAATAAATAAATAAATAAATAAATATAACATATACATTAATCAGTGGAAAAATATTTAAAAAAATGAGTTTCAAGTGCAGTATTTGTTCAAATGCATACTCACGTATGCTAAAGTTAAATAACCATTTACTGGTGCATAGGCCCTGTACATATTGCGGCCATGTCTCTTTAACCACATTCGAGAAAAAAGAACATGCTAAGATCCATGAGTGCCAAGATGAACAGCAGGATCCTCCGTCCACATCAACAGCAGCAGCGAAACGGAAGATTGCTGAAGATTTTAAAATGCCAAAAATTCAGCGGCTTGAGGAGGGACCCCTTGTAAGATGTGAGACTTGTAATGTGGATATAAATTCTAGCAAATGGTTCAACCACTGCGGAAAAGATTATCATAGGATTAATCTGAATAAATTTTTTGGAAACAAGATAATGTTGGTTAAAAGTGCTTTTAATTGTCGAATTCAATCCTACCGCTTTCCCAAAGGTGACAATGACTTAAATTTAGAAAATTATTTAAGAGATGGAAGCGTAATGTTTGAAAAATTGCTAAACTGTAGCTTAGCTGTACACTTTCTAGTAAAATTCAATTTGGAATTAACAGCTCGCTATAAATTACCTGCGAATCCTACAAATGCCAAATGATGTAAACAGAAGCAGATTTAATTACAACAGCAATAATTCGGGAAACGAGAATCGGCCCGGCCAAGATTAATGGACCGGAATGCCGAAAAATGTAGAGAAATTACTAATAAAAAAAATGAAAATAAAACACAACACCCCGTAGGAACTAACTATGAAGATAAAGCTTTTAATTTAGATATACACTTGACAGAGGAGCAGGATAATCAGAAACAGGAAGACAAGGATAACACCAAATTAATATCTGGTGCAAGACGCACAGATTTTGTAAGAAAATACCTGAATAATACGGCAATGATGACATGTAATGATATAAATAATAGAATAATTAAGGACGGAAACGTCGCAGAACATCACATAAACCACTCAGAGTATAAAAATGAACTGAGACTGGAGAATGATGTTAGTAGCAACGAAAGTTGTGAGATAAACGATGCGTATATAAGCTTTCCTTGTAGAGAGGCAAAAGAGGAAAAATTACTACTGTTGGTAGACTCAGGCGCTGATACTACACTAGTAAAGGAAGAAGCTTTGACATCGTGCATAAAAGTTAATGAAAAGGAGAAGAAATCCTTGTCAGGAGCCTTTGGAGGAAACATGAGTACCAAAGGAAGTATAACTGTGAACCATAAATACGTGGACAAACTAAGTTTTAAAATGCACATAGTACCAAAGGGCACAATTTTGCCAGCAGATGGTTTGCTGGGCCGAGATATGATGTGGAATAGGTCGGTTACCGACACAATAAACAAAAACATAAAATTTTTTGACAACCAGAGGGAAATAGTTTCCTTGCAACTTGTTTCAGAAATTCCTTCGTTATATATATCCGAAAATTTTTCTATAAAAGGACGTTCCCAGGGAGTTGTATCAGTAGTAGTAACCAAGGCTACGGGAGAAATAATAGTAAACAAACTACAAATTTTACCAGGGGTTTTTGTGGGCGAAACCCTAACATCAATCAGAGGGGGAATAGCATTTATTCCAATTCTAAACACCAACAACTATACAGTAGACATAAATAAGAAAATAATGTTAAGTTATGAAAATCCTGAGGACTACCAGATAAAATCAACAACAGCCATTAATACAATAAACACTGCGGACAACAAAGAAAGAACCAAATTACTATTGGAAACAGTACAGCTTTCCGCAGATTTGAATCCGGAAGAGAGATTATCGATCGAGAGCATTTTGAAATCATACGATGACGTGTTTCAATTACCCGGAGATAATCTAACTCACACAAATGTACTTAAACATAAAATCCCAACTGATTCTACTCAACCCCCAATAAATACTAAGCAATATAGACTACCTGAGGTCCACCGAAATGAAGTGAATAGACAAGTAGACCAGATGGTCAAAGATGGAATTATCTCTCCCAGTACTTCCCCTTGGAATTCTCCAATACTCCTAGTACCAAAAAAGGCAGGAAAGGACGGAGAGAAAAAATGGCGCTTAGTAGTAGATTTCAGAAAATGGAACGAGGCCACAATAAAGCAAGTCTTCCCCATACCAAGAATTGACGAAATCCTAGACCAACTGGGATACAGCCGATATTTTTCTACCCTCGATCTAGCGAGTGGATACCACCAAGTTTTAATGGACCCAAGGGACAGACAAAAAACCGCTTTTAGCACCAATTTGGGACATTTTGAGTTTAATCGTATGCCTTTCGGATTAACAGGCGCACCAGCCACTTTTCAAAGAATCATGAACTCGATATTAACGGGTCTACAAGGAATCGACTGTTTCGTCTATCTGGACGATATAGTAATCTACGGCAGAAACCTAGCGGATCACCAATTAAGGCTCAAGAGAGTATTAGATATATTAAGAAGGTACAACCTTAAGTTACACCCCGAAAAATGTCATTTCCTTCAAAGGGAGGTAGTTTATCTAGGCCACCAATGTTCGGAAAATGTAGTCCTACCGGATCCCCATAAAACGAAAGCATTAAAAAACATTCCACCTCCTAGAAGTATCAAAGACTTGCAAGCATTTCTAGGATTGATCAACTACTACAGGAAGTTTATACCAAACTCATCCGAAATTGCCTTACCCCTAAACAAACTACTATATTTTGCAAGCAGAGTACTAAGTGTCACAGAAAAACGATACTCTACAATAGAAAAGGAGTTGCTTGCCATCGTATGGGCAACAAAAACTTTTAGGCCATATTTACTCGGGAGACACTTCACCATTTTTACAGACCACAAACCCCTCAAGGGTATAGCTAATCTGAAAGATCAAGAAGGCAGGTTGGGGCGCCTTAGACTAAAACTTTTAGAATATGATTTCGAGATACGGTATAAATCAGGAAAAACGAATCAAAACGCTGATGCCCTCAGTCGCCTTCCAATAGAGAGAATAAATGTAGGGGCAATAACTAGATCATAAGCTCGAGAATTACAAAACAAACAGAATGGAGTGAATGAAGAAATTATGCATCAAACAGAGGTAAATCAGGATATGGGAGAGGAAGATATGGCTGTTTATTTAACGAATGCAGAAGATATAAATAAAGTAATAAAAACATTCCACGATACACCTTTGGGTGGACACCAAGGGACATTCAAAACTTATTCCCGCATCAGGAATCAGTATAAATGGGCCGGCATGTATCGACAAATAAAAAATTATGTAACAACGTGTAGCCTATGCCAGAAAAACAAATGTTCGAAAGTTGAAAAAATGCCATTGGTAATAACAAGCACTTCAAGTAAGCCTTTCGAGAAAGTTTTCATGGACCTGGTAGGTCCGTTGCCAGAATCAGCTAGGGGAAACAAATACATCGTCACCTTTCAAGACGATTTTTCAAAATTTTTCGCATGTGCAGCCGTGCCTGACGCAGAGGCACCAACTGTAGCTAAAGTCTTTTTTAAGGAAATAATTTCAAGATACTTCATTCCCAAGGTGTTGGTAACAGATAATGGTTCAAACTTCACATCCAGATTATTCAAGGAAACGTGTAAGATGCTAAGAATAAAGAAACTACTAACTACTCCTTATCATCCACAAGCGAATGGAGCTTTAGAACGAGCTCATCGACCATTGGCCGAATTTCTGAGAAATTTCGTTAACCTGGATGGTACCAACTGGGACGACTGGACTCATCACGCCATGCATGTGTATAATAATAGCAAACATTCAACAACAAAACAAACACCGACGAGAGTGTTATTTGGGTTTGAATTTGAAATGCCCATCTCTTTGAAAATATCCCCGACACCACTATACAACGCGGATGATTATAGCAAAATTCTGAAATATCAAATCCAACGTTCACATGAAATCGTTAGAGAGAACCAAGAGAGGGCAAAATTAAGAGCAAAACAGTATTATGATAAGGGTTCAAAGGACAGAGAATATAAAATAGGTCAAAAGGTTTGGTTAAAGAATCAAACTAGAAAGAATAAATTGTCACCCTTATGGTTAGGACCATATGAAGTTATAGACATACCAACACGTGTAAACATAAAATTGAGAGTAAAAAAGTGTGAAAAGGTCTACCATAAGAATTTAGTAAAACCCTATAAGGAACGGCATTTAATATAAGGTATATGGTAATTAATCATCCAGTTACGATCCAGGCTATTTAGTTATGAATTTATTGATTTTTAGTTATTTTACTTCTTTTTTTTACTTCAAATGCAGCCAATTGTGTAAAGAATTCATTTCCGGGTACCTTAAAAAAAACAAAAAACACAAATATGCTTACTAAAACGTTTCTTCAAATAATAAAAAAAAAAAAAAGTTAGTTGAATAAACCCTCGCTACAATACGTAATTGCAATTAAACAAAATTGTTGACAAAAGGAAAATGATACAAAAAAAAAAACAAAAAATGTTTAACTGCAATATGAGTTTTGGGAAAGTTAAGCTAGGTCAGTTATGCATTGTACGGTTTGAAGTCAACAATCTGAAGTACCAAAGTGCTGACGACATATTTATTTGTCCTACACGCGTATATATGCACACCTGTTGTCATATTTTTGTTTTTTATTCTTTTATACAACTTTATGTTGACATACTTTAAATTTGATGACCATTTATACTTAATAATTTTATATTGAAAAAAAATATAATAGCAATAATCATAAACAGTAATTATTCCAAAAGAAAACTAATGAAATTGCAAAGGCAAAATACATAGTTAAATTATGCATCTTTAAGAAAAAAAAAATATATATATATTGAAAATCTATACTTGTATGGTCAATTATTTAGCTGCTAAAATTAAATAAACATAATGATAGCGAAAGAAAAATGTTTGTATTTGAAACAAAACATCCAAAAGTATTATTACATATTATATTATATTATAGCATAAGATCAATTACGTTTAAGATTATAACATACTATGTAAAAGCATTTGATCCAATTAGTGTTTTTGGAAAATATCTATAACTAGATATTTTCTTCCGCCAAGGGGGGAGGGATGTTGTGAATCAGAATTGAACAACCCTCGTACCCGTACATTGCACTAATTTGTTAACGCAGCAACAACCAGTTCATTCACTTGGTTGTTTGTTAAATTCTTTGCGTTGACAAATTGTGCAATAGCGATATTTCGTAATTGGGTCAAAAGCTTAATAATATTAAGTACTTTAGCAAGTAAGCATAATAATATTAACTATTAAGCATAATATTAATATATTAAATTATGATTAAGTTTTGTATAAATAGTTCATGTTAAGAAACCAAATGAGCAGTTGTAGTTTGTTAGTTGAAGACAGTTGTAATTAGTTAGTAAGGGCAGTTGTAATTAGTCAGTGGTAATTAGTTAGTTGTAATTATGGTCTTCTATTTTTGCAGTCAAGAAGTTAGAGTCATACCTGCGATTCCCACGGGACCCTCCAGGTTTAAATTTGTAAAGTAAAAATAATAAGATACTAGTTTTTATTAATAAATCCCTTTTAATATACAAAAGAAAAATCCGTTTTTAAATTCAACACAACAATAGGGATGAAAACGTAAATGTAGGTGCACATTTTGTGAATTCTATAATTATTGAATGTAGGGATATTTACAAAAAACATTTTGAAAATGTTTTATCAATGACCCCCTTAACTCCTTTAGAAGAAGAACTTTTTGAAAGTGCTAGAGATTGCGAAGAAGATTGAGAAGATCACTGCCATTTTTCAGGTAAATATAGAGGGGCAGCACACAAATCGTGCAATTTAAATTATAAAGTGTCAAAGTTTATACCAATTTTATTTCACAACTTCTCCTCTTACGATTGCCATTTATTCGTGAAAGAATTATTAAATGTGAAAGGAAATACAAACGTAATACCTTTGACTAAGGAACGTTATATTTCCTTATCTCATACTATAGAGGTATATAGTTCCGATGAAATTGACACTGGAAAGAAGCAGAAACATGTTGAGTTAAGGTTTCTAGATTCTTTCAGGTTTATGGCATCTAGTTTAGACACTTTAGCTGGAAACTTATCTGATAAAGATTTAAAAACAGTTAAAAGGTTTTTCCCACAACAAGATGATTTTAATCTCATGAAGCGAAAAGGCACTTTTCCATATGAGTATGTTGATACATATTCCAAATTGGATGATGAAAAACTCCCTGGAATTAATGATTTTTTTTCTGAACTGAATAATAAAAAATGTTCAGAAGAATACTATTTACATGCGCAAAAAGTATGGGAAACATTTAGTTGTAGAACCATACGCGATTACATGAGTTTGTACCTTAAAACTGATGTTCTTTTGCTGACAGACATTTTTGAAAACTTTCGAAAAGTTTGCAAAAAAATACATTGTCTTGATCCACCTCATTATTATACACTCCCAGGTCTGTCTTGGGATGCAATGTTAAAGCATACAAAAATTGAGTTAGAACTTCTGACAGATATGGAAATGTATAATTTCATCAAACGTGGCATTCGAGGTGGTCTTACACAGTGCTGTAAAAGACATAGTAAGGCAAATCATAAGTATCTGAGTACTTATGATAAAACAAAACCCTCTGAGTATATTTTATACTTAGATGCAAATAACCTTTACGGTTGGGCTATGTCTGAATATCTTCCGTCAGGTGGTTTTTCATGGACAAATGAGTTTATACACCCACATGACATTCCATCTAATTCGGAAATAGGTTATATATATGAAGTTGACCTAGTTTACCCTTCTGATTGTCATGATCGCCACAATGACTTACCATTTTGTGCTGAAAACAAAATAATTGGCGGAAGTAAGCATGAAAAATTAGTAATAAATAAAAAGAAGTATATAATACATTATAAAACCTTGGAACAATGTTTGAGTAATGGTGTAGTTTTGGAGAAAGTTTACCGCATTCTTCAATTCAAACAAAGACCATGGTTGAAATCATATATTTATTTAAATAGACAGTATAGAGCCAGAGCTAATAATTCATTCGAAAAAGACTTTTTCAAATTATTAAATAATGCTGTGTATGGCAAAACCATGGAAAATGTTGACAAGCGGAAAGATGTACACTTACGTAGTGAATGGAGTCGTACTAACCGCAACCATTTAGGTATAGGAGAACTGATATCCAAACCGAATTTTCATAGCATATCACAATTTACAGACTCAATGTGGGCTATACAAATGAATAAAACTGTAACATATTATAATAAGCCCATTTATTTAGGTTTCTGCATATTAGAACTATCAAAGTGGAAAATGTATGATTTCCACTATAGCTACATGAAACCGAAATATGAAGAGAAAGTAAATTTTAACTATATGGATACAGACTCCTTTATCTATTCTATTCAAACTGATGATTTCTATAGTGACATAAGGGATGATTTGAAAGATCGTTTTGACACTTCGTCATACGCAGAAAATAATCCTTTTTATTTCCCGCTCTTAAATAAGAAGGTATTGGGTATGATGAAGGATGAAACAGAGGGGAAGTTTATAACCGAATTTGTTGGACTAGCACCAAAAGTTTATTCATACACTACTGAAGGTGGTGAAAATGTTAATAAGGCAAAGGGGGTTAAGAAGTGCATTGTAAATAATTATACTCTAGATGTATATAAAAATGTTTTATTTACAAAACAAGAAATTAGATCATGTATGCAAACATTTACGTCAAAATTACATACTATTTTAACCAGAGAAACAAATAAAGTAGCCTTAAGTTGTAAAGATACAAAACGTAGAATAAGTAATAATAATATTAACACATATGCGTGGCACCATTACGAATTAGAAAGCTGTAATGGTGATGTATAATTAGATTTGTTAATAAAAGAAATAGAAAGGAGTAACGCAAATTCAAATGCTTTGAATTTATTAATTAATCAAATAGAAAATTTAGAATAATAAGTGATTATATATAAATACAGTAATGTTTTATAGCAAACACTTAAAATATTTGTAAAAATAAAATAAGAAAATTTGATTGTAAATATTAAATATTATATTTATCTGCAAACGTTGTACAATTTTGAAATATTTTTAAATTTAAGTAAGAAAAACTGTTGTAAATAAAAAAAAATTGTTATATTGATTTTGAAAATTTATTTTTCTTAATAAACGAATGCTCATTATCAACTACATTTTCCAATATGCAATAGAATTTTTAAAAATATTTGTAAATATAAAATAAGAAAATTTGATTGTAAATAATAAATATTATATTTATCTGCAAACGTTGTACCATTTTGAAATATTTTTAAATTTAAATAAGAAAAACTGTTTGTAAATAAAAAAAAATTGTTATATTGTTTTTTGAAAATTTCTTTATTAATTATTTATTTCATATACATGGGAAATGTGTAAGTATTACTATAAAGTGTTTAAATAATTTTTTGAACAATTCCAGTTAGTGGTGTATACTCCATCAATCGATCATAAAGAATCAAACAGTAGGCATTTGTATTTTGTGGTACCGGCTTACTAGTTTCAAACTCTATTTTAACATCAATAGGTCCGCTCTTTATCATTTCATTTTGATAGCTCACATCAATTACAATGATTGGTTTGTTTTTGAATTCTTCGCAGGTGAGAAGTGGTTGAGGTTCCCTCATATAGTAATTTTGTTGAAATTTTGCATACATATCATATAAAATTGCATAACGATTATCATCAAATTTAAGGTTCAAGTCATCATATGGATAAGAGTCTGAATTTAAGTGTACTTTAATATTTTTTAAGTCTGAATGAATATATTTATTATCATTTTCCAAAACTAATATTATAAATCTGGGCCTCTCTCTATTCAGTGATAACTTTACATTCCAATTGTGATTCCTCCCACCAACAAAAGTGGGATTGAAATAACAATCCCAGCTGCGAAATGCAATATGTAAACAAGAGCCACCTTTAATAATCTTCATTATTTGTAGTTTCTTAGAATCTGAAAGTTGAACGTGTGGAATTCTCCATGTTATGTTCGTAATTGATAAACTTAGAACTGCATTTGCATCTGTTGAATAATATGCATTTGCGTCACTTGAACTTCGTAGTAGAATAAGTTCATGTTTACTATTCAGTATAATTTTATTGAAATCTTCAGCAAATCCCATTAGTAATTTTAAAGGTACGCAAAAATTTAATTTAGATATAGCTAGTTCCTCAGAAACACACCATCCAGCATTTCTCATCATATTGCTTTCAAATTGATTTAATGAAACATAATTCTTGATTGTACTACATGTTCCCAAGTATCGGGTTCGATCAATTTCAACTCCATTAATTTCATAACGTTTTTCATCAAACAAATATGCAACACAATTATTCTTCAGTCTTACATTTGACGGTTCTTCGCCTTTACTATTCTTTATATTTCCTTCTATAAATAAAAAGCTTTCCGAAGGTAAAACATATAGGTCTTGAGTTTGAAATTTGTAAACGCACTAATAATCCCAAAATTATATTTTACTTATTTAGTAAAATATTTTTTTAATAAAATACATTGAAATTGATTATTGAGGGGTTTAGCTGGATCCTATGCGCATTTCACTGTTGCTAATGCAGATCATCAGGGAACCTTTACCCAAAGTTTCTTAGAACAACTAGAGTCATTATGTTATAAACTTTCATTTAAATAAATGAGAAGCTCAACAACAAATAACAAAGTTGAAACAAGAACTCAATAATCAACATGTTTTTTATTTTCTTACTTTACCATTACTACAATGGCTGACTTTTTTTCAGCATCAAATTGTAGATATAAAGAGTATGTAAAAAGAAAATAAATGTAAATAACAACAACAGCTATTCAAGATAGAGTGTTGCCACACAAGTATTTTTTTGACCGGGTGCCGTCAATAATCAATTTCAATGTATTTTATTAAAAAAATATTTTACTGAATAAGTAAAATATAATTTTGGGATTATTAGTGCGTTTACAAATTTCAAACTTAAATTGTAAAAATTCCCATAAAAACACTAATTATTAATTTGACGGCACCCGGTCAAAAAAATACTTGTGTGGCAACACTCTATCTTGAATAGCTGTTGTTGTTATTTACATTTATTTTCTTTTTACATACTCTTTATATCTACAATTTGATGCTGAAAAAAAGTCAGCCATTGTAGTAATGGTAAAGTAAGAAAATAAAAAACATGTTGATTATTGAGTTCTTGTTTCAACTTTGTTATTTGTTGTTGAGCTTCTCATTTATTTAAATGAAAGTTTATAACATAATGACTCTAGTTGTTCTAAGAAACTTTGGGTAAAGGTTCCCTGATGATCTGGATTAGCAACAGTGAAATGCACATAGGATCCAGCTAAACCCCTCAATAATCAATTTCAATGTATTTTATTAAAAAAATATTTTACTGAATAAGTAAAATATAAATTTGGGATTATTAGTGCGTTTACAAATTTCAAACTTAAATTGTAAAAATTCCCATAAAAACACTAATTATTAATTTGACGGCACCCGGTCAAAAAAGTACTTGTGTGGCAACACTCTATCTTGAATAGCTGTTGTTGTTATTTACATTTATTTTCTTTTTACATACTCTTTATATCTACAATTTGATGCTGAAAAAAAGTCAGCCATTGTAGTAATGATAAAGTAAGAAAATAAAAAACATGTTGATTATTGAGTTCTTGTTTCAACTTTGTTATTTGTTGTTGAGCTTCTCATTTATTTAAATGAAAGTTTATAACATAATGACTCTAGTGTTTCTAAGAAACTTTGGGTAAAGGTTCCCTGATGATCTGCATTAGCAACAGTGAAATGCGCATAGGATCCAGCTAAACCCCTCAATAATCAATTTCAATGTATTTTATTAAAAAAATATTTTACTGAATAAGTAAAATATAATTTTGGGATTATTAGTGCGTTTACAAATTTCAAACTTAAATTGTAAAAATTCCCATAAAAACACTAATTATTAATTTGACGGCACCCGGTCAAAAAAATACTTGTGTGGCAACACTCTATCTTGAATAGCTGTTGTTGTTATTTACATTTATTTTCTTTTTACATACTCTTTATATCTACAATTTGATGCTGAAAAAAAGTCAGCCATTGTAGTAATGGTAAAGTAAGAAAATAAAAAACATGTTGATTATTGAGTTCTTGTTTCAACTTTGTTATTTGTTGTTGAGCTTCTCATTTATTTAAATGAAAGTTTATAACATAATGACTCTAGTTGTTCTAAGAAACTTTGGGTAAAGGTTCCCTGATGATCTGCATTAGCAACAGTGAAATGCGCATAGGATCCAGCTAAACCCCTCAATAATCAATTTCAATGTATTTTATTAAAAAAATATTTTATTGAATAAGTAAAATATAATTTTGGGATTATTAGTGCGTTTACAAATTTCAAACTTAAATTGTAAAAATTCCCATAAAAACACTAATTATATAGGTCTTGCTTTTGTAGGGTAATTCGAATTTCATCATTGTTTTTAAATGACTGAATATATGGTACATAACTATGAAAGTCTTTTTTTTGTTATACTCTCGTCCGAAAGCGGTTGCTCCAATACGTTAAGTATATCAGACATTTTTGTTTACTTTAAATTTAAGTAGCTTTAAGAATCTTTTATTTTCTTCTGGTAACTTTGGTCTTATAGCTTTAACAGTACCTGTAGGAATGTTCAGATTGATATTTCTTCTTGTGGTTTTATTATAAATTATCATTTTTGTCTTGGCCTTAAATGCAACCTTAGTGTTATCTCTTCACCTCTAAAGTTTATTAAACGTCCCTCTTGATCAACAATCCAAATTTTAAGATATGTTATTTCCTTAACGTTTACTGGTAGATAAACTAGATTGTTAGGGTTCACGTCCAATTTATAACCTGGAGGAACGTCTAAGGCAAATTCGTGAAGTATATGTGCTGGAGAGTCATTCATGTATGCTCCTTGTATTATATTACATTGAATTTGTATATATTAGATTAGATTTGATTAGATAAATGTACTACTCCTGCCTTTAAAGATTTTTCTGCAAAACCAAGCAATTTACCAATTGATCGCGTTCGATTAAAATAAATTATGTCATGTGAAGAACTTATTTCTATTTGTAAAGTATTATTATTTGGTTCAATTATTATGGTTTTATTAAAATTATTTTTTTTATATTGTGTAGTTATGAAATCGACAATGTCTTGCAACTCATAAGACCCTATGAGAATTTCAATAACTGCATCTCCAATATGGAAAAGATTATTATCGTAGTCTACATTTGGAATAGAATTATATGAATGGAAGTCGATTAGGGAGCATTCATACTCATCCGTTAAAATTATAGGTGGGAAATAATTTGCTTTTAAAATGGAAGAGTTTCCGCTTAATGCTAATGTTATTGACATGGTGAATGCTCAATTGTAAATGAAATAATAATGCTTGCATATTTTATAATATTTCAGTTTTATTTATCCATGAATTATGTTGACTTGGGAAACCTAACCATTTAAAATATGCCTTATTTCCTCTAGTTCTCAATACTTTTTCAACCAAAAATGTATTCGGAAAACGTGTGCTATGTATTTCCTCCTTATAAAAGCCTCCTTTAATTTTATTTCCTTGATAGTCTTCTAACAAAAATGTTATAGGAAAAGTGTTCTGTATCGATCTTATTTTAAATATCTCTGTTGTCCAGTTTGGAGTGTATCCCTTCTCAAAAACGTTTTTGTATTTACTAATATGGACGTAATCTCCAACTTTATATCGTGAAGGTTTGAAAATTTTCAAATTACTATATACAGTATTCAAGAGATGCTTTTCATTCATATGAGTTACTTCATTTGGTGCCATTTTTATTTTTCCATGTTTTTTCTTATTGTACTGTTTAATCAAACTTTTATAAATATCAATCCATTTATAAGTTCCGTTGTTACTAAACTCTTTCCACATAATCTCTTTCAAGGTTCTATTGAAGCGTTCAACAATTGAAGCTTTCTTTACACTATATGTAGAGTAGTGATTAATTGAATATTTTCGCATCAACCCTCCAAACTCTTTATTGAAAAATTCTCTACCATCATCTGTCTGTAAATTTTTAGGAACACGCCCCATAACAAGTATTTTCTTGAATGCATTACAAACTTCTGAGGCAGTTTTAGATTTAATTGCTTCAGCCAACGCATATTTTGAAAATGTATCTATGACAGTTAACATATATTTATAACCATTATTATATGCTGAATAATTTCCCATTTCTACCAAGTCGGCTTGCCAGAGATCATCAATTCCTTTCATAATAACTCTGCGTCGTAAGAAGTTCTTCCGAGCTCGTGAATGAAGCTCATTAACTACTGCTCTTTTTTCCATAGTATGGTGATATTGTTGTCATTACGTTATATATATCCGCTATTTTCTTATTTAAATCTTTTATTTCACTTCTTAGCAGCACAACTTCTTCACTTATTCCCCTTTTTAAATTCTCTTTCATGTGTCTTATTTGTAAAGTCAAATAAGCTTTGTTAACAGCATCAAGTCCATCTAAAGGTGAAGCTACGTTTATAATCCTTTTATTGTCAATGTTTATTTTATTTCCATCCAGTATAAAACCAAAATGCTTCAAGAGGTATTTTCTTCTTCCTTCGTTACTAGACCTTTGATTAAAATAATGACCGAATTTGTCGACAGTTATACTCTTTGTTTTATCACCTCTACTCCATTATATTTGCTTCTCTCAATTCTTCAATTATTGATACTATTTCATTAGAATGATTATTATTGCCAGCTTGTTGTGATGCTATTAACAGTCTCAATCGATCTACAATTTCATTAGGATTGTCCCAGTATATATAGTTTGGTTTATTAAGATTTACTCTCATTAAACCTTCACCAATTTTTTATTCTTGAAGCCTCTATTTCCTTTAAGTCGGTTACTGGGATCGTAGTTTACTCTATGTGCATTTGTATCAAGTAAAATTTGTTTATAAATATCTAGTTCAGTTGAGTCATACTGTTGCGGCCTTTTGTGAAACAGTAATAAGTAAAGGCCTGGAGTTAATGCCCAAGATTTATTTCCTATGGTTATTTTGTCATCACTTAGCTTAAGATATGAATTTCCAAATTTCCAATCACCATTTTCATCCTTATAAGGTCCAAATATGGTATCGAATTTATTGTTTTCAAACAAATCTGTTAAATTAAATTTCCAATCATTATCTTGGGAATAAAATGATTCATTCAAGTGTGAATCTTCTTTATTTTCACTTTTTCCTGGTAAAGGACTAAAACACTCTTTTTTAGTGGGAGTACTGGTAATAATCTTTTTCTGGTGTCCTTTAATTTTATTATAATTTTCAGATTTAATTCTTTCATCAGAAAATTTCATTGGATCCAATGAATCATCAGATAACTTTACAAGTTTTTTAAGTGGTTCTGTTATAGGTTTAAATGTATGTTCTAATTTATTAAACGATTCTGCTTCACCTTGTTTGATACTATCGAATTTCTTTTTTAGAACTTTTCTTGATTTAACCAATTCTTTTAATATACTTTCTTCCATGTTGGGTTGCTGGAGAATAGCTTAGCTAGTTACAAACTGATTTTGGAAACAGCAAAACAGCTTTTTCAAACAGCAAAACAGCTTTTTAAACAGCTAAACAGCTTTTTAAAACAGCTTAACAGCTTTTTGAAACAGCTTAACAGCTTTTTGAAACAGCAAAACAGCTTTTTTAAACAGCTAAACAGCCTTTTGAAACAGCTTAACAGCTTTTTTAAACAGCTAAACAGCCTTTTGAAACAGCTTAACAGCTTTTTTAAACAGCTTAACAGCTTTTTGAAACAGCTAAACAGCCTTTTGAAACAGCTTAACAGCTTTTTTTAACAGCTTATTGAAACAGCAAAACAGCTTTTTTAAACAGCTAAACAGATTTTGAAACAGGTAAGCCAGCTTTTAATTAGAAAATGTCCGCAGCAGTTGGATGAATATTTATTACTAATGTTGAATGAAAACATCAAAGCCTTTTCTATAGCGCCCATTCCACACATCATCATCCTTACTGATCACAAGAAATCCATATTTTTCCTTCCAACATTCATTGCATATATTCTGAAACATTTTGGGACTAATATCACTTCCAACATGATCATTATAAATATGTTTTAAATTTAAGTCGTCTTGTTTAAACACTATGATAAAGTTTGCATTATCTCGTACTAAATGTTTTGGAATACGTGTATACGTTTGACACAAATAAAACGAATCTATATCTTTATGACGACCCATACAAAAATATGATCTAATATTATTCTGTTTTTCGCATGCAACATCATCAAAAATCATTATAGAGCTTCCCTTTGCCTTATCAGGTGATATGACATCTTCATTCTCTGTAAATGTGTAAAGACCCATTCCCTTTACTGATGAAATAAGTTTTTCAAGGTACTTATATTTTGGCTGTTGTAATGATTTTGAATACAAGTAAATATTTTTAAACTTTAATCCATTCGGGCTTTCGATTAAACTGAGCATTACATTTGTTTTCCCGCAATTAGATGGACCTACTATTAATGCTCTTATAGAATTTGGTAACAGGCAACTGTGTTTAGTTCGGCTATTGTATTCAATGAAATCAAAATTTCTTACTAAGATATTTGAATGTTGCTTAATCAAATGCATCTTTACAACTAACAGTTATTTTAAAATTTAATTCATTCACAATCATATATATGTATATTGACAACTTTGAATTTATTTACAGAAATAATTAAAAGTATAAATGATTGTGTATTCAAGTAAAAAATTTAATGCAAAACAGACTGTTCAAGGAAAAGGACTCGTAAATAGTTTGATTAATTCACTACCAGTTGAACTTCATTTACCTGGATATCAATTTTGTGGACCTGGAACAAAATTAGAAAAACGGTTGAAGAGAGGAGATAGAGGAATTAATCCATTGGATGCTGCTTGTCGAGTTCATGATATTGCTTATTCTCAGAGTACTGATATTAAAAAACGTCATCAGGCGGATAGAGAACTAGCTAATAAAGCTTGGGAAAGGGTAACAGCTGAAGACAGCACATTCGGAGAAAAAATAAATTCGTACCTTGTAACAAACGCAATGAAATCTAAAGTGAAATTTGGTTTGGGTGTTAAATCCAAAAACTTTAAGAAAAATTGTAAGCAAAACCATTTTCGTAATGCAATTAAAGCAGCTACAACTATCTTAAAGAAAAATAAGCCTACAGATATAAACGATGCTATACAACTTGCACGAAATGTTATTAAACATTCTTTTCTTGGGAAAAAATCTGAAGTAAAAGTTCCAAGAATTATTAGAGTTCCCAAAATTGGCGGCTTATTACCTTTGATACCGATACTTACAGCACTTGGAACATTAGGTGCAATGGCTTCTGGAGGTTCACGAATTGCTAAAGCTATTACTATAGCTAAAAATGGTAGAGAACAGCTGGAAGAAAGTAAACGACATAACAGAGCATTAGAGGAAATAGCAATAGGAAAAGGTCTCTATCTTAAACCTTATAAAAAGGGATATGGAATATTTTATACGAAAACTACACCAAAAAACTATTAAAGCAGCTACCCAAAAGACCACTAACAGATATGGATTTAAAAACTTTTGGAAAGAAGTATATTCATCACTTTAGAGGAGTTTATATGAGAGATGAACTTCCTAATATTCCACGGAGGATAGAATGTGGAATTATCAACTTAGACTCTAATAACGGAGATGGTACACATTGGGTAGCATATTATAAAAATAATGATAAGGTGGAATATTTTGATAGTTTTGGTAATCTTCAACCACCCTTAGAAGTATTAAGATATTTGGGAAACAATATAAAGTATAACTATAAGAGATATCAGAAATTGAATGCATTTAATTGTGGACATTTATGTTTAAACTTTTTAATAAAATACGAAATAAAAAACTATGCGGAATAAAAAAAGAAAAATAAACACACATAATTTGTTTAATTAATTTATTTATAGCTTCATTTCATTTATTATCCATTCTTAACAATAGTCTGTGTATTTTTACATCTGTTAAAATTTTGCTTTGCATTTTTTTTCCTATTTCGTAACAAAGACGTGTCAGATCAACTTCAATATCTCTTTCATTAATTCCTTTTATGTCGCTTAGTTGTATATTAGTTTTTCTCAATACTGAACACGTTGGAATGTAGTAGTCATAATAAAAATGTAGAATTTGCTTCCTGAGCATGCCGTTCCAACAAATAATTGAAGTTAAGAATATTCCAACCCCAATTAGAGATTTCCATGTATCTGGCTCTATTTTAATTTTGTAGTTGTCCTGTTGAATAATTAAGCGATAGCTACCGTTTTTATATTGAAATATATAGGCGGTATTCCTTTCAGTAGTGTCATCTATTAAATTGACTGAATTTAAAAATTCTCTTTGAGAAAGGACACTGCTAATATAAGTTTTATAGTGCATTAAACGTAGCCACTCTTCCCGATCCAATCCAATAAAATGTTTATTTTTATAATGTAGCCATATCATTGGCTTAAATCCATTTAGAGTTGAAAACCCACAAGAAATTTTTAATTTTAAATTCAGGAAGTACTCCAGCTCAAAAACCACATCCTGTATTTGAGGTTTCTTTGGTTGTTCAAAAAAATTTCTCATTTTATTTTCCATTTTCAAAAGAGAGTATTAATTTTTTTTACTATACACCTCGGAAGTAAATTTTAAACTGATGATGACTTCACTCTAAAAAATCCCTTTATATTGAAAATATTTTGAGTACTATGCTCTACTTACTTATCTATGTGCTTACATACATACATACATACAATTACATACATACATATATGTATGTTGTCTCAACGTTTCTAAGAAAAAATAAAACATGTAATTTATGTTTCCTTTTAAATATTTTATTTTTTTTTAATAAAAAATTATAAAATTTAATTTGGTTGAAAATATTGTTTTAAATGTTTATTAATTCATTTCAATCTTACTTTCGGTTAAAGGTGGCAGTCGATAAAATGTGATGAAATAAGCTTCTATATTTGTCAATAATCTTCTTCACCCTTAGTCTTTTCATATGAAAAAAGTAGCATGTACACATGCCAACAACGTCTTCATTTGAATTGTCGTCATGAGAGCAAGGTATCTTATCATCAAAATTCTCGTAATCAGTTTTGAATGCTCGAAGAAAAGACAGATGTTCTTCGAAAATTATATTTCCGAACTCTTGTAAAAAATCATTTATAAAATCCATCGTTCCAGTTTAAAATCTTAATGAAAACTACTCATTGATTTGTTAAATCTTCGTATTATATACTTACATATGTACATATGTTTTTTATATGGTTGAATTCATATAAATTAAACAAATATTTGTGCAATCTCATTCGTTTTTTTGTTTTTATTTAAAATATTTCTTTAAATACTTTTTAAATAGTTTCTTTATTTAAATGTAGCAAAAGGATAATAATCTCTTACAGGAGGAACTGGCTTTAACTCCAATCTGTATAAATCACTATTGTGGCTATCATTTACAGGATATTTAGAAATAAGATAAGCGCCTGTAGATAAATTTTCAATATCCTTTTCACTTAGTGAATTAAATCTCTTTGGTAAATATAAAATGTTCGTTCCCAGTTCTAAGACAATAGTTTCCCCATACTTTGTCGTAATACGCTCAGCTCCAGTTATATGGTACTCCTCTAGAGATAACATGTCCTTCACACTAAGTCTCTGCCTGGCGTTCAATTTATTGAAGGTAGAAATTAACTCCTCGTTGGTGCTCATTGTTATGTAACTTATATTAAACTGTGAACTTTTATACATCAGTACAAATTATTTATAATTTTTTTCACATCAAAGATATATTCATCTCTCTATCTCTCTTTCTTTCTCTCTCTCTATTTCCTTATCAATTAATTTTTTCCTTCAACTTTATTAACATTTATTACATGTTGTATTTTATTTCATTTATATAATATTAAACAGATTTTATTTAAATATAATTAAAAAAACTTAAATCTAATATAATATATTTAAAAACTTAAATCTAATATAATCTTATCTCCTTCGTCGTCCCACCAGAATTCATGAAATCTGGACAGAAGGTCATCCCCTTCTTTATCGTACAGGAATTCGTAAACTTCATCCTCGAAAAAGTTAGTATGGTATCCCATCTGGTTGTTGGGAATATCCTGTTCGCTCCAATTCTGCGTAGAGTTTATGTAGTTTAATACTACTTCTTCCACTGAATTATTGACGTCAAATTCCGTCAAACCGCTTATGGAAAGTGGGCTGACCGAAGGTTTGATGACGCCGAAGTCTTCCTCTAACGATATAATAAGCGGACTAGATTCCATTTAGATTTGTTTTTTAAATTTTTAAATTAGATGTATCGCTTGCAATTGAATTTCACTGAATAATTTCAAAATGTTCCACGATTCGACATTTATACTAAAAACAAAATCATCAACAACAACAACGTAATACAAACAAAATATCAAGAGATAAGCTAATGCACATAAACATTGCATTTGTTCCCTCACTCCACACTCATATCCATACACACATCCACTCCTATCCATCCATACATATGTACATACATACATACATACATACATACATACATACATACAATTACATACATACATACACGTGTAACGCTGACCAAATTCACTACATTTTAAACCCTTTCCTATTCCACTCACGATCGTTTACTTATAAAATCCTAACCCTTATCAACATATTTTCTATTCGCACATGCATTAACAAATCTAGTAATTCGTCTAATTTTTATGCATTTCCGCACTAAAATGTCTAACAAAACTAAATATATAATAAATAATAGAATTAACATATGCAAATTATTAAACAAAAATAGAATTAACATATGCAAATTATTAAACAAAAATAGAATTGACATATGCAAATTATTAAACAAAAATATCAACTAAAAATATCAATTAGAAATTTTATACGAATACATTACATGTGCCTTTACTAAATAACATACATATATACATACATACATACACATAAACATACATATGTATGTACATATTTTCCCTAAATCATCAAATACTTTCTTTTCAATCTTTCCTGCCTGCATACAAAACAAACTATTGTTAGCCGTTACCATTCTCAAAACATTCGAAAATAATACGAAAACAAATTCTAATATTTTTTGTGCTGCGGTTCGCTCTATAACAACACAAAATACATATTCAAGTTCAACTAAAATTTATGGGTACATACTTTTAAACATTAAATACAAATCCCAACTTCATTTACGGCCTGTCCTACGATGTCACCAAAATCGTTCGATCGAATTCTGCTGACATCGTGGGAAAGACCGTTAGTGTTCACCACCATAAACCAAGCCTCATTGATCAAGACTTAACCAACTCATAAACCGCTACTATTTTCTCCACTACTGCTCATCCAACTCCCATTAAGGTAAACTTATTTTGCCTTTTGTTAAGCAAAGACTCATAACCATTATTATTTCTCCACTAGTGACACCTACACTTATTCTTGTACACTAATGCTCACCCCAAAACCCATTAAGGTAAACTTAATTACTTTTGGGGTAATCTCAGCCACAGTGATCAAGACTTAGCCAACTCACACACATTTTACCTCTTCACAGCACTGCCATATGACGTAAATATACTAAATTTATCCAATTCACTATCCTTTTACCCCTTTTTTCCGTCTGACTATGGCAACACTCACACCACTATTTAGCAAATACATACTCCTTTCACCATTTTTCGCCATCATATGGCAACTCTCATACCAGTATTTAGCGAAGACACAAACCTGGCTATAGCTTACAGTTATCTACATTATCTATTTTAATTGCTTTCTGGGAGAACAAGCAATTCCTATATACTTGTGGAATATCACTAAACACGAATATTTTTGTGTCGTCGTACAAAAACCTGTAAATTTAAAATTACTTTAATTACCACACAATACATACTTACTACATATACCACTCACCAGGGCTTATTAAAATCAACTTCAAGCTCATTAAAAAGTTTTCGCCCAAATCACAAACAATTGCAGCAATTTCAAAGCCACACTGCCACATTGTCTTCATTACATCAAATAATATAATTTTTGTCATTTGGCAATCATAGTTATAGAATATTGGTTGCTTCCATTTTGCTGTCAAACCTGATAATAAAATAGAAAAATGCTAATAAAAACTCTTGAAATTGATTTATATAAATCATTTCTCAACAAAGCCACCTGAATATAATTAGCCGGTTCTAACAAAGAGTCTGTTGGCTTGTCGTAACAATACTTTTTTTTTTGCCTTCATTTCATCAAAGCTTAATACACACAGCTTTTGCATTTTGGACATTTGATTAGCCGCAGACAATACATTTACAACAGGATCCAAAATACCTGTCGACACATCTTATTTCTGTGACCACCTCTGCAATGTTCTTACGGAGGGAAGCGGAAAATTTTTTCTCTTCAGCAACCTGTAAGCCTTGGCACTTGTGGAATATAGCGTAATTGACTGTGAAATATCTTCTTCAGTAAAGTTTTGTCTTTTGTCACCGTTTTTAAGTTTTTTTATTTGGCCTTCAGTGAAAAGACGTCTCAGTTCCTTCTGCAGATTTGCGTTTGTAAGCTTTAACTTCTGAACTTCTTGAGACAAATTTTTAGTAGTGATCTCAGCTTGGTTTTTTTGCATTTTTAGCATATCATTTTCCTCACGCAATGCATCCCTAGAAACGATCATATATGTAAAAGTTTTTGTGAACCATTTAAAAGTATATATAAAAGTGTAGATACATACATTTTGTCTTCCAAATTTTTTATATAGATCTGTAAACTGTCTTCGTTAGTGCTAGTCTTCACCATTGTTCGTTCCTCAGGGAATTTTGTTGTTTCCTCTACAAATGTTTTGGTTTCCTCTACGGATGTTGTTGCTTCCTCTACGTATGTTTTTGTCTCTTCTTCCGTTTCACCCGTCGTTTCTGCTCTCTCTTTCAACTTCAGAGTTGCTCGATTGCTGAATCCTATGCGTAATTATTAATTAAAAACTGAACAAATATAAAAACATAATTGTAACTTACCCATTTCAAATTTCCTTGAAGTGCAAATGCACCATGCGCATTTACTGGAAAACGAAAGTCTTTATGCATGTCAAAAAACGTCGGTGGAGCGAAGAAAATATGTAAATATTTTCGACATCCCATACATTATTCGGTGGTCTAATCTACATAGACACAAAGTTATTGAAGCGATACACTTTTTGGGCAAGTATGTACCAGGAGTAAACGTACCTTTACAGTTCTAAGGTTCGAAAAGTGCCACAATAGGGATATATGTATATATATTTTTAAGAAATTTTAACTTTATTAATTTTTGGTAATAAAATTTTCTAAAATATTTTCTACCCTTATTGTGGCCTTAATTAATTGATTTATACCTGCTGCTGTTGTTTCAGTGGCGTTAGCCATACTTTTTGTGGCTTCAGCTTGCACATCGGCAGCTTCAGCCATTCTTTTTAAATAACTTTTTTTCTGTAGCTGTTGCTGCATTTTTCTCCGCAACTCTTATCTGCCGGCGTATTAGTATTGTTTGTTCATCAACAACTTTTGTCTTCTTTGCCCAACGGGAAATTCACTCAAGCAATTTTGCTTACATTTTGTTGCAGTGGAACTTTTTTGCTGATTTTTAGATATTTGCTTTGAATTTTGGGGTGAAAAGCATTTATTATTGCATGAATTTTGGTGCTGGGAAGTTTGCGGGTTTCTAGTTGGTGTAACAACTGCAACAGCCTTACTGCACCTATGTAGCTGGTGATTCCACCTGTGCAACAAAACAATCATCAATTGATTGGGACTCTACACCAAATAATGTACCCCCGGATGCTAAAGCTGATGATACAAACAGCGTCCTGTCAATTATACCTTCCAATTCGGTTAAATTGGAATACCGGTATAAGCCACCACCAGTCTCTGTAAGAATCCTTTGGTTTTCCCCAATTTTTTTTTAGTTCGTGACTTTAAATCTGCCCAAGTCAATAAAAAAATATTCAATAGGTTTCTTCTCTAGCATACAAACAAATGTACTAACCTTTTTCCATTCAGATATATATAATATATATATATATATAATTATTAATTAAAAAACTGAACAAATAAAAAAACATAATTGTAACTTACCCATTTCAAATTTTAAATTTCTTTCAAAATCGTCCTGTTTAAAATGTAGAGAACAAATTCTCTCTCTGTGGGTCTTTATTGTATCCCGCCGATTGCAAAACTTTATCCAAAGTCTTTTTAGCCCTTTATCATTCTTTGGAAAACTATAAAAAGATACAGCTAAATTTAAATTAATTAAAAATATGCACAAAATTAATTTTTCACACATTTGCTCACATGATTTTTGACTATCATTTTGCCTGCATTTGCCCACTGCACACTTCATGTTTTTTTTTTGCTTTTGCTTCGATTTTTTTGGCAAAGATTTCGTGCACTTTTTCTTATTTTAAACACTTTATACACGGTTTTTATAATAAAGATTATTTTTTTTTTTATAAAATAAAACTAAAATTAATTAAAAAATTCTGATTTTTATCGAAATATAATATATATTTGTTTCGACCAATCAAAATTAATTTTGAATTGCGGGGTTGCCAAGTCTCACATTAGACTTAACAAAGTTTCGGGCTAAATTATTTATTTGTGTATACAATTATGTACTAAGATTTAGAGTTTTTCACTTTTTTAGATTAACGGTTTGTTTTATTTATTATTATTTTTATTTTTCAAATAAAATTCACCAATTCACTTTGAAAGACACAATACGACTGATATTACTTAAAAAATTATTTTAATTATTTTCATATCAAACCTTAAAAAAACGCAACATTTTACAATTACCTAAAAAACTTTCGGAGGATGCTTAAATTTATTTATTAAATAAATAATTGTGAAAAACCAAAAATGTTTTATTGAGGGTATGTTCAGAAATAGATTTCCTACATTGATTTTATTACAGGTAGTTTTTAAAGTGGAAAAAACGCTTTAAAAATCTGTGTGCATGCAATAAAAAAACATTGGAATGTTACAATTATTTTCTACTTATATTTTTAAGGTTGCAGGCCAAAAAAAAAGTTGCTTAAATTTATTTTTCCAGGAATTAAGAAAATGTCAAATCGTTTTATTGAAGGTACAGTCAAAAATAGTGTTTCAAACATCAAGCGCTTGTAACTTCCACAATAAGATTACAATGACAAAAACGACCTACATTGCAGTTTATTGCAGGAAGTTTTTAAAGGGGTTTTCATGACAAAAGACAAAAAAAAACAAACATTTGAATTTTATATTATTTTCTATATTTTTAAGGCTTACAGGTCAACTAGAGAAGTAATTGATACACTTAATAAGGCCACACAAATCAACTTTTTAAACATTAAAACCAAATACAGTTAATTAAGCCATTCTCTTATAATTCATTATCGAAGTTCACATATAAATTTTAATTATAAAACATTACGAGCAAAGACTGCTTAATATATTTTAATTACCTGTAAAAATGAGGGTGAATGTCACTCAACTGGACAAAATAGGTGAGCAGGTATATGGAGTGGAGCTTTATAATAGTCTCTGAGCCCAAAGTTATTTTGTGACTCAAAATAACGAAAATTAAACAAAAGTCTCAGCGTGAAATAAAACAACCAGTATGGAAATGGGTTGAATATTTATTTGTATTTAATCGGAGGATGAATCTTACCAACTGGACCACGACAAATCAAGAAGGAAGGGTTTTCAGCGGAAATTAGTATCTGCCCCTCATGCATGTTCTTGACATTTCGTTAGGCATTAATTTTTTCATAGTGATGTTAGATATGCTGCAAAGATGTATATTTCAGCTTCTATTTATATAGACAAAACTGGGAATTGTGAGGAAAATAGATATGCCGTTTTTGAATAATTTTAATGACACTTAGGAATTTAATTAAATTAATAATTTTGGCATTAACAATACCTTTTACAAACAATTTTTAAGACATTTCTCTTACAAAGATAAGAAAACCCTTTAAAAACATTTACTTTTAATTGTTTAACGCTCGCATAAAGTAAAACTATTGGCAAAATTTAAAAGTAGCGTTGCCGTGCAAGAAATTCTTTTTCCACCAAAAATAATTAAAAAAATCTACCAAAACGCTTTTTTGTCTACGAAAATCGAAATTTTAAAATTTATTTTGTTATTAACAGGAACACTGATCCAATTACACTAGTAAGTAAATATAAAAATATTAATCATACAAGATAAAAATACAGCCCTAAAAATTATTGTGGAATGAATGGATTGGCAACCCTTTCTTAGGGGAATATACGTCATCTAGCGGGAAATCATGCGCATGCACTATGGTCGGAAACATCACTTTTCTTGGCCAAAACTATTAAAACTTAAAATAACGGAATTTTTAACTGGAATTTGAATTTGCAGTATATTTTAAGTGCTTTTGTATAAAATAATTAATTTTTTTTTAAATTATTAACATTTAGAATTTTACATAAAATTTTTTTCTTTTCTTTCTGAGTTTTTATTTTTTTAGTTCTAAATTAACTGGAAATCTGAAAATTGACTTATGAGTAAATATGTTGTTTCTGGGAATTGAAAATATGATTTACACACGTATTTGTGAAAATATTAAAATTTTATTAAATTCTTTAATTTGAATACAATTCATTATCCAAAACTGTATTTTCCTCTTCAAGTTCTTCTTGATAATCGTCCTCGTCATCATCCATATTTTTTAAATTCTCAGTCGGACATGTTTCACCGATATCCTCACAATACAATAATTTCTTTACTTCTGGTGGCAGTGTTAAACGCTTCCTTTGGTGCACACGTGTATTTAAGCGAAGAGATGAAATTAATGGATCCGATGTGTCAAGAGCTCTATGAAATACATCGAAAAGATTATCAATGCGGCTAGTCTTACGTGCATGGTGCAGTCTGTCACTTTTATATATTTTGTTTCGTGACTCAGCTGCATCCTCTCCGAAGTAACCAACAGGAAGTGCTGTATTCTGCATTATTTGCTTTGAGTAAACTATAACTTTATGTACTGTGGGAGTCATTGGCAACCAGGGGTACTTGCTTTGATATAATTGACCAGTTTGAAAGCAATACTCTTCAAATTTATCCAAATTTAGGGAAAATTGACAAGATAAACATATTAATATTATTCTCCTTCGAAATATTAATTCGGTGTCTACTCCTAAAATTTTCGAAAATTTATCATATTCCGTAAATGCTCTACGCGACGTGTGTCCGTCATTTGTGGAACCACAACCACCTGCTTTCGGAACATCAACACGAAGACTTAGTTCTTTCCAAAACTCATTCTGAATATACTCTTTTCTTTTCTTAATTGCATCTTTATCTTCCTCCGATCTTATTTGCCATTTTTTTTCTTCCATATTGTATCCTAAATGTAGTACGAACTCAAAAAATCTAATCCAGGAGTGCAGTGCGTCCTTATTTTTTCCTTTCTTCTGCTGGGTCAACCAAATATCAAAAACTGTTGAATTTTGTAAGCAAATGACGACTGAAAAAAGAAATTACTCAAAAACCGCAAAAAACCGCAAATCAAGATAAACATTTTTAAAAACTAAACACTTCAAAGTAATTTTGGTTTTTAATCTTATGCTTAACACTCCTAAACAAAATGTGTTAAGCTTACTCAAACTTAAAAAATAAAATAAATTCCAAAATGTTAAATACTCTTGGAAAAAGTTATTTTATTTTTTAGAGTATCCAATTTTTGAGTGTTATATTTTACAAAATGAATAAACTTACCATCACCTTCGTTTTCCATTTAAACTTTTATTTAACACGCTTTTTTTTCAGCTTTAATAAGCAATTGAAGTAAGCACTATAAAACACCGAACGCAATTCTGTTTACAAAAAAAGCAAACAAATTCAACTTCGATGACTCACCGAATAACGGTGAATTCCATATTACAACAACAAAATTAATTTTTGGTTGTTTTGGAGTGTTGACTACTAGATTACAAAAACAAAAATATATTTCGTGAGTGTAAAAATTTTGACTTTTGGCCAACGAAATGAAATTTCCGACCACAGTGTCGTAATCTGTATTTCTATAATTCTTGATGTATATATGTATATATGCACAATTGCAAAAAATTGAGTAAACATCACAGTGGAACATAGCTATTAAAATTTTTCTCTCTAAATTTTGGAAGCAAAAATTTTTAGTTTTTGTCTTAATTTATATATGTTAATGTAAACGAAAAATGTGGTTCATCTTACGAAAACATTCGTTATTTTTACGTTATGAAAACCTTCTTTGATAACACAAACGGTATTTGTTTATCTGTGAATAACAAAATTTTGTACATTTACAAGTATTTTTTTTTCGTAAATTTACAAAAATTATGTTTAAATTATAAAAGAAATTCGTGAATCATGAAAAACAATTTCGTGTCATATACAAAACTTTAGATAAAATAGTTAATATATAAAAATCTGCAAACATAATATTTTTTCTTACATTTAAATAATAAGTTTGTAGAAAAATCTATAAATCTTGGAATGGAAGGTTGTAATAATTATGAGAAAATATAACTTTAGTGGAATTATTACAGCGTCTGTATTTTCCATACACTACATGCATACATACTGTACATATGTACATTAAACTATGCACTGAAACTCGCAAATCAAACTGTCGATTAAATCAAAAACTAATTTTTATTACAAAAATTTTTAATGTAAAACTTCATAATGACAGGAAAAGAAATGAGGGAAAAACTAAAAAATAAAACAAAACAGCAGTTTTTATTTATACATATGAAAATTGTTTCCGAATAATTAAAGATTAGATTAAGATTAAGGAATAACTTTGTACCAAAAACTAAATTACAGCTAACAAATTTGTTTGTTTTAGGAAATTTCAATAAAATAAACGAAAAATATGGTAATATACTCATATATGAAAATAATTGTAAAAATTAATATTTGTAACATAACGAAACTCGTAAAATTACAAAATCTGTTTCCTTGCACGAGTTATGTTACTACCGTTGGTGTTTAATAAAAAAACACAACTTGTTACTTGCACCACTGAATCATTACTAATTTATTTTATTAATTCTTTTATAATGATAACTTATTGCCTAAATACAAAAAATGCTTAATATTAACAATTGATTTTTATTTAATAAATGATGACTTATGGCCTAAATACAAAAAATGCTTAACATTAACAATTGATTTTTATTTAATAAATGATGACTTATGGCCTAAATACAAAAAATGCTTAATATTAATAATTGATTTTTATTTAATAAAAATGTAGTTTGCATTTCCTGTTAATTTTATTAATTCTTTTTCTTTTCTTTATTATTTTATATTCTTAAAAGCTGATGCAGCTATTCTGCCTTGGTGGTTTGATTGGTGGTTGTGTTGTTGTTGTTGTGGTTGCGGTGGTTTCCGTAACTCCTCCCCCTCTAGAATGAAGTGATGGCCAAAGGGGCTTTGCCTGATTTGTTGCCGGAACTTCATTAATTATCTGGTCAAGGGAGTATGTTATTGTCATTGGTTTTCTTTTTATCACTGCAATTGCCAATATTATGGTAAAAATTGTTATTGATCCGAAGACGGAATAAGTAATTTTTTTTGTGTGTTTCTGTATTTGCCTGTATTTTTTCAATTACTTTTTTATCTTGGAATCTGTAGTCATTAAGTTTTGGGAGTGTTATCTCGTTTCTGTTTGAAAGAATTGTAATGTTATTATTTAAATAAAGTGGGGTTTCAATGAATATTCCATTGTCCCAATGTGTATTGTTTTCGTTATTGTACCATATGTTATTGATGGCAATTTTGCAGTTGATAAATTGAATTAGTGTTGTGCTGTTAATTGTGTGTTGTTTGGTAACATTGTTGCAAATTGTAATAATCTGTTGTATTGGAGGATTAATAATGATAATAAAGTTGGGTTCTGGGTGAATTATGTCAATTTTTTGTCCTATATCTCTTAAATGACAAGAAACGATTTCGTTCCTATTTATTATATTTCTAATGCAATTTGTATTCATGTTAAATTCTGTTTCATAATTATTTTTACAATAAAATAGATTTTCTATATGTTTACATTTTTCTTTATAAAATATCAAATTATTTTCATTAATTAATACATATTCTTCACTTATAATTTCTAGAGTTTTATTTATTGGTGTTGGAAAATATGATAAAATGTAAATTCTTCTTTTGAAATTATTGGAATTTTTATGTTAAATATAATATTAGTGATATTATAATAAGCTGTTAACTCAAGTAATTCGAATATGTGTTCAAATGAGATTACGTTAATTTCGTTTTGTAGTGTATTATGGATTTGATTAAGTTCTATCGGGTCTAATATTAATTTTGGAATGATATTTAGTTTGGATAATACTACTGCTTCTGCGATATTGTTTAGATGCTGTGTGAGTATATCGATATTATAGTTTATCTGATTTAGTTGTTGAATTTGTGTTAACGTGTTAATTGTAGGGTTTAGCGAATTAAGTGTTTGTTCTTGTATATTTTTTATGGATTTTGAAATAATATCTTGTTCTTTGTTTATATGATTAGTTATGTTTTGAAATCTTTTTATCATTTCAGTGTTAAGGATGAGTTGTTCGTTTATTGTGTTATTCATTTGTCCATTTTCCGTTAGTAGGCGTTCAATGTCTCTGTTTAATCTTTCCGCGTCTTCATAGTCCATATTTCCGGTTATAAATTTTATGGTTGAACCTAATGCGTTAATTAGTCCTCTCTTTTGTCTATTTCTGGGTTTTAGAAGATTTAATTTTGTTGTGAGTTCTTTCAATTTTAGTTTTGTTGTTTTTAAGGCAATTTTGGCAAATTGTGTGGTTTCAAAATGAGTTATAGTTTTCTCTATTCCCTGTATATTGTCTTCGTAAGATTGAAGATTGATTATGTGTATAAGGTGTTTATAGTCAGCTGTTGTTCTAGCAATTCCTAGTTTAAGTGGGATGATTCCTTGGGTTGGTGAGACGTCTATAATTTTGACATTGGCTTGTGCCAGTACAAATCTAAAAGAAATCGAGTTTTGGGTTTTAAGTTTTTGGTCGTCTTTTTATTTTGGATTTATGGAGTTTCTGATTGTCAAGTGTTAAGAGAGTTACTCTGTTGTTTTGTTTAACAATTCTTTTTGAGAACCTAGGAGTCATTTTGTTCCTTCTACATTCTTTTCTGTATATGTCGTCATTTTCTAAAAAGGTTTCGGGATTTTCTCTATTTTGATTTAATCGTTCAATGCGTCTGTTTGTGTCATGTGTCAGTTTTTCCCTAATTGATTCATGTAATTTGGTCTGAAATTCTTTAAGTCGCTGTAAGTATTCGTGGTGTGTATTGTAGTTTAAGTCTTTTTCAAATGTGGGTGTTCTTCCATAGAATAATTCAAATGGTGTCAGTTTTGTCGCGGTGTGTATAGAATTATTATATGTCATGATTACTTCCGACAGTATTTCTTCATTATCTAATGGCGGTTCTAATGCCATATATTTTTGCATAATAATTCTATATATTTCTGTCATAGTTGAATGTAGTCTTTCAACTGGTGAGTTACTTGTACTTTGTTGAAACGAAGTGTAATGTATGTTAATTTTGTTAATTTTACAAAAATCCTTTATGATGGACGCACTGAATTCAGCACCTTGGTCACAAACGATTTTTTTGGGGGGCCCGTGTAAGCTTATATAATGTTTAATTTTTTTCAAAATTGATATACTATTTCTGGAATCCAAAAGGTACGCTGATCCGAATTTTGAAAATTTATCGATTAGGGTGAGAATGTTTCGTTTATTTATGCAGTATATGTCAATGTGGACAATGTCTAATGGTTTTTTTGGTATTTCAGGTGTTTCAAATGTAGGTTTCGGGGGCCTTCTGTCATATTTGAGCGTTTGGCATATATCGCAATGATTTATGCATTTGGTTATTTTTTCTTTCATGTGAGGGAAGAAATATTCCCGTTTCAAATGTTCAAATGTTTCTTGAATGCCTCTATGATTGTGATTGATGTGGTAGTCATTCACAAGTTTGTCTTGATCGTCAGTATTTCGAATATCCTCTAATAAGATTTTACATCGAACAAGTTTGAATGTTTTGCTATTTGCAAAATATTTGGAGTAAGTGTTTTGAACAATTCTAAAAGTGTCGTCGTCTGTCATTATTGCAGAGAGTCTATTGGGGGCAAGGTATCGTGTAAATATGTCGGTCATTACAGTTTCGTTGTATACTGGTCTACGTATTGTTTTTCGCATTTTATTTTTAAATACGGTTTCAAGTGTAAGAGGAGAACCTTCGTTTTTTACTTGTGAGATAATTTGAATGTTAAACGTGTTTAATGCCTTTTCAGAGATTGGAATACCGTCATCATAATTTTCTTCGGCAGAGTGAATGGTTGTTCCTGCTGTTCCTTGAATTGAGTCGTTGTCGAATATATTAATGTTGACTTCTTCGTTTTTAAAAATGTTGCTATCGTAAGTTCTAATGCGGCTTAGGGCGTCTGCGTTTGTATTAAGTTTTCCTTTTTTGTAAACGATTTCGTAGTCAAATTCTTCAAGTTTGAGCCTCCATCTCACTAATTTAGAAAATGGCTCTTTAAGGCTCATAATCCAGCTTAGTGGTCTATGGTCAGTTACAATTTTAAATTGACGTCCAAAAAGGTATGGCCTGAAGTATTTTGTGGCCCAAACAATAGCAAGTAATTCTTTTTCTATTGTTGAGTAATTTATTTCACTATCTGTCAACGTCCTGCTAGCATAGCATATCGGTTTGTCACTTCCAATTGGACCTTGGGAAAGAACTGCTCCCAAAGCGAAGTCGCTTGCATCAGTTGTTAAGACAAATGGTTTTGAGAAATCTGGATACTGTAGTAAAGGGTCATTGGTCAAAAGATTTTTGCACATTTCGAATGTTTGTAGGTACTTTTCATTCAAAGTTATTTTCCTTCCTTTCTTTTTTTTAAACATTCAGTAAAAGGCTTTGTCAGTTTCGAAAAATTTTGTATAAATTTTCTGTAATAACCTAATAGTCCTAAGAATGATTTTATCTCTTTTTGTGTTTTTGGGATAGGAAAATTTTTAATAGCTTGAATTTTTTCGGGATTTGGTTTTATTCCTTCAGTAGAGATGATGTGTCCCAAAAACGCACATTCTTTGTGTAAAAATTCAGATTTGTCCATTTGAACTTTTAGGTTTGATTCTCTAAGTTTTTCAAAAACCTTTCTCAGATTTAATATATGTTCTTGTAATGATGTGGAATAGACGATTATATCATCCAGGTATACAAGACAGACTGTGCCTATTAGATCTTTCAGTACATTATCCATTATTCTTTGAAATGTAGATGGTGCATTTCTAAGGCCAAATGGCATTCTGACGAATTCAAAATGACCTCCATCTACAGAAAATGCAGTTTTTGCAATATGTTTTGGATGCATTTCTATCTGGTGGAATCCACTTGCAAGATCTAGGGTGGTGAAATACATGCTTTTACCCAATTTGTCAAGTATATCTGTAATGTTGGGTATGGGGTACTTATCACAGATTGTCTTTTCGTTCAGTTTTCTGTAATCTATCACAAGTCTCCATTTTTGTACATTACTAGCATCTCTTTTTTTTTGGAACTATCCATACAGGAGCACTCCAAGGTGAAAAACTTGGTCTTATAATGCCCTGTTGTAGCATTTTATTTATTTGTGTCCGTACTTCCTCCTTATGAACATAAGGGTATCTGTATAACTTTGTAAAAATTGGTAGGTCATCTGTGTCATTTAGTGTTTTATTTGATTTGAGAAGCTAAGGGAACTCCCTTCTTTAAAAAATATTTCATCGAATTCTGAACAAATTTTCCTTAGTGCTTTCTTTTCTTCTTCGTTCAAGTGGTCTGTTCTCAGCATATTTGTTATATTTTCTTCTTGGTGAAATGTGCCTGAGTCTATGGTGAAGTTATTAACCTCGATGAAATTTTGATATGGAATGGTTTTTACAGGTTGCTAAATGTATACAATTTTTTCTTTGTCAGATGTATTTACCATCTCAACGGAACTATACCATTCTTTTGCGGTATAAATACCTTCCGATATAAATAATTCAGGTTCTAAAAATGTTTTTTGTATGAAAAAATCGCCATTTCGCAAATCAACTGGTATTTTAATCACAAATTTTGAAGAAGGTTGAATTATATGTTTTCCTGAGGTTAGGTTAGGTTTAAACTGCAGTGGTATTATGGAATTTTCTGTGATCAGAGTCTGACTGCCCAGGTCTATTTTAGCTTTAAGTTTGTTTAATATATCAAGTCCTATCAATCCATCGAAATAATTATGGAATCTAAAGACAAACAGTTCCATCTTACCTTTTTCTTTGAATTCTTTAAAGTATGGTAAACTGATTTTCTTGTTTAAAGAGTGTTTATTTAATATTGTGGTTATCGCTATTGGTTCGCAAGTCATATATTTGTCTTTGTCAATATATTCTGGATTTATAAAGGACGATGATGCTCCAGTGTCTATTAAAAATTTTAATGGTTTACCGAAAGGAGAGGATATATTTATGTATGGTAATATATGTCCATGTTTGTTTACGTCTAAATATCCGGTGGGTTCGGGGAGGCGTCTAGTAGAAAATTTTCACCGTCATCAATTGTATTATTATTGTTTCCATTGTATTGATAATTTTTTCCAAAAATAAAGTCTCGTTTTAAATTATTCTGAACAAATGTATCATCCTTTTGAACTTGATCGTTCTCTGGATAATAATAATATTCCTCTAAGTTTGCGTATGGAGTTTCTTCTATATCAATGTTGTGTATTTCATGAGGGTTAAAATTATTGGTTGTTCTCTTGGTTTGTATGCTTTGTGGTTTTCTCAGATGAGTGTAACCTGAACTTACATCCATTGGTTCTGGTGGCGGTAAGTTTTGTGTACTATACTGCTGTCTTCCAAAGGTATTGTTGAGGGAATTGTTGTTATTGTTGTAAAACGTTCGGGTTTGTTCGAGTCCGTTATTCGGTATATTTTTTGGGTAAGAATGTCTGTTTTTTCTGAATGTATTAGTGGTTGCATTAATTTGAGGGTTTTGGGTGTTGTTCATTCGGTTTTGATGTCCAATTATATTGTTGTTCGGATAGTATTGTCTTGAAAACTGTTGAGGGAATCTGTATGAATTGTTAACTATTGGTTGGTAAGTCTGAGACAGTGGGTAGCTCGGAAAGTGTTTAAAACTTTGCTGGGGAACATGATGTGTGTTCGTAAATGTCTTTTTTGCGTAGAATATGTTCTGTTCCTGTATACAAAAGGAAAGGGCTTCGGCCATCGTTCTAGGTCTCATAGATCTAATGTTTGAGCCCAAAGGTTCTTTTAGGCCTGACAGGAATGTGTTTAAGCACATTTCGGCGAATAGTTTTTGTTTTGCTTCAATTACGCTGGGATTGGTTTCGTGAATTAGAATATTATTATTGATGGATGATTGTATTTCTATAATTGAGCTATAAAATTGTTGCACAGAATGAGTTTGTTTTAAATTATGTAGGTCTTTAATCAAAGAGGTTTCGTTTCTTTTATCGGAATAATGAAGGATTAGATTGTTTTTTATGCTTTCCCAAACCAAAGGGGTACCGTACACATTGAGTACTTCATTAGCTTGTCCAACTATTTTATTCCTGATTGCTCGTAAAATAATTTTTGCATAGTTCGTCCCGTCTACGTTAACTAAGTATCCTAATATTTCCTCTACGTTTGTTAAAAATTCGTACAAAAGTCTGGGGTTTCCGTCAAATTTTGGGAGGTCTTTTACTGCGTCTGGGATTTTAAGTGAGTCAAATATTTGATGTTGATATGAAATTTGATTTGGAATTTGGGGAATGGAACCCGAAGGATTATTGTTATCTAAGGACATTTCAGTGTTTTCTGGGATGGGTGTAAGGTGTCTAAAAATGTTTGTGTATGGTTTGGCCCGATATATTTTTCGCATGAATGAAATAAAATTTGTGCTTAAATACACTTATATTTACAAATTACAAAAATAAAAATATAGTTTATTTACCCTAGTATTATTATTAGTAGTCTCATACTCGTAGTCTTCCTGTTGATGATTTGATGGTCCTGTGGGTTCAGTTGCGCTGTTCAAATAGAACTTCTTGTTGATGTTTGTCTGGAATGATTTGATGTGCTGTGCTTGATGCTTTTATGTCCGAGTATATTTGTTGCTGAAGAATGATTTTGATTTTGAAGTTTATATTTTGTAGTGTTTTGTCTCGTTTTTGCAGATTGTTTTATGTTTTAATTCATTAATTATCATTAATTAATTCAGTTATCTTTAGTTCACTATTTTAATTTTTTACAGTTAATTTTTTATGTTTGTTACAGTTATTTTCCTTAACTGTTTATTTTTCAATTCTTGATACTTAAATTTTTGTTTTATTTTCTTTATTGTTTAAAATTGTAATGTATTTGCAAAAATAGTATTCAATATTCTATTAGTTTAACGTGTTCATAGTTATTATTTTCACTTTAAAAAAATTTTTTTTTTTTTATTTAATTGTTTCAGTTCACTATTCTAATGTTTGTTAACAGTAATTTTCTTCTTTTGTCATGGGATACAGTATCTTTTTTTATGAAAGAAAGTTAACAATGTTTGTGTTTTTTATCTTTGTAATAAATGTTTTTAATTTTTTAAACGATTATTTTGATTTGTTTCTATTTTGTAATTTTTCTTATTTTTATTATAATTCTAGAGGGACCCGTTGGTTTCGTAGAATTTAAGGATATTTGATTATTATTAGTATATATTTTCTTTTATCCTTGTTCTCAGGATAATTATAAAGTTATATGCACTAACTTTATGCACTTTTAATACTTAGGAGCCAAAGTTGATAAAGCGTCAACTTTTTTTCGACTGCGCCAGTTATGTTACTACCGTTGGTGTTTAATAAAAAAAACACAACTTGTTACTTGCACCACTGAATCATTACTAATTTATTTTATTAATTCTTTTATAATGATAACTTATTGTCTAAATACAAAAAATGCTTAATATTAACAATTGATTTTTATTTAATAAATGATGACTTATGGCTTAAATACAAAAAATGCTTAATATTAACAATTGATTTTTATTTAATAAATGATGACTTATGGCCTAAATACAAAAAATGCTTAATATTAATAATTGATTTTTATTTAATAAAAATGTAGTTTGCATTTCCTGTTAATTTTATTAATTCTTTTTTTTTTCTTTATTATTTTATATTCTTAAAAGCTGATGCAGCTATTTTGCCTTGGTGGTTTGATTGGTGGTTGTGTTGTTGTTGTTGTTGTGGTTGCGGTGGTTTCCGTAACTCACGCGAATTAAAGTTTAGTGTTTTTACTAAAGAAAAAAATATATTTTTCTTAGGAGTTAGAAAACTTAAGCACTATGTGTTATTCAATATTTTTTCATAACTAACTGACAAATTACTTTTTACTTTCTTAAATACTAAAATTTAGTTTAAGATTACAATTCTAGTTTTCTTTTATTGATAACATGATTACTTGTTTTTTACCTAACTATCATTTCTTTGTTGATACATTTCTTTGTTAGTTCTTAAACATAATAAAACATGTTTTTACTTAATTTCTTATCTTAAACTATATTTATGTTAGCATGATTCGTCATGTTTTAGATATTCTTATCTGTAACAAGATTTACCTAAACAAGGGACAAAGGAACATGATTAACCATGCTTGGTAGGTATGTAAATGTGCGTGTGTGTGTTTAGATTAATGAACAAAGGAGGCAAACGTTAAGTCTGACCTTAACTCCCCCCTGGGTTAAGCAAGATCGTCCCGATCTTTCCTAATACGTTGCAATTCCATAATATATGCTTTTTCAATTTTACGGATTGCAATTTTGTGTTTCCATACTGTTATGCAAGTTACCATTTTTATTATTGAAAAAATTATTATTATTAAGAGTGTAAGGGTTAATATACAAAAAATGAAAGACTTGATTGGGTGCTGTTCAAATGGAATAGAGAATTTTTTTAATGAGTCTATGTTATTAAAATCCCATTTGGTATCAGAATTTATTATTTTCAAAATTTCAAAGTCTTCGTCGTGTTTCATATGGATGGCCTTAATTATTCTGTCGTTAATATTTCTATATGTCTTGTTGTCTATCGTGACCTGGTCTGTGTACGTGACTAAAGTTATACCCGTAGTGGTGATATTGTTTACTTTGTGGTTTCCGTCCAATAGTATTGAGCCTTCGTCAATTTCTAATAACGGTTTGTTATATTCTTGTATAACTGTACACTTGCTGTTTCTGTTTGTCAGTAGCGGAAGTATGCACTTATCTGTATCATTGTTTCTTTGGCATATGTTCCTTCCTAAAAAGTTTTTGCAAAAGTTTACCCTAACATAATCTTTATTGCATTGGGAAATTTGATCATCCGTTTGAATTTTTCCGTGCCTAAAGCTTATGGGAGTGATTTTAAAAAGTTTACAGTCCTTATTCAATATAGGATATTTATAGATAGTTATAAATTAGTCTCCTGTCCTGGCTATATGTATATCTGCGTATTCTAGAATGTTTATTATGGGTACTGAGATTAATTCATGATCTATTATTTCCTTTACGTCGTCTAAGTTTAACGATTCGGTTAAATATTCGTTATTTTTTGCAGCATTAATTGTTCTGACTAGTAATAAGAGTTGGTCATGTAATTGTTCTAAAATGAGGTGGCTTTCGAGAGTCTGGCCTTGTAATGCATCAATTAATTTTTCAAACCTTGAGTTAACCAAACGTTGTTTTTCATTATTATTTATTAATTCGTTTATTTTTGTTTCCATCAATATGAAATCGTCATGATCTGGATTTCCCGTAATGAATTTTAATGCTGATCCTAAAAAATTTAGGGATCTCGTATGTCGTTTATGTTCATTAAGTTGATTTACTAATATTTCAATTTTCTTTGTCCAAATATGTTCCTCGATGGTGGGGTAAGAATATTTGTTAAAGATTTGCTGATATGTTGTAGTTATTTTTGTTAAGTTTGTGACGTGGAAGAGGTATGAATATTCGTCAAATAAAAAAACGTCATTAGTCCGGGTTAAAACATATTTCTGTTCATCTAGTTTTTTAATTTCTGTTTCCGCCTGTATTTCTGGTATGGCCACTGCGAGTAATGTCAGGAAGATGATTATCATGATTAATGGTATAATTCTTTATATTATCCTTATGCACGATCTTTCCCCTAGTAGTTAAGACAGTGTCCTCACGGTCTTCTTTTACAACGTATTTAATATATCTAGCGTCTTTCTTTTTCCGTACACCTTTGATTTTTACTAGTATCTGCTTGTTTGGTGAAAATGTTCGGTGTTTCGCACCTTGATTCAGTCTTTCTTGTACTTTTTTTGATGCTGCTTTTAATTTTTGGTGGATTTGCTTCTTATCATACTTAATTCTGTTGAATAGGATGTCAATTGGTTTGAATCCTGTAACTGTATGTAAAGTGTTGTTTAATTCTCTGATTGTTTTATAAATTTCTTCTATTATTGTGGTTTCGTTTTGAATTTTGAATATTCTCGCTAGCTCGGAGATTGTACTATGAGCGCGTTCAACTTGTCCGTTAGAAGTCGATCTATAGACTGGAGTTTCTATTTTTCTTATTCCATATTTTTCACACATCATATTCACTGCTGGCGTATTTAGACATTTTTCATTATCAGTCATTAATCGTGTGCAGTTCGGGTAATTATTTGTGATAACTTCTTCCATTTTCTCAGACATACGTTCTCTTGAATCAATTTCTCTGAGGGTAATATATTTTGAGAATTTATCGATAGCGACTAGAAATGTTTTTTTATCATTAAAGTAAATGTCCATGTGGTGTATGTATTTTCCTGGTTCTATTGGTATATCAGAATGTCCAAGTGGTTCTCTTGTAGGATTTCTTTCATATTTACCATAAAGACAAGGTGTACACTTTTTATTAAATGCCTTGCATTGTTGTTTCATTTCAGGCCAGTAGTAAGTTTCAACTATCTCATAAATGTTGTTTTTATAGCCTCTGTGTGCTCTGTTATGTGTTCTTTTAACTATTTCGATTTGTTTTTCTTTTTCTCTAACATCGATTAGTTTTGTTGGTGTGAACACGAAATTTGCAGTATTAAAAGTGTTTTTTATTATTGGACCAAATGCATAAATATTTTCTCTAGTAGTATGTATTGCAGTAATTTTATTTGGCTGTAATACCTTTTTCAATTCTGTAATTAAATTTTGTTCACTTGTAAAGTTTACTGTATGCCTAACTTTGTTCGGAAATGTTGTTCGAGTTCGAGTTTCATTTATTTTTCTATTTGGTACGAGTTCAATTTGAATAGCATACGCATTAAAAGGTTGCGATACAGTTTTAATAACGTCTGTGGGTGAACTTGCAGCTGAGTGAACTGTACTGATTGTTGATGAGTTTACTTGCTGTCTTGAAAGGGCGTCGGCTACGACATTTAAATGACCTGGCTTGTATACCAATTTGGCTCCAAAGTCTTCAATTATGTTTTTCCATCTCATTAATTTTGTATTTGGGTTTTTTTCGGATATCGCAAATGTCAAAGACTGGTGGTCGGTGTAGATCGTTAAGTCAGCTACACCGTAGATATAGTTTCTTAATTTTTGTAACGACCAAACGATTGCTAAAAGTTCTTTTTCATTAGTACTGTAGTTTTCTTCTGTTTTACTTAAGGTTCGTGACAAGAAAAATATTGGTTTTTTATTTTGACTAAGAACTGCTCCAAGTGCTATGTTGGATGCATCAGTTGTTAGTTCAAATGGTTTTGAATAGTCTGGTTGGAAAAGTTCTACTTGTTCTCTTAAGCAAGTTTTTAAGTTGTCTATGGCTTTCAGTGCTTGCTCGTCAAGTTTTATATGCGTATTTTTGCTCTTGTTTTTTCCTATTTGACCGTTGTCTCCCCTTAAATGTACTGTCAAGGGTTTTGCTATGCTAGCGTATCCTTTAATAAATTTCCTATAATATCCTGTCATTCCTAAAAAACCTCTTAAGTCTTTTAGAGTTTTTGGAACTGGATAATTGTTTATTGCCTTCACTTTTTCTGGATTCGTTGCAATTCTATTATGTTTTATTACATGACCTAAATATTCTACTTCTGTTTGGAAAAATTTAGATTTTTCATTGGAGATTTTTAGAGTGGCCTTGTTTAATGCGTTCACAATTATTTTAATATGTTTCATATGATCTTCGGGAGAAGATGAGTATATAAGTACATCATCTATGTATACGTACGCAAATTTTCCTATGTAATCCCTAAGTATGTCGTCCACACATCTCTGAAATATTGAAGGTGCGGTTTTTAAGCCAAATGGCATACGAACGAATTCATATTTCCCGCCATTAACGCAGAAAGCTGTTTTTTCCCTATCTTTTTCAGCGATTCTTATCTGGTGGAAGCCTGATTCCAAATCTAAAGTTGTAAAATACTTAGCCTTACCTAGATTTTGGATTGTCATGTTTACATCTGGGATAATGTACCTGTCTGAAATTGTATTGGCATTTAATTTTTGAAAGTCTATAACCATTCGTTTCTTCGGTCTTCCCTGCTCGTCCATACCCTTTTTAGGGACTGTCCATATTGGAGAGTTGTATGGGCTATTACTTTTTTGTATAATACCTTCGTTCAGTAACTTTCTTATTTCTTTGTTAACAAACTCGTTATCCGCTATAGGATACGGGTATTGTTTTGTCCATATTGGCTCTTCGTTCTTTGTTCTGATTGTAGCTTCAATTGTCGTCGTGAAGGGTAATGGTCCTATGCCATTATTTTCCTTTATCATTCTATCTATTTCTTCCTTGTACCTTTCATCTCCTATAATATAATTTAATTTGGGTTGACTATCACTACTTATGGTGGTTAAGGTCATGTCCCTAAGGCTTATTTCGGCATTTAATATTTTCAATCCTTCTATCCCTAAAATCATATCAAAGGATTCTATGTCTTTAAGTTCAAAGAAAGTTATCTCTTTGTTCATTAATTTAATCACTCTTTTGGTATTTGCAAATGAATAACCATTTATGATTTTAATTTTAATTGGTTTGATTTTAATCCTGTCTGACGAATCACACTTTACTCTTATATAATTGTGGGTTGCTCCTGTATCAATTAAAATATCGTATTTCTTATTTGTTACTTCGCTACTTAATGTGAGGTAGGGCAACCCGCTTCTTAGTTTAAATTATCTATTCTTACATTATTTACCATTTGATCCGGTTCAGCATACGTACTAGAGTTGTCATCTTGTTGTTGCGACTGGTTTATTCGTTGGTGTTTATTTGTTTGGTAATTACCGCTGTGCTCCCTCTTCCATGGCTGGTTGTTTGTGAAAGGATGGTGTTGATTATTTTGTTGAAAGTTAATTCTCCTCTGTGCCTGCACGACTTGCCTGGAATCTGTTTCCATTGGAGTAGGCCTAGACGGTTGGTTTTGATTGTATGGTTGATTGTATCCCTGTTGCTGTGGTGCGAATCTCCTAGTGTCATAATTCGGACGTCGATTGTAGGAATTGTGATGAGTTGGGTAATGTTGTCTTTGCTGATTCTGTCTCTCGACATCGTATGATAATCGCAGATTTTGATGTTGATTATCGTGCTCGATTGTTCTGGCTACAGCGTAGGCGTGCTCTAGATCATTGAGTGTGTTGGCATAGAGTGTGGATCTTATAAATGGGTTTGTAATGCCACTGATGAATACACGTACAGCTTCTTCATTTGCACTCCTCGTCATAGCATCTGTGACGGTTGGTTGCTCGCCAGACATTAAAATTTTTGATGTAATAAGGTTCAATGCTTGGTTAATTTTATCATGGTATTCCGTAAGGGACAATCTACCTTGAGATATTCTTCTTAATTCTTCTTGTAGCACATACAGTGGACGCATATCCGCATATGTATAGTCCAGTCTGTTTTTTATAGCTTCGAAATTGAACGGTGTGTTGTTATTTGTTAACACATCTGACGCTCTTCCTCTAATTTTTGTTTTAATTATGGACAAGGCTTCCGAATAACGGCTTTGTCCTTCAAATGCCTTGATATCGTTCATTAAGCGAGACGCATCTTCCCTCCATGCTCTGTATTCAGCTTGTTTGCCATCGAACGTTGGGAGTGCCTTAAAAACTTCTAATGATATGTCTGATGCAGTTCTGTAGTTGGTAGCTACGTCTTTTAACTGTATTATTGGGGCTGAAGCTAAAGTTGGATTAATTTGTAAGCTATTCATCTTCTCCATCAAACTCTGACAAAAATTTTCCATTTCGCTGAGCCTGGCAGTGAGTATTCCTATTTGGGCATCCTTGCTTGTGTTCGGTTCCATTTTTGTTAAAATATCGTCTTCTATTATGCGATTTTTATTATAGATGTCCTCTTTTTTTTGTTTTTTTGTAAAACTCATTTATATAAAATTATTTTTGTTTTTATAACTAATTTTCAATTTATTTTTTATAAAATTTTACACTTATTCTTCCTATGAAGAATTTTTCACTGTCACAAAAAGTTCACGTCCTTGCTGCGACAAGGATTACGCTGGTCCGCTCTTAGAAGAATAAATTTAATTATTCTCCTGGCAGGATCGCCAATTAAAGTTTAGTGTTTTTACTAAAGAAAAAAATATATTTTTCTTAGGAGTTAGAAAACTTAAGCACTATGTGTTATTCAATATTATTTCATAACTAACTGACAAATTACTTTTTACTTTCTTAAATACTAAAATTTAGTTTAAGATTACAATTCTAGTTTTCTTTTATTGATAACATGATTACTTGTTTTTTACCTAACTATCATTTCTTTGTTGATACATTTCTTTGTTAGTTCTTAAACATAATAAAACATGTTTTTACTTAATTTCTTATCTTAAACTATATTTATGTTAGCATGATTCGTCATGTTTTAGATATTCTTATCTGTAACAAGATTTACCTAAACAAGGGACAAAGGAACATGATTAACCATGCTTGGTAGGTATGTAAATGTGCGTGTGTGTGTTTAGATTAATGAACAAAGGAGGCAAACGTTAAGTCTGACCTTAACTCGCGCTAACATTTTCGTAAAATGTACAAAATTTTCGTTTATTGCAGAAAAATTGTATTACGATTTTTTTTCGTATTTTGCGTGTGTGAAATATTTTGCGTGTAGCATATCGTCTCTGGATAACCACAAACGATATTAAACACTGTATTACTTCAAATCGTTTGCTTATATACATATGTATGTGCCAGCCATACATATTATAAACATCTCAGTATTATCAATTTCGACTTTTGAACTAGAACTTAAAAAGTCAAAAAAATAATATTAGTTTTCACTTTATCATTTTAAATTTTTGAAAACAAATTATCTCCTTTTTCAAAAAAACAATAAAAGAAGAAAAATTTTTTTGCTGTTATTTTGCTTTACTTTATGAATTTAAGAATTATAACCAGTGGATTCTTAACTAGTTTCAGTTTCTACAACATATTATGGTTAGGAAGTAAAGAAAAGTATTTGTGACCAATTTTGGCAATGGAAACTGTCAAATTGCACTCACAAATACAATACAAATGCGTATTTTGAGCAATTTGAAGTTACAAGTCAAGAAATATTATGAATTTTTGATTTTTTTAATTAAAATTCATCTTTATTTGGAAGTCTTATAAGTTATTAAGGCACAATATTATGACATTTTACTCAGAAGTATTGCAATATTAAACCTAATAATGGAATAAGACTTTTCAAACCACGTCCAATTGTGCATTCAACTATACTATTCGTACCCTCAGCAATGTGTTATTCTCGAAAAACTACGTTTTTTGCATTTTTATAGCCTGTGCTACTTATTATTATTTTATTTCTTCAAATATTACATTGTTTGTGTCATTCCCAACTTATTTCTGTTGTTAGTTCCCGAAAATATATTATTTTTAATTACTTGTCTTGGAAGAAAATTCGAGAATGTGCAAAAAGCATAAACAAAAACACGGTACCGCTCATGAACGGTCGTATCTAGCCCCTGAATTTTTTGGGAATTCTGATTTAAAAAATCGATATTTAATTTGGGACAAGTAATACTTTTTTTCAGTGGTTGATAAACATACATACATACATATATTTAAATATATGCATGTATAAATCATAGCTGGCCACTGAGAGGAACCGAAAGTAATGTATTCGCGTTGGTGTATTCATTTGTATAAGAAGCCGATTGGTGTTCGGCACTCTGGTGCCAGTTTGAACAGCCTGGGTATAAATCAGAACAGCTCACAGAGAGAGAACTGAGAGAAATGTATAAGCGTATTTGTATTCATTTTTATAAAAAGCCGTTTGATGTTCGGCACTCTGGCGCTTCTCTGGGCAGCCTGAATATAAATAAAATTCTATGTATTTGTGTAAGATACATACATAACCTTTAATTTTTCAAATAAGTTAAAAAAGCATTGTCTAAGGCTCAGTTAGCCGAATGTAATATAATGTAACTCGAACGTAAAAAACAGTTGATCTATATTTTTATATGCAAAGTAGGTTACGTCACATTACATCTGTATAATCATTTTCATTACTTTTCACATAACAATTTCTATCAGCTGTTTATTACTGTTGTAGTTACTTTACATTACAGTCGGCTAACTGAGCCTTTAGCCAACAAAACAAGCAAAAATGTCCTTTTCACTTTTTATTAAACTTTCAGCAAATTACATAACACATTCCACTAATTTTAATATATATTTGTGACAGCTTTTCGTATGAATTCCACTGCAGTCTGTGCTATTTTTTATATTATTAGGCTTAATAATGCAATACTTTTAAGTAAAATATCATGACATTGTTCCTTATTATTCGTAATTTATAAGACTTCCAAATAAAGATGAATTTTAATTTCGAAAAAAATACTTAAAAACCCATAATATTTTTTGATTTGTAACTTCAAATTGTGCAAAATACGCATTTGTATGAGTGGAATTTGACATTTTCCGTGTGAAAAAGTGGTTCTTTACTTAAAAACCATAAAATGTAGTATAAAGTGAAACTCGTTAAGAATCCACTGGTTATAATTTGCAAATCCATAAAATTGAATTACGTAATTACGGCTAGGATCCAAGAAGGGTATATACAACAAAAACAATATGTTTTTGTTTCCTACGTACATATGCACTTGCAAAAGTTAGAAAATGGTATAAATTTTGTAAGAAGAACGGTTTTACATTACATGTGTAAAAGTTGGCAATCCTGGCTTAAAATTATTAACAGATAAGAATAAAGAGTGCATGGCGCCGTCCGTCTGCAATGTTCTTGGGTTGGTTTAATCTTGTATTCTATTCAGTGTTGCCGGAATCCTAAATCATTTTAAAGGGATAAAACTTCAAACTAATCCAAATTTAAAATATTACGCAAAAAACGGCTGGCTGTTCCGTTCAACTATGTGTTGTCAGAATATTTACAACTAACTTTGATGTTATTTGTTCATTAATAATTATCACATGTAATTTGGCTTAAAAAAGCGATACAAACTTTAGCCCGTTTAAATAAATCAAAATTTTTTTGTAATTTTATTTACGGCGCCCTATTCCTATATACATATGTATATAAATATGCACATTACTTGTATGTATATAAATAAATCACGATAGCAGTGACTTCTGACAAATAACACTGTGCAGCTTTTGTATCTAAAGTAAAAAAATATAACTGAAAATTATATTAAAAATTGGAGGGAGCTCCAAAACTCTTTCTTTTCATTGTCTAGAAAAAATACTTCTTGTTTGCATGGAACAGAACAGAACTCGTCTCTTGCACCATAAGCAGCCTAATGTGTAACTTTTGTTTTTGATTTGTTTAGTTGTCGTACTTTCCGTTGCCAATAATTTAAAAAATGATAAAAAATAATTGTTGGATGGAGCACTATTGGTTAAGAGTAAATAATGTAGCTCCTAAAGCCAACGTGATTATCAAAAGTGAATAATTCGAGCATACAATAATGTTGAAGCAAAATTATATTAAAATTACATACATATCTTATAATTCAAATACAGTTGAGAGAAAAATTGGTTTGTTCCATTATAGATAACATCGCAGAATTCGGCAACACTGATGTTTTAATGCGTGTTGCTTTATACTCTCAATAATTTTCTCTCCTAGTTATATGAATGGATATACATACATATCTTTACAGTGTTTGCTTATGAAGCACTAACATTCTGACAAAAAACACTAAAATTTAGTGTATTTACACATAGTTCTACAAAACAATTTGAATTTCAATGCTAAAGGCCATCAAGCAGAGTGCTTTAGAAAGCATATTACTTGAGTTGAAAACTCATTGTGATTCTAATCGTGTAGTGTATATGTAAACATACACAAAGTAGAAAGATGTCATATCTAACCCCTTGTATATTACATTAAATAATGTACAGTTTATTTTCGTACACTGCTTTAAATATAACAAAACACACTGACTTGGCAAATAATGTTTTGCCTAAGAGTTGTCTGGGAAAATAAAAAAATCAATCAACACTGGGAGCATCTCAATAGCAAATTACCTGCTTCTAGTCAACCAATAAGAGAATTGAAAATGTGGCTAGTGCTGTATTCTCTAGCTTTACACTAATTTATTATTATTAAGTTATTAATTAAATTAAAATAAAAATAACATTTATGTATATTCGTTTCTTTTTTCTGCATATACGTTTGTATTTACGTACATACATATGTTTTAGCACACATACACATATACAAAAATATGCTTTTGCTTACAATTTATTCAGTGTTGTGAAATGAATTTATATATAAATATATTTGCCTTTTTCCAACACTAAAACAAAAAGTCGATTCGCTTGGTAGCGAGTGACATCATCGGAAAATTTCTTACCATCGAAATTAATTTCTATTCGAATGCAATTCCGATCACGAGTGCAGGAATTAGGCCCCTGGTGTTACATTACACGCTTTTGAATATTAATATTATATTAAATATTTGTTTTATAAACGAATTTTTTATTTTTATCACATAAGCTAATAACACTTTGTTAACATGCAAAATTTCACGCACTTGCGATCGTCAGCGTAGAGATAATGAAAATAAATATTACTTTTCCTGGCGTTACGTTACATTGAAATATCATTTTAAGAAAAACAAAATTTTACGGTTAATTGATATACATATATTGGCTCTCTCTTCATTTGTCCATGATTAGTTGTTGCTGTAGCAGTAGTTTTGATATAAAAGTATTTCTGTGCAATTTCTCCTAGAAGTATAACAAGTAAAGAGAAAATGCTCATGAAATTAGGCAAAACTTACAAAAACGAGAAGCCTAACCTTGTAGCCCATTTTTTCGCCATCACAACTAAGGAAAGCTTCGAACTCTTAAATTTAGTTAATTTTAAATATTTCTAGTTTATAATACAAGAAAAGAAATCTGTTGGTAAACTTAATGCTTGTATTCATAATGACATTCTACCAAGCGGCTAAATTTTTTTCATACAAAAATTTCAAAATTTGAGTGAAAACAACTTTGCTACTTGCTACAACTTTATTATGAATACGGCCCTACGATTTTACTGGTAGTGCAAATTAAATTTCATTATCAGTAAAAATTTACTGAATCTTTTCAGCAATCAGTAAATTTACTGATTGCTCCAATTTTTAATGCAGTACATAAATATATGTATACTGCAGTGTACCCATTTACTAACTAAATAAGTTAAATAAAACAAACAAAAACCAGCAAATTCCTATGTATTTATAATATTGAAAGTTTTGATACTTTGAATTGATTAACTTAAAAAATACACCAAAAGCATAAGTACTTCCAATTTTAAAAAATTTTTCATTAGTATATGTTTAAATATCTCCTCTGTGATAGGACTCACATTGCTTTTTTTATTCATACTACCAAATACTTCATAAAAAATTTTCAAAAATTTAATTTAATTTATACATTTATGTATATATTTTTAAAAGTTTAGATATTTACAGAAAGCAAGGTTTTGGAGCTGGAAAAGAGTATGAATGAAGAAGAATAGGGTGGTACCATTTACCTTATTATGTACCTTGGATTATATATATACATATATATATACCACACGTACACATATGTTTGAATACACTAGGTACATGCACAAGATGTCCTGGTTTAGAACGTTGAAGTTATATATGTACTCGTATTATATATGTTCTCTTATTTTTTATGCTGCTTTGAAAAAATGTATGTACATATCGATCCATTACCAGCAAGAAGCTTAACCAACATAATTTTCGAATTGGGTTTTTTTAAATCATTAACTTGTTATCATTGGCATTATCTGTCAAAATTTTATAACCATAGGATATACCGTTTCAATTCTATAGCAAAAACAATTTAAGCTTTAGTACTAATTATTTTTGGTTTACAGTTTTTCTAACAGCAACTTGTAACTTAAGTTAAAATTTCCTTTTGAAAATAAAGCAATTAAGAGTGATATATTCGGATTGGTCGAATATTTCATACCCCTCACCGATGTCATATGAATTATGCATATGCATACATAGAAAATTAGATACATATGTACATAAATATTTGTTTTATAAAAGACAAATAGTTTATTTTTTGGTCCATTTGCAATTTTTCGACTAAACAACTTGAATAAAATATTTAATTCTCGAGTATTTATTTTATTCGCTCCATTGGCAGTTTTTGATAGACTGGCCATAGGAAATCACATGAGTATAAAAATTTCACTGATAGCATACCTAACGGCCTCCTAAAAAATAACCTATCTTTGCTATAAACAATTTTGTCACCATAACTTTTGAATGTCGCATTTTGGGGAAAATTTTTAATAACCATTTTTTGTTCAGAATAAATACCACAACATATTTCTTCTACATAATTTTCTCCTAAGTGGACCGAATATATATCATCTAATAATACAAGAATCAAATATCGCATTATAACCCAGTGAAAAAAATGGAAGTCATTCTAGCGGAAGTACATTTTCATTGCTTCCAAAAAATCGATATTTTTAATTTGCCAAGAGTGACCAAAAAACCATGTAGAAGCTTATTTTAGTCACACAAAACCTTGTAACTCCTCAATAGTGTTAGAAAATACTCACCAGAATTTAAAAAAAAATTTATTTTTTTAAAGAAATTTATGAACTATTTTTAGTCTAAAATTTAAAAGTTATTTGCTTAAATTTACATGAAAACACTGTTTCGGGCTTAAATTCGTATAAAAAGAACAGAATGGTAAAAAAAGGCAACTATATACCATTTTTCCTAGATGAAAATATTATCATAGAACACGAAAAAGGGTATTTTTCTTAATATCGCTTCCAATTCAGTGACCAGGCATCGAAAAAGAGAACTTCTTGCAATGACAACCCTATGTAAAAATCATTAGATCGGATCGAAATTTGCACTACTTCCGCATCGTAAACTCTACATTTTCATGACTTTTTTGGAGTCTCTTTTTTTACGGGGAAGCTTTGTTATGTATTTGGAAATTATGCTACATCTCGTGATCCATTGAATGTATGTCAACAAATCTACACACATGTGTGTGTAGACGATAGAAACATATTTTCGTAGAAAAAACCTGCGTACATACTTTTATATATTGTGTAAATTCACGAAAAAAAACCATTAGCATTTTTTCACATAAAAAATATAAAAAAAATTAACAGAATTTTAGCAAGAAAATGATAAATTTCATAAATTCTTATCAAATGAACAAGTATGTTGGTTAACAAGTTTGTGTAATATAAAATATTCATAACAATTGGAATCCAAATGTATGCACTTTGACGTAGTTTTTTGATGGTTCTTACTAAAAAATATAATTTTGTTGGGTCATGCGTATATATTAAGAAAATTGCATGAGCGGAATTTCGTAAATTGGAAGGAACAATGCTGTTCTTGTCCAATGTACAATAACACGGACATATAAGCCGCGATAAAAACAAGTTTTCGGATCAATTAAGATTCAAATGTGTTTTTTTTACTTAATCTTTTGCATGCACTTGGTTCAAAATCGAAAATTTTTGGAACAATGCTGTTCTTGTCCAATGTACAATAACACGGACATATAAGTCGAGAGAAAAACAAGTTTTCGGATCAATTAAGATTCCAATGTGTTTTTATACCCTTTACCAAAAAATGGTAAAAGTTTTAAAAAATTTGGCAATATATGTATCTAAAATGCAAATTTTATTAAGTTTCAAAGTTTTTTCGGTATTAAAATCTTTTCGATAATGGCGCATTCATTAGCAAAATTTCTTAACCATACTGCAATATGCTGGAGAATTTTTTATGTCAAGAAAGTTTGCTAATGATTGCTAATGTTATGCTAATTGTAATTATAATAATTTATTAGATGAAATCAAGGTTTATATTTATTAGTTTTCCATTACATTTTTTTTATTGGTTTTAGGTTTGTTCTTGTTGCTTTCAATAGAATAGAAAAGCAATAGAATTGCATTTTTCTCATTGCAATGTTTCGTATTAAAGTAATATCTAATCAGAAATAATTCATAGGCAGGCTCAAGTTCAGTAATTTCAATTCTTATTGAATGAAATATTTTTATTAATTAATGTGAGTTTCTAAAGAAGAGAAGAAAAATTAAACTTAGACTTTAAGCTGGGGGAAATACCTAACATTAGCAATCATTAGCAAACTTTCTTGACATAAAAAATTCTCCAGCATATTGCAGTATGGTTAAGAAATTTTGCTAATGAATGCCCCATTATCGAAAAGATTTTAATACCGAAAAAACTTTGAAACTTAATAAAATTTGCATTTTAGATACATATATTGCCAAATTTTTTAAAACTTCTAACATAGGTTTGTCATTCCGTTTGTAATTTCTACAATATTAATAAGCGACACATAAAGTATATATATTCTGGATCCTTATGCATAGGTTTTCCCAGTCTCCCAGAAGAGCTAGAGACTTCGTTCTTGGACTGGTGTGTCAGAAATTTTCCGAAAAATTTTGCTATTGAAAATCAGCAAAATCGAGCAGACGGTTTCAGAGCTGGAAAACTCAAACTCAATTTACCCATAGAAAATAACTACCGAAAACAAGTTTTTATTACTTTTTTATTAAATTAACTCATTTTATACTTCGGTATGAATAAAATAGGTATTTATAATTAAAAAAAAAATTTAGAAACTTAACAAATTAAAAAACGTTTCCAGGGTTGGAAAACTTTAACTTTTTTCCTAATAATTAAACATATTTCATGTTTTAGGAAGAAGGCTATTTTCTCAGGAACGGTAAAAGCTACGGGTCTGAAATTTGGACAGTGTATGTAGAACTTTGATCGCTACAACAACAAATATATAAAAGCTAAAAATTAAAGGGTGTTCCAAAATGAGCGGCGAAAACTTTTAAAATCCCATGTAATACACATACAATTGTATGTATGTATGTTATATATTGTTACGTTTAAATTTTATTAAACGTGTGAGTTCTTTTGATTGCTCAAAAATAAAAATAAATAACAACACGATTTTCTTATTTGCAACTGAACTTCCTTTTATTCTTGACTAAACCAATTACAACTTGTCTTTTCTTATTTACTTCTTAACGTTATTATCCACGGCACGATGTCTTTTACTTTCAACGATGTTCACTCTACTAAATTCCAATTAGCACTGACTTACTCTGACATACGGCAGCTCTCTTTTTATACTACCAAACCGGATCTAGAATATTCGCAAGTAGATGACGTGGCAACATGCATTCATGCACTTAGTAAAGACCAACACATAAGAAACGATATGGCCGTATAGGCATGTTTGTTTATTGGTAGCCAGATGTTCAAACAGTCTTCTAGCATAATGGGGAAAATTCATATCGCCGTTTCTAGATGTTTGTAGGTGATTCGATTGGCCGTTAATCTTTGAATTTTCAAAGTAACGACTTGTATGTTGCTAGTGCAGTGTGCTATTTTTAGTACAGGGTGATTACCATAAGTGCTCGCACTTTTATTTGTATACGTGTATGTCTGTAGCTTTGTATACAATTGTTGTTGCTATAGTGCTTGCACGTGAATATGTGTGTACGTTTAGCGCTTTAGTTAAATACTTCTAGATAATTCTTTGCATTAACCCTGTAGGAATCTTTTTACGTAACACTGCCGCCCACTTAAGCCTATTCGTCCCGAATAGGCACATCATAACTGCCTGTTTCTTTCTTCGTTTTCTATACGCCTTGTAGTTGCGCTGTAGACGACTACCTCTTCCATATTTGTAGACTTTAGTTCTGGCTCTGCTTCGTCTTTCAACTTTGACTTGTGTTACCATACGCTGGAGGTGACTACTTCGTTGACATTTGCGGCCCCTGGTATTAACTCTGCTTCCTGTTTCCACTACAGCTTGCCTTGCCTTGCGCTGAAGATGACAAGTTCTTCCACATTTGCAGCCATTGGTACTGAATCTGCTTGGTATGTCCACTACAGCTTGCCATGCTGTACGCTGTAGATGACAACTTCTTCCACATTTGTGGCATCTGGCTCTGAGTCCACTTTGCCTCTTGACTAGAGCGTGCTTTACCATTCCCTGGAGATGACTACTCCTTCCACATTTATGGCCTTTGGCTCTGACTCTACCTTGCCCCTTGGCTAGACCTTGCCCTACCATACACTGGAGATGACCACTCCTTCCACACTTATGGCCTTTGGCTCTGACTCTACCTTGTCCCTTGGCTAGAGCTTGCCTTACCATACACTGGAGATGACCACTCCTTCCACACTTATGGCCTATTGCACTGACTCTACTTTGTTTCTCGACTAGACTTTGCCTTACCACACGCTTGAGGTTCCTTACAAAAGTTGTCTTCTTCTTCCTTTCTGCTTTTATGCTGCGCGCTTTGTTTACTGTAGCAGTTTCTTTACCGTGAGAAAGCAAGACCATTTCACCCATAGCTTGTTCCACTGTTTCACTGACCGCTTGACTATCTTCTTCGTCACGAGCTTCATTCACTTCGCTGGAGACTTCTGACAAACTTCGCTCATTTCCAACTTGTTGACACTGACCACTGTTGATTTCGTCAACATTTTCTTCATTGCCAGAAATTTCATCGTTGATCTGCTCCAAGTCAGAAATCTTTTCGTCTGATTTACTGACTTGTACTTTAATGCCATCTACTCTTCTATATAAGCCCTTAGACATTTCTTGAAGTTTCTCATTTGTGGCTTTAACTTCAGCTAGAACTCTCTCATTGTTTGCCTCCATTTTCTCATTAGCTCTAGAAAACTCCTGAAATCTGTCATCCATTTTCTCATTGCTTATTCGAAAAATTTCTTGAAAATCAGCCTTTATAGCTTTAGAAGACTCCTGAATTTTGCTCATCATGGCAGCAAACATTGCGCTGATATCTGTACTGGTTGGAGTACTAGTAGAAGGAGCAGATGTTTCTTCCATCTCATATTTCTCTTCAAATTCATACGCTGCTATGTCAACGCCACGACGCTTGAATTCATCTATCAGCCTCTTTTGAAGTTCTGCCTTATTACCTGTTGTCGGCAGGTCACACTTACTCAATTCCCTTTTGAGTTGCTCCACTTTTAGGCCTTCGAACTTCATTGTAGATTTTCTTTTCTTGTATTACAAATTCATTATTCTCTGATTAATTAATTATTTTTATTTTAATTTTGCAATCCCACTTCTGACACCAAATGTTACGTTTAAATTTTATTAAACGTGTGAGTTCTTTTGATTGCTCAAAAATAAAAATAAATAACAACACGATTTTCTTATTTGCAACTGAACTTCCTTTTATTCTTGACTAAACCAATTACAACTTGTCTTTTCTTATTTACTTCTTAACGTTATTATCCACGGCACGATGTCTTTTACTTTCAACGATGTTCACTCTACTAAATTCCAATTAGCACTGACTTACTCTGACATACGGCAGCTCTCTTTTTATACTACCAAACCGGATCTAGAATATTCGCAAGTAGATGACGTGGCAACATGCATTCATGCACTTAGTAAAGACCAACACATAAGAAACGATATGGCCGTATAGGCATGTTTGTTTATTGGTAGCCAGATGTTCAAACAGTCTTCTAGCATAATGGGGAAAATTCATATCGCCGTTTCTAGATGTTTGTAGGTGATTCGATTGGCCGTTAATCTTTGAATTTTCAAAGTAACGACTTGTATGTTGCTAGTGCAGTGTGCTATTTTTAGTACAGGGTGATTACCATAAGTGCTCGCACTTTTATTTGTATACGTGTATGTCTGTAGCTTTGTATACAATTGTTGTTGCTATAGTGCTTGCACGTGAATATGTGTGTACGTTTAGCGCTTTAGTTAAATACTTCTAGATAATTCTTTGCATTAACCCTGTAGGAATCTTTTTACGTAACAATATGTATATTGACACTTGAAATTTGTAAAATTAGTGTATTTTTATATAGGCTACAACAATTAACACTAAAATTAAAAAAAATTAAATTAAAGGGTGGTCCATCAGTTAATGAAATTTTGACTATGTAATTTTGACAAATTGCTATATCTTGGAAACTGTAAGAGTTAAACTCTTGAAATTTTCAAAAACGGTCAAACTAAAAAATCCGGAAATTATAAAATCGCCAAAAATTTGAAAAAATCGCCAAAACGAAAAAAATCGCCAAAATGAAAAAAAACGCTAAAATTAAAAAATAAAACGCCAAAAACCGAAAAAAATCGCCACACACAAACAAAATGCTTATATGAACAAAAATCGCCAACAATTAAAAAAAATGGCCTAAATGAAAAAAAATCGCCAAAATAAAAAAAATCGCCAAAACGAAAATAAATCGCCCAAATTAAAAAAAAAACGCCATAAACCGAAATAAAATCGCCAAATCAAAAAAAATTGCCTATATGAAAAAAAATCGCCAAAAATTAAAAAAAATCGCTTATATGAAAAAAATTCGGCAAAATAAAAAAAATCGCCAAATCAAAAAAAAAATTGCCTATATGAAAAAAAATCGCCAAAAATTAAAAAAAATCGCTTATATGAAAAAAAAATCAGCAAAATCAAAAAAATCGCCAAAACGAAAAAAAATCGCCAAAATTAAAAAAAGCCAAAAACCGAAAAAATCGCCAAAACGAGAAAAAATTGTCAAAACAAAAAAAATTCCCACAATGACAAAAATCCGCAAAAATCACCAAAACAAAAAAAATGCTTATATGAACATAAATCGTCACAAATTAAAAAAAATCGCCTAAATAAAAAAATCGCCAAAATCAAAAAAAAAATCGCCAAAAAGAAAATAAATCGCCAAAATTAAGAAATTAAACGCCAAAAACCGGAAAAAATCGCCAAAACAAAAAAATTGCATATATGCCAAAATTAAAAAAATAGCTTAAATGAAAAAAAATCGCCAAAATAAAAAAAAAATCGCCAAAATTAAGAAATTAAACGCCAAAAACCGGAACAAATCGCCAAAACAAAAAAATTGCATATATGCCAAAAATTAAAAAAATAGCTTAAATGAAAAAAAAAATCGGCAAATACAAAAAATCTGCCAAAACGAAAAAAAATCGCCAAAATTAAAAAACGCCGAAAACCGAAAAAAATCGCACTAGAAAAAAAGTATGAATTTTTTTCACCAAATGAATATGTACCTACATATCTCTGTGCTTATGTATGTATCTCTATACTACATAAACGCACTTTGGTAAAGGGTATATAAAATTCGGAACAGCCGAATATAGCACTCTTACTTGTTTATTTTTTGGTACGGATTTTAAAAATTCTTTCCTTAATAGAAAGCGTCAAAAATCGTCTATTTTTTTAACCGGTTCTAAACCGGTTTTTTTATTTTTTGGTACGGATTTTAAAAATTCTTTCCTTAATGGAAAGCTACATCATCAGCGTCAAAAATCGTCTATTTTTTTAACCGTTTCTGAACCAGTTTTTTTTTGGTTTTGTTTTTGGTTCTCTTTTTATTCTAGACGCTCCGAATGGCTTCACATTTTAGGCGTGAAGTCATCGGTTAAACGCATATATGCATGCAGTCGGCACTTTTCGGAGGAACACTTTTTCATTTTTTCACTTTTTCATTTTCATTTTTTCATTTATTTGTTTATTGTTATAGTATCCCACCAAATAGAAACTATACTGAAATGAAGTAAACACTTCCCTATTTGTTTGCTGGGATGGTACGATGAACTTGTTGTTTTTTTTTATTTATTTTTCAATTATTTATTGATTGTTATATATCCCAGAGACCCTTATAATGGCCCTTAGTATTGACCTTTAATGACACTTATCTTTTTCCATATTGACATTTATAATGACGCTTTTCTTTTCAAAATGACCCTTATCTTTTGAAAAGTCAAAAATTAAAAATTGTTTTGACTGAAAACATTCATTCTTTGTATATACATATGTATGTGTATTATTGAATTTAGTCCATTATATGCACTAACAAAATATTGCACATATCTGTATATAAAACTAACAAAAAAATTACATATGAAGCTATGCAAACTGCACTAAATATTTTGTAAATTATATCAAAAAACCCAAAAAAAACCTATATTGTACGCTTATTTTGAAAAAATGGTTTATATAAATTTATTTGGTGAATTGTTTTAGATACCTTTTATGCACATGAATTCATTTTGCATTAATTATTTGTAATTATTTACATGAATTCATTTGTTGCTTTTTATTTATTAAATTTGTAAATATTATTTGTACCTGAATTTGTACCTGAATTTATTTATTTATTTCTTTGATTTATTTGTTGATTGTTATATATCCCAACAACCAAATAGTATTTACACTGAATAAATTGCTTTACTAATTGTTTGCTGGGATTTCTCATTTATTTCCTATTAATTTTTAATTTATTTGTTGTTATATTATCCCAACAACCAAATAGTAATTACATTGAAGTAATCGCTTGACTAATTGTTTGCTGGGATTTTTTGTTTATTTCTTTCTTTGATTTATTTTTTGATTGTTATATATCCCAACAACCAAATAGTATTTACATTGAAGTAACCACTTGACTAATTGTTTGCTGGGATGGCATCGAGTGTTTATGGTAAAATAATACACCCTGGCACAGGAGTAAGTGCAGCGAAAATATAATGCGTACGCATTTAAAGCTTCTCCTTACTCAAGACCATCATGCGTGGCTAAGAGTCACATCCTACAAGAGGTGGTGCTGTTTTTAGCAGAACATGATGGATCTAGACCAGATAAGGTCGAAAAAAATCATATAAAAAGCCTTTTTCAGGGCTACATAATATTTTCCAAAAGAGATAAAATTTTGGCTTTACTACTACATATACAATTTTAATAATACAAAAATTCCAATTTTTAATTTACATACATGAACTCCAACAAGAAAACCTGACAGAAACTAAATAAAATATAGCTGTTACAAAAACTTTATTCTATCCCTAAAAATCTAAACTGGAAAGAAATGCATCCAAGAAGGAAGAAAGTTCGCAAAGAAAACAACTTTAGACTTTGATGGCATATGTAAATAAATTATATTTAATTTTTATTGTAATTATTTAAAATCAAAAGTTATGTGAGACATTTTTAAATTTAATTGAAATGTATTTATGTATTTAAAAAATGTTAATTAATTATATTAGTAAATATTCTAATTTTGTTTTGTTTTTGTAACAATTTAAGATTATTTACAAATATACATACATACTACCAATTTATAGAAAAAATCGCCAAATCAAAAAAAAAATGCGTATATGAAAAAAAATCGCCAAAAATTAAAAAAATCGCTTATATGAAAAAAAATCAGCAAAATCAAAAAAATCGCCAAAACGAAAAAAAATCGCCAAAATTAAAAAAACGCCAAAAACCGAAAAAATCGCCAAAACGAGAAAAAATTGTCAAAACAAAAAAAATTCCCACAATGACAAAAATCCGCAAAAATCGCCAAAAAAAAATGCGTATATGAAAAAAAATCGCCAAAAATTAAAAAAATAGCTTAAATGAAAAAAAAATCGGCAAATACAAAAAATCTGCCAAAACGAAAAAAAAATCGCCAAAATTAAAAAACGCCGAAAACCGAAAAAAATCGCACTAGAAAAAAAGTATGAATTTTTTTCACCAAATGAATATGTACCTACATATCTCTGTGCTTATGTATGTATCTCTATACTACATAAACGCACTTTGGTAAAGGGTATATAAAATTCGGAACAGCCGAATATAGCACTCTTACTTGTTTATTTTTTGGTACGGATTTTAAAAATTCTTTCCTTAATGGAAAGCTACATCATCAGCGTCAAAAATCGTCTATTTTTTAACCGTTTCTGAACCAGTTTTTTTTGGTTTTGTTTTTGGTTCTCTTTTTATTCTAGACGCTCCGAATGGCTTCACATTTTAGGCGTGAAGTCATCGGTTAAACGCATATATGCATGCAGTCGGCACTTTTCGGAGGAACACTTTTTCATTTTTTCACTTTTTCATTTTCATTTTTTCATTTATTTGTTTATTGTTATAGTATCCCACCAAATAGAAACTATACTGAAATGAAGTAAACACTTCCCTATTTGTTTGCTGGGATGGTACGATGAACTTGTTGTTTTTTTTATTTATTTTTCAATTATTTATTGATTGTTATATATCCCAGAGACCCTTATAATGGCCCTTAGTATTGACCTTTAATGACACTTATCTTTTTCCATATTGACATTTATAATGACGCTTTTCTTTTCAAAATGACCCTTATCTTTTCAAAAGTCAAATATTAAAAATTGTTTTGACTGAAAACATTCATTCTTTGTATATACATATGGATGTGTATTATTGAATTTAGTCCATTATATGCACTAACAAAATATTGCACATATCTGTATATAAAACTAACAAAAAAATTACATATGAAGCTATGCAAACTGCACTAAATATTTTGTAAATTATATCAAAAAACCCAAAAAAAAACCCTATATTGTACGCTTATTTTGAAAAAATGGTTTATATAAATTTATTTGGTGAATTGTTTTAGATACCGTTTATGCACATGAATTCATTTTGCATTAATTATTTTTAATTATTTACATGAATTCATTTGTTGCTTTTTATTTATTAAATTTGTAAATATTATTTGTACCTGAATCTGTACCTGAATTTATTTATTTATTTCTTTGATTTATTTGTTGATTGTTATATATCCCAACAACCAAATAGTATTTACACTGAATAAATTGCTTTACTAATTGTTTGCTGGGATTTCTCATTTATTTCCTATTAATTTTTAATTTATTTGTTGTTATATTATCCCAACAACCAAATAGTAATTACATTGAAGTAATCGCTTGACTAATTGTTTGCTGGGATTTTTTGTTTATTTCTTTCTTTGATTTATTTTTTGATTGTTATATATCCCAACAACCAAATAGTATTTACATTGAAGTAACCACTTGACTAATTGTTTGCTGGGATGGCATCGAGTGTTTATGGTAAAATAATACACCCTGGCACAGGAGTAAGTGCAGCGAAAATATAATGCGTACGCATTTAAAGCTTCTCCTTACTCAAGACCATCATGCGTGGCTAAGAGTCACATCCTACAAGAGGTGATGCTGTTTTTAGCAGAACATGATGGATCTAGACCAGATAAGGTCGAAAAAAATCATATAAAAAGCCTTTTTCAGGGCTACATAATATTTTCCAAAAGAGATAAAATTTTGGCTTTACTACTACATATACAATTTTAATAATACAAAAATTCCAATTTTTAATTTACATACATGAACTCCAACAAGAAAACCTGACAGAAACTAAATAAAATATAGCTGTTACAAAAACTTTATTCTATCCCTAAAAATCTAAACTGGAAAGAAATGCATCCAAGAAGGAAGAAAGTTCGCAAAGAAAACAACTTTAGACTTTGATGGCATATGTAAATAAATTATATTTAATTTTTATTGTAATTATTTAAAATCAAAAGTTATGTGAGACATTTTTAAATTTAATTGAAATGTATTTATGTATTTAAAAAATGTTAATTAATTATATTAGTAAATATTCTAATTTTGTTTTGTTTTTGTAACAATTTAAGATGATTTACAAATATGCATACATACTACCAATTTATAGAAAAAATCGCCAAATCAAAAAAAAATGCGTATATGAAAAAAATCGCCAAAAATTAAAAAAATCGCTTATATGAAAAAAAATCAGCAAAATCAAAAAAATCGCCAAAACGAAAAAAAATCGCCAAAATTAAAAAAACGCCAAAAACCGAAAAAATCGCCAAAACGAGAAAAAATTGTCAAAACAAAAAAAATTCCCACAATGACAAAAATCCGCAAAAATCGCCAAAAACAAATGCGTATATGAAAAAAAATCGCCAAAAATTAAAAAAAATCGCTTATATGAAAAAAAAATCGGCAAATACAAAAAATCTGCCAAAACGAAAAAAAATCGCCAAAATTAAAAAACGCCGAAAACCGAAAAAAATCGCACTAGAAAAAAATTATGAATTTTTTTCACAAAATGAATATGTACCTACATATCTCTGTGCTTATGTATGTATCTCTATACTACATAAACGCACTTTGGTAAAGGGTATATAAAATTCGGCACAGCCGAATATAGCACTCTTACTTGTTTATTTTTTGGTACGGATTTTAAAAATTCTTTCCTTAATGGAAAGCGTCAAAAATCGTCTATTTTTTAACCAGTTCTAAACCGGTTTTTTTATTTTTTGGTACGGATTTTAAAAATTCTTTCCTTAATGGAAAGCTACATCATCAGCGTCAAAAATCGTCTATTTTTTTTAACCGGCTCTGAACCGGTTTTTTTATTTTTTTGGTACGGGTTTTAAAAACTATTTCCTTAATGGAAAGCTACATCATCAGCGTCAAAAATCGTCTATTTTTTTAACCGGTTCTGAACTGGTTTTTTATACCCTTTACCAAAAAATGGTAAAAGGGTATATATAGGTTTGTCATTCCGTTTGTAATTTCTACAATATTAATAAGCGACACATAAAGTATATATATTCTGGATCCTTATGCATAGGGAAGACGAACAAGCGATGTCCGTCTGTCCGTCTGTCTGTACGTGAAATCGGTTTTCGCAGTCTCCCAGAAGAGCTAGAGACTTCGTTCTTGGACTGGTGTGTCAGAAATTTTCCGAAAAATTTTGCTATTGAAAATCAGCAAAATCGAGCAGACGGTTTCAGAGCTGGAAAACTCAAACTCAATTTACCCATAGAAAATAACTACCGAAAACAAGTTTTTATTACTTTTTTATTAAATTAACTTATTTTATACTTCGGTATGAATAAAATTGGTATTTATAATTATAAAAAAATTTAGAAACTTAACAAATTAAAAAACGTTTCCAGGGTTGGAAAACTTTAACTTTTTTCCTAATAATTAAACATATTTCATGTTTTAGGAAGAAGGCTATTTTCTCAGGAACGGTAAAAGCTACGGGTCTGAAATTTGGACAGTGTATGTAGAACTTTGGTCGCTACAACAACAAATATATAAAAGCTAAAAATTAAAGGGTGTTCCAAAATGAGCGGCGAAAACTTTTAAAATCCCATGTAATACACATACAATTGTATGTATGTGTGTACATATGTATATTGACACTTGAAATTTGTAAAATTAGTGTATTTTTATATAGGCTACAACAATTAACACTAAAATTAAAAAAAATTAAATTAAAGGGTGGTCCATCAGTTAATGAAATTTTGACTATGTAATTTTGACAAATTGCTATATCTTGGAAACTGTAAGAGTTAAACTCTTGAAATTTTCAAAAACGGTCAAACTAAAAAATCCGGAAATTATAAAATCGCCAAAAATTTAAAAAAATCGCCAAAACGAAAAAAATCGCCAAAATGAAAAAAACGCTAAAATTAAAAAATAAAACGCCAAAAACCGAAAAAAATCGCCAAAACAAAATATATGCTTATGTGAACAAAAATCGCCAAAAATTAAAGAAAAATCGCCTAAATGAAAAAAAATCGCCAAAATAAAAGAAAATCGCCAAAACGAAAATAAATTGCCAAAATTAAAAAAAAACGCCATAAACCGAAATAAAATCGCCAAATCAAAAAAAATTGCCTATATGAAAAAAAATCGCCAAAAATTAAAAAAAAATCGCTTATATGAAAAAAAGTCGGCAAAATAAAAAAAAATCGCCAAATCAAAAAAAAAATGCGTATATGAAAAAAAATCGCCAAAAATTAAAAAAAATCGCTTATATGAAAAAAAATCAGCAAAATCAAAAAAATCGCCAAAACGAAAAAAAATCGCCAAAACTAAAAAAACGCCAAAAACCGAAAAAATCGCCAAAACGAGAAAAAATTGTCAAAACAAAAAAAATTCCCACAATGACAAAAATCCGCAAAAATCGCCAAAACAAAAAAAATGCTTATTTGAACATAAATCGTCAAAAATTAAAAAAAAGCATAAATAAAAAAAACGCCAAAATCAAAAAAAAAATCGCCAAAACGAAAATAAATCGCCAAAATTAAGAAATTAAACGCCAAAAACCAGAAAAAATCGCCAAAACAAAAAAAATTGCATGTAGCTATGCCAAAAATTAAAAAAATAGCTTAAATGAAAAAAAAATCGGCAAATACAAAAAATCTGCCAAAACGAAAAAAAATCGCCAAAATTTAAAAACGCCGAAAACCGAAAAAAATCGCACTAGAAAAAAAGTATGAATTTTTTTTCACAAAATGAATATGTACCTACATATCTCTGTGCTTATGTATGTATCTCTATACTACATAAACACACTTTGGTAAAGGGTATATAAAATTCGGCACAGCCGAATATAGCACTCTTACTTGTTTTTACTTAATCTTTTGCAAGCACTTGGTTCAAAATCGAACATTTTTGGGTCATGTGTATATGTAAGAAAATTGCATGAGCGGAATTTCGTAAATTGGGAGGAACATTGAACATTTCGTATATTGGAAGGAACATATCAGATGTAATGTTTTTTTATAGTATTATCAATCATTTTAAATTTGTAAACATAATCATATTTTGCCGTTTTGAAATTTGTATGGGAAAAATACTTTTTGAAAGGCTTTTTGTTATTTTTCATAAAAATTTTAAACGTTTGGAAACGAATTTCTTTTACAAAGCTTGCCTTTTATTTTTAACCAAAAAAATCTAACTAAAAAAATTAAATAAATTTAAATTTAAATAAAATAATGAAAATTAAATAATTTTTTTTTGTTTTGTATGTTTTGAATTTGCGTAACTTTTCTTCATAACAAATATAATAAAAGTATTAATTTTTGACAACAAACAGGAAAAAAATTTAGAAAAAAGTTTTGAATTTTTTTCCTGTTGAAAAAAAAATTAAATTTTTCGCATTTTTCCAACAAAAAAACTGAAACTGTTTATATGTATTTGGTTTTTTTATTTTTTGATACAGATTTTAAAAATTCTTTCCTTAATGGAAAGCGTCAAAAATCGTCTATTTTTTTAACCGGTTCTAAGCCGGTTTTTTTATTTTTTGGTACGGATTTTAAAAATTCTTTCCTTAATGGAAAGCTACATCATCAGCGTCAAAAATCGTCTATTTTTTTTAACCGGCTCTGAACCGGTTTTTTTTTATTTTTTTGGTACGGGTTTTAAAAACTATTTCCTTAATGGAAAGCTACATCATCAGCGTCAAAAATCGTCTATTTTTTTAACCGGTTCTGAACTGGTTTTTTATACCCTTTACCAAAAAATGGTAAAAGGGTATATATAGGTTTGTCATTCCGTTTGTAATTTCTACAATATTAATAAGCGACACATAAAGTATATATATTCTGGATCCTTATGCATAGGGAAGACGAACAAGCGATGTCCGTCTGTCCGTCTGTCTGTACGTGAAATCGGTTTTCGCAGTCTCCCAGAAGAGCTAGAGACTTCGTTCTTGGACTGGTGTGTCAGAAATTTTCCGAAAAATTTTGCTATTGAAAATCAGCAAAATCGAGCAGACGGTTTCAGAGCTGGAAAACTCAAACTCAATTTACCCATAGAAAATAACTACCGAAAACAAGTTTTTATTACTTTTTTATTAAATTAACTTATTTTATACTTCGGTATGAATAAAATTGGTATTTATAATTAAAAAAAAATTAGAAACTTAACAAATTAAAAAACGTTTCCAGGGTTGGAAAACTTTAACTTTTTTCCTAATAATTAAACATATTTCATGTTTTAGGAAGAAGGCTATTTTCTCAGGAACGGTAAAAGCTACGGGTCTGAAATTTGGACAGTGTATGTAGAACTTTGGTCGCTACAACAACAAATATATAAAAGCTAAAAATTAAAGGGTGTTCCAAAATGAGCGGCGAAAACTTTTAAAATCCCATGTAATACACATACAATTGTATGTATGTATGTACATATGTATATTGACACTTGAAATTTATAAAATTAGTGTATTTTTATATAGGCTACAACAATTAACACTAAAATTAAAAAAAATTAAATTAAAGGGTGGTCCATCAGTTAATGAAATTTTGACTATGTAATTTTGACAAATTGCTATATCTTGGAAACTGTAAGAGTTAAACTCTTGAAATTTTCAAAAACGGTCAAACTAAAAAATCCGGAAATTATAAAATCGCCAAAAATTTGAAAAAATCGCCAAAACGAAAATAATCGCCAAAATGAAAAAAAACGCTAAAATTAAAAAATAAAACGCCAAAAACCGAAAAAAATCGCCACACACAAAAAAAATGCTTATATGAACAAAAATCGCCAAAAATTAAAAAAAATGGCCTAAATGAAAAAAAATCGCCAAAATAAAAAAAATCGCCAAAACGAAAATAAATCGCCCAAATTAAAAAAAAAACGCCATAAACCGAAATAAAATCGCCAAATCAAAAAAAAATTGCCTATATGAAAAAAAATCGCCAAACATTAAAAAAAATCGCTTATATGAACAAAATTCGGCAAAATAAAAAAAATCTCCAAATCAAAAAAAAAACTTGCCTATATGAAAAAAAATCGCCAAAAATTAAAAAAAATCGCTTATATGAAAAAAAATCAGCAAAATCAAAAAAATCGCCAAAACGAAAAAAAATCGCCAAAATTAAAAAAAAGCCAAAAACCGAAAAAATCGCCAAAACGAGAAAAAATTGTCAAAACAAAAAAAATTCCCACAATGACAAAAATCCGCAAAAATCACCAAAACAAAAAAATGCTTATATGAACATAAATCGTCACAAATTAAAAAAAATCGCCTAATTAAAACAATCGCCAAAATAAAAAAAAAATCGCCAAAACGAAAATAAATCGCCAAAATTAAGAAATTAAACGCCAAAAACCGGAAAAAATCGCCAAAACAAAAAAATTGCATATATGCCAAAAATTAAAAAAATAGCTTAAATGAAAAAAAATCGTCAAAATAAAAAAAAAAAATCGCCAAAATTAAGAAATTAAACGCCAAAAACCGGAAAAAATCGCCAAAACAAAAAAATTGCATATATACCAAAAATTAAAAAAATAGCTTAAATGAAAAAATAATCGGCAAATACAAAAAATCTGCCAAAACGAAAAAAAATCGCCAAAATTTAAAAACGCCGAAAACCGAAAAAAATCGCACTAGAAAAAAAGTATGAATTTTTTTCACAAAATGAATATGTACCTACATATCTCTGTGCTTATGTATGTATCTCTATACTACATAAACACACTTTGGTAAAGGGTATATAAAATTCGGCACAGCCGAATATAGCACTCTTACTTGTTTTTACTTAATCTTTTGCAAGCACTTGGTTCAAAATCGAACATTTTTGGGTCATGTGTATATGTAAGAAAATTGCATGAGCGGAATTTCGTAAATTGGAAGGAACATTGAACATTTCGTATATTGGAAGGAACATATCAGATGTAATGTTTTTTTATAGTATTATCAATCATTTTAAATTTGTAAACATAATCATATTTTGCCGTTTTGAAATTTGTATGGGAAAAATACTTTTTGAAAGGCTTTTTGTTATTTTTCATAAAAATTTTAAACGTTTGGAAACGAATTTCTTTTACAAAGCTTGCCTTTTATTTTTAACCAAAAAAATCTAACTAAAAAAATTAAATAAATTTAAATTTAAATAAAATAATGAAAATTAAATAATTTTTTTTTGTTTTGTATGTTTTGAATTTGCGTAACTTTTCTTCATAACAAATATAATAAAAGTATTAATTTTTGACAACAAACAGGAAAAAAATTTAGAAAAAAGTTTTGAATTTTTTTCCTGTTGAAAAAAAAATTAAATTTTTCGCATTTTTCCAACAAAAAAACTGAAACTGTTTATATGTATTTGGTTTTTTTATTTTTTGATACAGATTTTAAAAATTCTTTCCTTAATGGAAAGCGTCAAAAATCGTCTATTTTTTTAACCGGTTCTAAACCGGTTTTTTTATTTTTTGGTACGGATTTTAAAAATTCTTTCCTTAATGGAAAGCTACATCATCAGCGTCAAAAATCGTCTATTTTTTTTAACCGGCTCTGAACCGGTTTTTTTTATTTTTTTGGTACGGGTTTTAAAAACTATTTCCTTAATGGAAAGCTACATCATCAGCGTCAAAAATCGTCTATTTTTTTAACCGGTTCTGAACTGGTTTTTTATACCCTTTACCAAAAAATGGTGAAAGGGTATATATAGGTTTGTCATTCCGTTTGTAATTTCTACAATATTAATAAGCGACACATAAAGTATATATATTCTGGATCCTTATGCATAGGGAAGACGAACAAGCGATGTCCGTCTGTCCGTCTGTCTGTACGTGAAATCGGTTTTCGCAGTCTCCCAGAAGAGCTAGAGACTTCGTTCTTGGACTGGTGTGTCAGAAATTTTCCGAAAAATTTTGCTATTGAAAATCAGCAAAATCGAGCAGACGGTTTCAGAGCTGGAAAACTCAAACTCAATTTACCCATAGAAAATAACTACCGAAAACAAGTTTTTATTACTTTTTTATTAAATTAACTTATTTTATACTTCGGTATGAATAAAATTGGTATTTATAATTAAAAAAAAAATTAGAAACTTAACAAATTAAAAAACGTTTCCAGGGTTGGAAAACTTTAACTTTTTTCCTAATAATTAAACATATTTCATGTTTTAGGAAGAAGGCTATTTTCTCAGGAACGGTAAAAGCTACGGGTCTGAAATTTGGACAGTGTATGTAGAACTTTGGTCGCTACAACAACAAATATATAAAAGCTAAAAATTAAAGGGTGTTCCAAAATGAGCGGCGAAAACTTTTAAAATCCCATGTAATACACATACAATTGTATGTATGTATGTACATATGTATATTGACACTTGAAATTTATAAAATTAGTGTATTTTTATATAGGCTACAACAATTAACACTAAAATTAAAAAAAATTAAATTAAAGGGTGGTCCATCAGTTAATGAAATTTTGACTATGTAATTTTGACAAATTGCTATATCTTGGAAACTGTAAGAGTTAAACTCTTGAAATTTTCAAAAACGGTCAAACTAAAAAATCCGGAAATTATAAAATCGCCAAAAATTTGAAAAAATCGCCAAAACGAAAATAATCGCCAAAATGAAAAAAAAACGCTAAAATTAAAAAATAAAACGCCAAAAACCGAAAAAAATCGCCACACACAAAAAAAATGCTTATATGAACAAAAATCGCCAAAAATTAAAAAAAATGGCCTAAATGAAAAAAAATCGCCAAAATAAAAAAAATCGCCAAAACGAAAATAAATCGCCCAAATTAAAAAAAAAACGCCATAAACCGAAATAAAATCGCCAAATCAAAAAAAATTGCCTATATGAAAAAAAATCGCCAAACATTAAAAAAAATCGCTTATATGAACAAAATTCGGCAAAATAAAAAAAATCTCCAAATCAAAAAAAAACTTGCCTATATGAAAAAAAATCGCCAAAAATTAAAAAAAATCGCTTATATGAAAAAAAATCAGCAAAATCAAAAAAATCGCCAAAACGAAAAAAAATCGCCAAAATTAAAAAAAAGCCAAAAACCGAAAAAATCGCCAAAACGAGAAAAAATTGTCAAAACAAAAAAAATTCCCACAATGACAAAAATCCGCAAAAATCACCAAAACAAAAAAATGCTTATATGAACATAAATCGTCACAAATTAAAAAAAATCGCCTAAATAAAACAATCGCCAAAATAAAAAAAAAAATCGCCAAAACGAAAATAAATCGCCAAAATTAAGAAATTAAACGCCAAAAACCGGAAAAAATCGCCGAAACAAAAAAATTGCATATATGCCAAAAATTAAAAAAATAGCTTAAATGAAAAAAAATCGTCAAAATAAAAAAAAAATCGCCAAAATTAAGAAATTAAACGCCAAAAACCGGAAAAAATCGCCAAAACAAAAAAATTGCATATATACCAAAAATTAAAAAAATAGCTTAAATGAAAAAAAAAATCGGCAAATACAAAAAATCTGGCAAAACGAAAAAAAAAATCGCCAAAATTAAAAAACGCCGAAAACCGAAAAAAATCGCACTAGAAAAAAAGTATGAATTTTTTTCACCAAATGAATATGTACCTACATATCTCTGTGCTTATGTATGTATCTCTATACTACATAAACGCACTTTGGTAAAGGGTATATAAAATTCGGAACAGCCGAATATAGCACTCTTACTTGTTTATTTTTTGGTACGGATTTTAAAAATTCTTTCCTTAATGGAAAGCGTCAAAAATCGTCTATTTTTTTAACCGGTTCTAAACCGGTTTTTTTATTTTTTGGTACGGATTTTAAAAATTCTTTCCTTAATGGAAAGCTACATCATCAGCGTCAAAAATCGTCTATTTTTTTAACCGTTTCTGAACCAGTTTTTTTTGATTTTGTTTTTGGTTCTCTTTTTATTCTAGACGCTCCGAATGGCTTCACATTTTAGGCGTGAAGTCATCGGTTAAACGCATATATGCATGCAGTCGGCACTTTTCGGAGGAACACTTTTTCATTTTTTCACTTTTTCATTTTCATTTTTTCATTTATTTGTTTATTGTTATAGTATCCCACCAAATAGAAACTATACTGAAATGAAGTAAACACTTCCCTATTTGTTTGCTGGGATGGTACGATGAACTTGTTGTTTTTTTTTATTTATTTTTCAATTATTTATTGATTGTTATATATCCCAGAGACCCTTATAATGGCCCTTAGTATTGACCTTTAATGACACTTATCTTTTTCCATATTGACATTTATAATGACGCTTTTCTTTTCAAAATGACCCTTATCTTTTGAAAAGTCAAATATTAAAAATTGTTTTGACTGAAAACATTCATTCTTTGTATATACATATGTATGTGTATTATTGAATTTAGTCCATTATATGCACTAACAAAATATTGCACATATCTGTATATAAAACTAACAAAAAAATTACATATGAAGCTATGCAAACTGCACTAAATATTTTGTAAATTATATCAAAAAACCCAAAAAAAAACTTATATTGTACGCTTATTTTGAAAAAATGGTTTATATAAATTTATTTGGTGAATTGTTTTAGATACCGTTTATGCACATGAATTCATTTTGCATTAATTATTTGTAATTATTTACATGAATTCATTTGTTGCTTTTTATTTATTAAATTTGTAAATATTATTTGTACCTGAATTTGTACCTGAATTTATTTATTTATTTCTTTGATTTATTTGTTGATTGTTATATATCCCAACAACCAAATAGTATTTACACTGAATAAATTGCTTTACTAATTGTTTGCTGGGATTTCTCATTTATTTCCTATTAATTTTTAATTTATTTGTTGTTATATTATCCCAACAACCAAATAGTAATTACATTGAAGTAATCGCTTGACTAATTGTTTGCTGGGATTTTTTGTTTATTTCTTTCTTTGATTTATTTTTTGATTGTTATATATCCCAACAACCAAATAGTATTTACATTGAAGTAACCACTTGACTAATTGTTTGCTGGGATGGCATCGAGTGTTTATGGTAAAATAATACACCCTGGCACAGGAGTAAGTGCAGCGAAAATATAATGCGTACGCATTTAAAGCTTCTCCTTACTCAAGACCATCATGCGTGGCTAAGAGTCACATCCTACAAGAGGTGATGCTGTTTTTAGCAGAACATGATGGATCTAGACCAGATAAGGTCGAAAAAAATCATATAAAAAGCCTTTTTCAGGGCTACATAATATTTTCCAAAAGAGATAAAATTTTGGCTTTACTACTACATATACAATTTTAATAATACAAAAATTCCAATTTTTAATTTACATACATGAACTCCAACAAGAAAACCTGACAGAAACTAAATAAAATATAGCTGTTACAAAAACTTTATTCTATCCCTAAAAATCTAAACTGGAAAGAAATGCATCCAAGAAGGAAGAAAGTTCGCAAAGAAAACAACTTTAGACTTTGATGGCATATGTAAATAAATTATATTTAATTTTTATTGTAATTATTTAAAATCAAAAGTTATGTGAGACATTTTTAAATTTAATTGAAATGTATTTATGTATTTAAAAAATGTTAATTAATTATATTAGTAAATATTCTAATTTTGTTTTGTTTTTGTAACAATTTAAGATTATTTACAAATATACATACATACTACCAATTTATAGAAAAAATCGCCAAATCAAAAAAAAAATGCGTATATGAAAAAAAATCGCCAAAAATTAAAAAAATCGCTTATATGAAAAAAAATCAGCAAAATCAAAAAAATCGCCAAAACGAAAAAAAATCGCCAAAATTAAAAAAACGCCAAAAACCGAAAAAATCGCCAAAACAAGAAAAAATTGTCAAAACAAAAAAAATTCCCACAATGACAAAAATCCGCAAAAATCGCCAAAAAAAATGCGTATATGAAAAAAAATCGCCAAAAATTAAAAAAAATCGCTTATATGAAAAAAAATCGGCAAATACAAAAAATCTGCCAAAATGAAAAAAAATCGCCAAAATTAAAAAACGCCGAAAACCGAAAAAAATCGCACTAGAAAAAAAGTATGAATTTTTTTCACAAAATGAATATGTACCTACATATCTCTGTGCTTATGTATGTATCTCTATATTACATAAACGCACTTTGGTAAAGGGTATATAAAATTCGGCACAGCCGAATATAGCACTCTTACTTGTTTTTACTTAATCTTTTGCAAGCACTTGGTTCAAAATCGAACATTTTTGGGTCATGTGTATATGTAAGAAAATTGCATGAGCGGAATTTCAGATGTAATGTTTTTTTATAGTATTATCAATCATTTTAAATTTGTAAACATAATCATATTTTGCCGTTTTGAAATTTGTATGGGAAAAATACTTTTTGAAAGGCTTTTTGTTATTTTTCATAAAAATTTTAAACGTTTGGAAACGAATTTCTTTTACAAAGCTTGCCTTTTATTTTTAACCAAAAAAATCTAACTAAAAAAATTAAATAAATTTAAATAAAATAATGAAAATTAAATAATTTTTTTTTGTTTTGTATGTTTTGAATTTGCGTAACTTTTCTTCATAACAAATATAATAAAAGTATTAATTTTTGACAACAAACAGGAAAAAAATTTAGAAAAAAGTTTTGAATTTTTTTCCTGTTGAAAAAAAAATTAAATTTTTCGCATTTTTCCAACAAAAAAACTGAAACTGTTTATATGTATTTGGTTTTTTTATTTTTTGGTACGGATTTTAAAAATTCTTTCCTTAATGGAAAGCGTCAAAAATCGTCTATTTTTTAACCAGTTCTAAACCGGTTTTTTTATTTTTTGGTACGGATTTTAAAAATTCTTTCCTTAATGGAAAGCTACATCATCAGCGTCAAAAATCGTCTATTTTTTTTAACCGGCTCTGAACCGGTTTTTTTATTTTTTTCGTACGGGTTTTAAAAACTATTTCCTTAATGGAAAGCTACATCATCAGCGTCAAAAATCGTCTATTTTATTAACCGGTTCTGAACTGGTTTTTTATACCCTTTACCAAAAAATGGTAAAAGGGTATATATAGGTTTGTCATTCCGTTTGTAATTTCTACAATATTAATAAGCGACACATAAAGTATATATATTCTGGATCCTTATGCATAGGGAAGACGAACAAGCGATGTCCGTCTGTCCGTCTGTCTGTACGTGAAATCGGTTTTCGCAGTCTCCCAGAAGAGCTAGAGACTTCGTTCTTGGACTGGTGTGTCAGAAATTTTCCGAAAAATTTTGCTATTGAAAATCAGCAAAATCGAGCAGACGGTTTCAGAGCTGGAAAACTCAAACTCAATTTACCCATAGAAAATAACTACCGAAAACAAGTTTTTATTACTTTTTTATTAAATTAACTTATTTTATACTTCGGTATGAATAAAATTGGTATTTATAATTAAAAAAAAATTTAGAAACTTAACAAATTAAAAAACGTTTCCAGGGTTGGAAAACTTTAACTTTTTTCCTAATAATTAAACATATTTCATGTTTTAGGAAGAAGGCTATTTTCTCAGGAACGGTAAAAGCTACGGGTCTGAAATTTGGACAGTGTATGTAGAACTTTGGTCGCTACAACAACAAATATATAAAAGCTAAAAATTAAAGGGTGTTCCAAAATGAGCGGCGAAAACTTTTAAAATCCCATGTAATACACATACAATTGTATGTATGTGTGTACATATGTATATTGACACTTGAAATTTGTAAAATTAGTGTATTTTTATATAGGCTACAACAATTAACACTAAAATTAAAAAAAATTAAATTAAAGGGTGGTCCATCAGTTAATGAAATTTTGACTATGTAATTTTGACAAATTGCTATATCTTGGAAACTGTAAGAGTTAAACTCTTGAAATTTTCAAAAACGGTCAAACTAAAAAATCCGGAAATTATAAAATCGCCAAAAATTTTAAAAAATCGCCAAAACGAAAAAAATCGCCAAAATGAAAAAAAACGCTAAAATTAAAAAATAAAACGCCAAAAACCGAAAAAATCACCAAAACAAAAAAAATGCTTATGTGAACAAAAATCGCCAAAAATTAAAAAAAATGGCCTAAATGAAAAAAAATCGCCAAAATAAAAAAAATCGCCAAAACGAAAATAAATCGCCCAAATTAAAAAAAAACGCCATAAACCGAAATAAAATCGCCAAATCAAAAAAAATTGCCTATATGAAAAAAAATCGCCAAAAATTAAAAAAAATCGCTTATATGAAAAAAATTCGGCAAAATAAAAAAAATCGCCAAATCAAAAATAAACTTGCCTATATGAAAAAAAATCGCCAAAAATTAAAAAAAATCGCTTATATGAAAAAAAATCAGCAAAATCAAAAAAATCGCCAAAACGAAAAAAAATCGCCAAAATTAAAAAAAAGCCAAAAACCGAAAAAATCGCCAAAACGAGAAAAAATTGTCAAAACAAAAAAAATTCCCACAATGACAAAAATCCGCAAAAATCACCAAAACAAAAAAATGCTTATATGAACATAAATCGTCACAAATTAAAAAAAATCGCCTAAATAAAAAAATCGCCATAATCAAAAAAAAAATCGCCAAAACGAAAATAAATCGCCAAAATTAAGAAATTAAACGCCAAAAACCGGAAAAAATCGCCAAAACAAACAAATTGCATATATGCCAAAAATTAAAAAAATAGCTTAAATGAAAAAAAAATCGCCAAAATAAAAAAAAAATCGCCAAAATTAAGAAATTAAACGCCAAAAACCGGAAAAAATCGCCAAAACAAAAAAATTGCATATATGCCAAAAATTAAAAAAATAGCTTAAATGAAAAAAAAAATCGGCAAATACAAAAAATCTGCCAAAACGAAAAAAAATCGCCAAAATTAAAAAACGCCGAAAACCGAAAAAAATCGCACTAGAAAAAAAGTATGAATTTTTTTCACCAAATGAATATGTACCTACATATCTCTGTGCTTATGTATGTATCTCTATACTACATAAACGCACTTTGGTAAAGGGTATATAAAATTCGGAACAGCCGAATATAGCACTCTTACTTGTTTATTTTTTGGTACGGATTTTAAAAATTCTTTCCTTAATGGAAAGCGTCAAAAATCGTCTATTTTTTTAACCGGTTCTAAACCGGTTTTTTTTTTTTTTTGGTACGGATTTTAAAAATTCTTTCCTTAATGGAAAGCTACATCATCAGCGTCAAAAATCGTCTATTTTTTTAACCGTTTCTGAACCAGTTTTTTTTTGGTTTTGTTTTTGGTTCTCTTTTTATTCTAGACGCTCCGAATGGCTTCACATTTTAGGCGTGAAGTCATCGGTTAAACGCATATATGCATGCAGTCGGCACTTTTCGGAGGAACACTTTTTCATTTTTTCACTTTTTCATTTTCATTTTTTCATTTATTTGTTTATTGTTATAGTATCCCACCAAATAGAAACTATACTAAAATGAAGTAAACACTTCCCTATTTGTTTGCTGGGATGGTACGATGAACTTGTTGTTTTTTTTATTTATTTTTCAATTATTTATTGATTGTTATATATCCCAGAGACCCTTATAATGGCCCTTAGTATTGACCTTTAATGACACTTATCTTTTTCCATATTGACATTTATAATGACGCTTTTCTTTTCAAAATGACCCTTATCTTTTGAAAAGTCAAAAATTAAAAATTGTTTTGACTGAAAACATTCATTCTTTGTATATACATATGTATGTGTATTATTGAATTTAGTCCATTATATGCACTAACAAAATATTGCACATATCTGTATATAAAACTAACAAAAAAATTACATATGAAGCTATGCAAACTGCACTAAATATTTTGTAAATTATATCAAAAAACCCAAAAAAAACCTATATTGTACGCTTATTTTGAAAAAATGGTTTATATAAATTTATTTGGTGAATTGTTTTAGATACCGTTTATGCACATGAATTCATTTTGCATTAATTATTTGTAATTATTTACATGAATTCATTTGTTGCTTTTTATTTATTAAATTTGTAAATATTATTTGTACCTGAATTTGTACCTGAATTTATTTATTTATTTCTTTGATTTATTTGTTGATTGTTATATATCCCAACAACCAAATAGTATTTACACTGAATAAATTGCTTTACTAATTGTTTGCTGGGATTTCTCATTTATTTCCTATTAATTTTTAATTTATTTGTTGTTATATTATCCCAACAACCAAATAGTAATTACATTGAAGTAATCGCTTGACTAATTGTTTGCTGGGATTTTTTGTTTATTTCTTTCTTTGATTTATTTTTTGATTGTTATATATCCCAACAACCAAATAGTATTTACATTGAAGTAACCACTTGACTAATTGTTTGCTGGGATGGCATCGAGTGTTTATGGTAAAATAATACACCCTGGCACAGGAGTAAGTGCAGCGAAAATATAATGCGTACGCATTTAAAGCTTCTCCTTACTCAAGACCATCATGCGTGGCTAAGAGTCACATCCTACAAGAGGTGGTGCTGTTTTTAGCAGAACATGATGGATCTAGACCAGATAAGGTCGAAAAAAATCATATAAAAAGCCTTTTTCAGGGCTACATAATATTTTCCAAAAGAGATAAAATTTTGGCTTTACTACTACATATACAATTTTAATAATACAAAAATTCCAATTTTTAATTTACATACATGAACTCCAACAAGAAAACCTGACAGAAACTAAATAAAATATAGCTGTTACAAAAACTTTATTCTATCCCTAAAAATCTAAACTGGAAAGAAATGCATCCAAGAAGGAAGAAAGTTCGCAAAGAAAACAACTTTAGACTTTGATGGCATATGTAAATAAATTATATTTAATTTTTATTGTAATTATTTAAAATCAAAAGTTATGTGAGACATTTTTAAATTTAATTGAAATGTATTTATGTATTTAAAAAATGTTAATTAATTATATTAGTAAATATTCTAATTTTGTTTTGTTTTTGTAACAATTTAAGATGATTTACAAATATACATACATACTACCAATTTATAGAAAAAATCGCCAAATCAAAAAAAAAAAATGCGTATATGAAAAAAAAATCGCCAAAAATTAAAAAAATCGCTTATATGAAAAAAAATCAGCAAAATCAAAAAAATCGCCAAAACGAAAAAAATCGCCAAAATTAAAAAAACGCCAAAAACCGAAAAAATCGCCAAAACGAGAAAAAATTGTCAAAACAAAAAAAATTCCCCCAATGACAAAAATCCGCAAAAATCGCCAAAAAAAATGCGTATATGAAAAAAAATCGCCAAAAATTAAAAAAAAATCGCTTATATGAAAAAAAATCGGCAAATACAAAAAATCTGCCAAAACGAAAAAAAATCGCCAAAATTAAAAAACGCCGAAAACCGAAAAAAATCGCACTAGAAAAAAAGTATGAATTTTTTTCACAAAATGAATATGTACCTACATATCTCTGTGCTTATGTATGTATCTCTATATTACATAAACGCACTTTGGTAAAGGGTATATAAAATTCGGCACAGCCGAATATAGCACTCTTACTTGTTTTTACTTAATCTTTTGCAAGCACTTGGTTCAAAATCGAACATTTTTGGGTCATGTGTATATGTAAGAAAATTGCATGAGCGGAATTTCGTAAATTGGAAGGAACATTGAACATTTCGTATATTGGAAGGAACATATCAGATGTAATGTTTTTTTATAGTATTATCAATCATTTTAAATTTGTAAACATAATCATATTTTGCCGTTTTGAAATTTGTATGGGAAAAATACTTTTTGAAAGGCTTTTTGTTATTTTTAATAAAAATTTTAAACGTTTGGAAACGAATTTCTTTTACAAAGCTTGCCTTTTATTTTTAACCAAAAAAATCTAACTAAAAAAATTAAATAAATTGAAATTTAAATAAAATAATGAAAATTAAATAATTTTTTTTTGTTTTGTATGTTTTGAATTTGCGTAACTTTTCTTCATAACAAATATAATAAAAGTATTAATTTTTGACAACAAACAGGAAAAAAATTTAGAAAAAAGTTTTGAATTTTTTTCCTGTTGAAAAAAATTAAATTTTTCGCATTTTTCCAACAAAAAAACTGAAACTGTTTATATGTATTTGGTTTTTTTATTTTTTGGTACGGATTTTAAAAATTCTTTCCTTAATGGAAAGCGTCAAAAATCGTCTATTTTTTTAACCAGTTCTAAACCGGTTTTTTTATTTTTTGGTACGGATTTTAAAAATTCTTTCCTTAATGGAAAGCTACATCATCAGCGTCAAAAATCGTCTATTTTTTTTAACCGGCTCTGAACCGGTTTTTTTATTTTTTTCGTACGGGTTTTAAAAACTATTTCCTTAATGGAAAGCTACATCATCAGCGTCAAAAATCGTCTATTTTTTTAACCGGTTCTGAACTGGTTTTTTATACCCTTTACCAAAAAATGGTAAAAGGGTATATATAGGTTTGTCATTCCGTTTGTAATTTCTACAATATTAATAAGCGACACATAAAGTATATATATTCTGGATCCTTATGCATAGGGAAGACGAACAAGCGATGTCCGTCTGTCCGTCTGTCTGTACGTGAAATCGGTTTTCGCAGTCTCCCAGAAGAGCTAGAGACTTCGTTCTTGGACTGGTGTGTCAGAAATTTTCCGAAAAATTTTGCTATTGAAAATCAGCAAAATCGAGCAGACGGTTTCAGAGCTGGAAAACTCAAACTCAATTTACCCATAGAAAATAACTACCGAAAACAAGTTTTTATTACTTTTTTATTAAATTAACTTATTTTATACTTCGGTATGAATAAAATTGGTATTTATAATTAAAAAAAAATTTAGAAACTTAACAAATTAAAAAACGTTTCCAGGGTTGGAAAACTTTAACTTTTTTCCTAATAATTAACCATATTTCATGTTTTAGGAAGAAGGCTATTTTCTCAGGAGCGGTAAAAGCTACGGGTCTGAAATTTGGACAGTGTATGTAGAACTTTGGTCGCTACAACAACAAATATATAAAAGCTAAAAATTAAAGGGTGTTCCAAAATGAGCGGCGAAAACTTTTAAAATCCCATGTAATACACATACAATTGTATGTATGTGTGTACATATGTATATTGACACTTGAAATTTGTAAAATTAGTGTATTTTTATATAGGCTACAACAATTAACACTAAAATTAAAAAAAATTAAATTAAAGGGTGGTCCATCAGTTAATGAAATTTTGACTATGTAATTTTGACAAATTGCTATATCTTGGAAACTGTAAGAGTTAAACTCTTGAAATTTTCAAAAACGGTCAAACTAAAAAATCCGGAAATTATAAAATCGCCAAAAATTTTAAAAAATCGCCAAAACGAAAAAAATCGCCAAAATGAAAAAAAACGCTAAAATTAAAAAATAAAACGCCAAAAACCGAAAAAATCACCAAAACAAAAAAAAATGCTTATGTGAACAAAAATCGCCAAAAATTAAAAAAAATCGCCTAAATGAAAAAAAATCGCCAAAATAAAAAAAATCGCCAAAACGAAAATAAATCGCCCAAATTAAAAAAAAACGCCATAAACCGAAATAAAATCGCCAAATCAAAAAAAATTGCCTATATGAAAAAAAATCGCCAAAAATTAAAAAAAATCGCTTATATGAAAAAAATCGGCAAAATAAAAAAAATCGCCAAATCAAAAAAAAAATTGCCTATATGAAAAAAAATCGCCAAAAATTAAAAAAAAAACTCTTATATGAAAAAAAAAAATCAGCAAAATCAAAAAAATCGCCAAAACGAAAAAAAATCGCCAAAATTAAAAAAAGCCAAAAACCGAAAAAATCGCCAAAACGAGAAAAAATTGTCAAAACAAAAAAAATTCCCACAATGACAAAAATCCGCAAAAATCACAAAAAAAAATGCGTATATGAAAAAAAATCGCCAAAAATTAAAAAAAAATCGCTTATATGAAAAAAAATCGGCAAATACAAAAAATCTGCCAAAATGAAAAAAAATCGCCAAAATTAAAAAACGCCGAAAACCGAAAAAAATCGCACTAGAAAAAAAGTATGAATTTTTTTCACAAAATGAATATGTACCTACATATCTCTGTGCTTATGTATGTATCTCTATATTACATAAACGCACTTTGGTAAAGGGTATATAAAATTCGGCACAGCCGAATATAGCACTCTTACTTGTTTTTACTTAATCTTTTGCAAGCACTTGGTTCAAAATCGAACATTTTTGGGTCATGTGTATATGTCATCACTTAACCAAGTTTTTACTGAAGTTAAGATTAGCCCAAAACCCAAGGTCCAAGTGGGAATGGACAGATATATTACAGTGGTAAAGCGCGGACGAAGCCCAAAGTCTTCGAAAATTTCATCTGCTCCAAAAATGTCTAGGGATAACAGCGCATCCTCTATTAACCGCCAAAATCGTTTTCAAATATTACAAGTTGACAACAACGAACCCGATGTATCTACGAACAAAACATTTAAGCCGCCTCCAATCTATTTGAGAGAAAAAAATTCAAACGCTATTATAAAAAATTTAATTTCAGTCATTGGTGAGAATAAATTTCACATCGTTCCAATAAAACGTGGAAACATTGATGAAACCAAAATTCAAATTTATGAAGAAAAAGATTTTCGCAAACTGATTACTGAATTTAAAAAAAGTAAGAAAAGTTTCTACACATATCAGCTTAAAAGTGCTAAAGGCATGCAGATCGTATTGAAGGGCATCGATTCCTATGTTGCTCCCGAAGAAATAAAAGATGCACTCGTCCTCCAGGGATTTAAGGTAAAAAATGTATCTAACATAATAAATAGGGAGAAGATTCCTCAGCCTCTATTTCGCGTCGAACTTGAGCCAAACGATATAAAATTGAAAAAAAGCGAGACTCATCCAATTTATAATTTGAAATATCTCTTATATCGAAAAATAACAGTTGAAGAACCACACAAGCGTTCTGGACCCGTACAGTGCCATAATTGTCAAGAATATGGTCACACAAAAACGTACTGCAAGTTACCTTCAGTTTGTGTTATCTGCGGTGAATTGCACGGTACTGCTGGTTGTACTAAGCCTAAAGATTTAGCAGAAAAAAAATGTAGTAATTGTGGAGGTAATCACACCGCTAACTACAGAGGATGTCCTGTCTATTCTTTCGTTAAACAGACTATGGGGCAAAAACCTAAATTAGCTCCAGCACAAACAGCAAACGCTCACTCCGCCACTTTTGCTCATATGAGCCAACCTGTCACTTCACGTATTTCGTATGCCGACGCAGCTAAGACTAGTTCTATTCCCACACAAAATATTCCGCCTCAAAATAATTCAACGAATGCAAACTCAAGCTTTAATTTTAGTCGCCTTGAAGCTACTATTGAAAATCTAGTGCTGACTATAAATAATTTTACAACAAATATGACTAGCATGATGCAAGAAATGCTACGAATGCAGTCTACACTGCTTCAAGCATTACTTAACAAGCCATGAACACGTTAAAAATAAGTTTCTGGAACGCAAACGGCATTCGCCAACATAAAAATGAACTTGAGCACTTCCTTACGGAAAAAAATATTGATATAATGTTGGTCTCTGAGACACATTTGACTTCGAGAAGTCTATTTAGGATTAATGGCTACATTTTATATGATTCAAAGGACCCAAGAGGAAGAGCTTGCGGGGGATCAGCAATTTTAATAAAGTCAAGACTCAAGCATTATATTCTTGACAACATTTGTAAAGAACATCTACAAGCAACGAATATTTGTATCGAAAATTTTTGCACAAATTTTGTCATATCATCTATTTACTCTCCTCCTAGATTCGCAATTACTGAGGATAAATACGAGGATTTTTACAAATCTCTTGGCCCTTGTTTCATAGCAGCTGGAGACTATAATGCAAAACATACTTTCTGGGGTTCGCGTCTTATCACACCTAGAGGACGATCGTTGTTCAACACAATTTCAAAAATGGGCTTGGACGTCATTTCGAGTGGAGAGCCCACTTACTGGCCTACTGACATACATAAAATTCCGGATGTTATAGATTTTGGCGTCATGAAAAATATTTCTAGGGAATTAATTCATGTTGAAGCTTCCCTAGATCTATCGTCCGATCACTCTCCCACGATCGTTACAATCTGTAGCCCACTGAGAAGTGCTCTACCTCACCCATATGTGAAAATGGTCAGTCGTGTTAATTGGCTGCGATTCAAAAAATATCTTAGTACTCATTGCACTGAAAACATTAAGCTTAGAACTCATGACGATATTGAATCTAATATTGCTAATCTTAACGAAAACATTAAGCAGGCAGCTGAACATGCCACTTCCTCCCATCCGCAGACTGGGTTTAACAGAATATATTCTACAGATATTGAACATCTCGTATGTGCAAAAAGAAGAGCTAGAAGAGAGTGGCAACAGCACAGATCACCCCAAAATAAAATTATATTAAAAGAGTGCACTAAAAGACTCCAAGAACTGCTTGCATATGAAAAAACTGCATCTCTTAAAAACTATCTGGAAAATCTCGACGTAACACCAGCATCTAATTACTCTTTGTGGCGCGCTGCGAAAAAAATTAAAACACCCGTTGAGTTTAAACCACCTCTGCGCACTTCTAACGGAGTTTGGGCCAGGAGTGATATTGAAAAAGGTAACTTGTTTGCAAAGCATTTAAAATCCGTATTTACCCCAAACACATGTACTGGTGTTGTTGATTTCCCGAGTGTAGTTGCGCTACCCCCTCGACCCATAAAATTTAAAATGTGTGATGTACAAAATCTAATTGCTGAACTCAACCCGAAGAAAGCACCGGGTATTGATGGAATTAGTAACCAAATGCTAATAAAATTGCCTCGTATTGTAATTAGAATCATGTTATTCATTTTTAATGCCATTTTACGACTAGAGTATGATCCCCACAGCTGGAAGCTTGCCAAAGTTAAAATGATTCCAAAGCCAGGCAAAGATCTGACCAAGGCAGAATCATACAGGCCAATAAGTCTGCTATCAACAATGTCAAAACTTTTCGAAAAACTGCTCATGTCAAAATTGTCCCCAATTCTAATTAGTAGTGGATGCATCCCAGACCATCAGTTTGGTTTTAGAAGTCAGCATAGCACCATTGAACAAACGCATAGATTGGTTCAATGTATAAGAAGAACATTTGAAGAAAAGAAGTACTGTTCTGCACTGTTTATTGACGTTTCGCAGGCATTTGATAAAGTGTGGCATGACGGCCTAATTTTAAAATTAAAATCATATCTACCAACAAATTTGGTGAATTTATTAGCAAGTTACATTACTACCCGGAAGTTCACGGTTGTGGAAGGAGAATTCATGAGTGTGCCCGAAACTATATCATCCGGTGTGCCACAGGGGAGCATACTGGGGCCAGTTTTGTATTTGATTTATACTTGTGATATGCCACTGAGCAGTAATATCCATACATCTACGTTTGCCGATGATACAGCCTGCCTTAGTATGCACGAAAATCCTCATGAGGCTTCCCGATATCTACAAGAACATATTAGTCAACTGGAACTATGGTTAAAATTATGGAGAATTAAGGTAAACGAGCAAAAGTGTGTTCAGGTAACATTTACCCTGCGAAGAGATACTTGTTCCCCAATTCGAATCAACAATCAAGTTATTCCTCAGCATTCACATGTAAAATACCTTGGTATACACCTTGATCGACGACTTACATGGAAACACCATATTGACTCAAAGCTAGTACAAATGAAACTTAAACTAACTCAGATATATTGGCTGATTGGTAGAAATTCAATTCTCAGCCTAGACTGCAAACTCTTATTATACAAGTCGCTTTTGAAGCCAATATGGTGCTACGGAATTCAGTTATGGGGCACTGCTTCAGCTTCTAACGTCGAGAGAATCCAACGAAGGCAAAACAAAATTTTACGTTTGATAACATCGGCTCCATGGTACATCAAAAACTCAAATCTACATCGTGATTTGAATATGCCACAAGTGATTGAAGAAATAGCAAAATATGCAGGCAAATATTTAACAAAACTCGAGTCACATCCTAATCCGCTTGCTCGTAACATCTTGAATTTTACTGGCCACATCCGCTTGAAAAAGAAGGACACAAGGGCTCTTATACTCAACACTCCAGATGGGACTGCTTGAAAATATTTTTTTTTTCTCTTTTTTTGATTATCACTACTTATGTATTATTTATAACTATCACTAAGTTAATGTCCGACAGTGGTCGGGCCTAATACTTATATTTTAGATTTAAGATTTGAATACTTATTGTTAGTTCATAATTGAAGATACAATAAATAAATAAATGTATTAAAAAAAAAAAAAAAAAAAATGTGTATATGTAAGAAAATTGCATGAGCGGAATTTCAGATGTAATGTTTTTTTATAGTATTATCAATCATTTTAAATTTGTAAACATAATCATATTTTGCCGTTTTGAAATTTGTATGGGAAAAATACTTTTTGAAAGGCTTTTTGTTATTTTTCATAAAAATTTTAAACGTTTGGAAACGAATTTCTTTTACAAAGCTTGCCTTTTATTTTTAACCAAAAAAATCTAACTAAAAAAATTAAATAAATTTAAATAAAATAATGAAAATTAAATAATTTTTTTTTGTTTTGTATGTTTTGAATTTGCGTAACTTTTCTTCATAACAAATATAATAAAAGTATTAATTTTTGACAACAAACAGGAAAAAAATTTAGAAAAAAGTTTTGAATTTTTTTCCTGTTGAAAAAAAAATTAAATTTTTCGCATTTTTCCAACAAAAAAACTGAAACTGTTTATATGTATTTGGTTTTTTTATTTTTTGGTACGGATTTTAAAAATTCTTTCCTTAATGGAAAGCGTCAAAAATCGTCTATTTTTTAACCAGTTCTAAACCGGTTTTTTTATTTTTTGGTACGGATTTTAAAAATTCTTTCCTTAATGGAAAGCTACATCATCAGCGTCAAAAATCGTCTATTTTTTTTAACCGGCTCTGAACCGGTTTTTTTATTTTTTTCGTACGGGTTTTAAAAACTATTTCCTTAATGGAAAGCTACATCATCAGCGTCAAAAATCGTCTATTTTATTAACCGGTTCTGAACTGGTTTTTTATACCCTTTACCAAAAAATGGTAAAAGGGTATATATAGGTTTGTCATTCCGTTTGTAATTTCTACAATATTAATAAGCGACACATAAAGTATATATATTCTGGATCCTTATGCATAGGGAAGACGAACAAGCGATGTCCGTCTGTCCGTCTGTCTGTACGTGAAATCGGTTTTCGCAGTCTCCCAGAAGAGCTAGAGACTTCGTTCTTGGACTGGTGTGTCAGAAATTTTCCGAAAAATTTTGCTATTGAAAATCAGCAAAATCGAGCAGACGGTTTCAGAGCTGGAAAACTCAAACTCAATTTACCCATAGAAAATAACTACCGAAAACAAGTTTTTATTACTTTTTTATTAAATTAACTTATTTTATACTTCGGTATGAATAAAATTGGTATTTATAATTATAAAAAAATTTAGAAACTTAACAAATTAAAAAACGTTTCCAGGGTTGGAAAACTTTAACTTTTTTCCTAATAATTAAACATATTTCATGTTTTAGGAAGAAGGCTATTTTCTCAGGAACGGTAAAAGCTACGGGTCTGAAATTTGGACAGTGTATGTAGAACTTTGGTCGCTACAACAACAAATATATAAAAGCTAAAAATTAAAGGGTGTTCCAAAATGAGCGGCGAAAACTTTTAAAATCCCATGTAATACACATACAATTGTATGTATGTGTGTACATATGTATATTGACACTTGAAATTTGTAAAATTAGTGTATTTTTATATAGGCTACAACAATTAACACTAAAATTAAAAAAAATTAAATTAAAGGGTGGTCCATCAGTTAATGAAATTTTGACTATGTAATTTTGACAAATTGCTATATCTTGGAAACTGTAAGAGTTAAACTCTTGAAATTTTCAAAAACGGTCAAACTAAAAAATCCGGAAATTATAAAATCGCCAAAAATTTTAAAAAATCGCCAAAACGAAAAAAATCGCCAAAATGAAAAAAAAACGCTAAAATTAAAAAATAAAACGCCAAAAACCGAAAAAATCACCAAAACAAAAAAAATGCTTATGTGAACAAAAATCGCCAAAAATTAAAAAAAATGGCCTAAATGAAAAAAAATCGCCAAAATAAAAAAAATCGCCAAAACGAAAATAAATCGCCCAAATTAAAAAAAAAACGCCATAAACCGAAATAAAATCGCCAAATCAAAAAAAATTGCCTATATGAAAAAAAATCGCCAAAAATTAAAAAAAATCGCTTATATGAAAAAAATTCGGCAAAATAAAAAAAATCGCCAAATCAAAAATAAACTTGCCTATATGAAAAAAAATCGCCAAAAATTAAAAAAAATCGCTTATATGAAAAAAAATCAGCAAAATCAAAAAAATCGCCAAAACGAAAAAAAATCGCCAAAATTAAAAAAAAGCCAAAAACCGAAAAAATCGCCAAAACGAGAAAAAATTGTCAAAACAAAAAAAATTCCCACAATGACAAAAATCCGCAAAAATCACCAAAACAAAAAAATGCTTATATGAACATAAATCGTCACAAATTAAAAAAAATCGCCTAAATAAAAAAATCGCCATAATCAAAAAAAAAAATCGCCAAAACGAAAATAAATCGCCAAAATTAAGAAATTAAACGCCAAAAACCGGAAAAAATCGCCAAAACAAACAAATTGCATATATGCCAAAAATTAAAAAAATAGCTTAAATGAAAAAAAAATCGCCAAAATAAAAAAAAAATCGCCAAAATTAAGAAATTAAACGCCAAAAACCGGAAAAAATCGCCAAAACAAAAAAATTGCATATATGCCAAAAATTAAAAAAATAGCTTAAATGAAAAAAAAAATCGGCAAATACAAAAAATCTGCCAAAACGAAAAAAAATCGCCAAAATTAAAAAACGCCGAAAACCGAAAAAAATCGCACTAGAAAAAAAGTATGAATTTTTTTCACCAAATGAATATGTACCTACATATCTCTGTGCTTATGTATGTATCTCTATACTACATAAACGCACTTTGGTAAAGGGTATATAAAATTCGGAACAGCCGAATATAGCACTCTTACTTGTTTATTTTTTGGTACGGATTTTAAAAATTCTTTCCTTAATGGAAAGCGTCAAAAATCGTCTATTTTTTTAACCGGTTCTAAACCGGTTTTTTTATTTTTTGGTACGGATTTTAAAAATTCTTTCCTTAATGGAAAGCTACATCATCAGCGTCAAAAATCGTCTATTTTTTTAACCGTTTCTGAACCAGTTTTTTTTTGGTTTTGTTTTTGGTTCTCTTTTTATTCTAGACGCTCCGAATGGCTTCACATTTTAGGCGTGAAGTCATCGGTTAAACGCATATATGCATGCAGTCGGCACTTTTCGGAGGAACACTTTTTCATTTTTTCACTTTTTCATTTTCATTTTTTCATTTATTTGTTTATTGTTATAGTATCCCACCAAATAGAAACTATACTGAAATGAAGTAAACACTTCCCTATTTGTTTGCTGGGATGGTACGATGAACTTGTTGTTTTTTTTTATTTATTTTTCAATTATTTATTGATTGTTATATATCCCAGAGACCCTTATAATGGCCCTTAGTATTGACCTTTAATGACACTTATCTTTTTCCATATTGACATTTATAATGACGCTTTTCTTTTCAAAATGACCCTTATCTTTTCAAAAGTCAAATATTAAAAATTGTTTCGACTGAAATCATTCATTCTTTGTATATACATATGTATGTGTATTATTGAATTTAGTCCATTATATGCACTAACAAAATATTGCACATATCTGTATATAAAACTAACAAAAAAATTACATATGAAGCTATGCAAACTGCACTAAATATTTTGTAAATTATATCAAAAAACCCAAAAAAACCCTATATTGTACGCTTATTTTGAAAAAATGGTTTATATAAATTTATTTGGTGAATTGTTTTAGATACCGTTTATGCACATGAATTCATTTTGCATTAATTATTTTTAATTATTTACATGAATTCATTTGTTGCTTTTTATTTATTAAATTTGTAAATATTATTTGTACCTGAATTTATTTATTTATTTCTTTGATTTATTTGTTGATTGTTATATATCCCAACAACCAAATAGTATTTACACTGAATAAATTGCTTTACTAATTGTTTGCTGGGATTTCTCATTTATTTCCTATTAATTTTTAATTTATTTGTTGTTATATTATCCCAACAACCAAATAGTAATTACATTGAAGTAATCGCTTGACTAATTGTTTGCTGGGATTTTTTGTTTATTTCTTTCTTTGATTTATTTTTTGATTGTTATATATCCCAACAACCAAATAGTATTTACATTGAAGTAACCACTTGACTAATTGTTTGCTGGGATGGCATCGAGTGTTTATGGTAAAATAATACACCCTGGCACAGGAGTAAGTGCAGCGAAAATATAATGCGTACGCATTTAAAGCTTCTCCTCACTCAAGACCATCATGCGTGGCTAAGAGTCACATCCTACAAGAGGTGGTGCTGTTTTTAGCAGAACATGATGGATCTAGACCAGATAAGGTCGAAAAAAATCATATAAAAAGCCTTTTTCAGGGCTACATAATATTTTCCAAAAGAGATAAAATTTTGGCTTTACTACTACATATACAATTTTAATAATACAAAAATTCCAATTTTTTATTTACATACATGAACTCCAACAAGAAAACCTGACAGAAACTAAATAAAATATAGCTGTTACAAAAACTTTATTCTATCCCTAAAAATCTAAACTGGAAAGAAATGCATCCAAGAAGGAAGAAAGTTCGCAAAGAAAACAACTTTAGACTTTGATGGCATATGTAAATAAATTATATTTAATTTTTATTGTAATTATTTAAAATCAAAAGTTATGTGAGACATTTTTAAATTTAATTGAAATGTATTTATGTATTTAAAAAATGTTAATTAATTATATTAGTAAATATTCTAATTTTGTTTTGTTTTTGTAACAATTTAAGATGATTTACAAATATACATACATTTATACAATACTAAAAAATTAAAAATAATAATACAATTTTAAAATTGGACATACTTCTTTTAAGATTTTGTTACTACAAACTGGGGTGAGTATAAGCTTAGTAAAGAAATAAATTGCTTCTACATTATATTAAGCAAGCGACTTGTTTAAAAAATTTCTACAGAAATCAATCAACAATTTAATTTGCATGATAAAAACTGCACATAAATTGGTTTACTTAAATTAAGTTGTATTTTGTATTAATACTCTTTTGTTAAGGCTTTATAAAAGCTTACTACCAATTTATAGAAGACAAGCAAACATCATCGTCTGCGTCTTTGTTTTATTAAGGTTTTATTAAAATAAATTCGTATGAAAATCTGTTTTTTAAACCTTTTTTGTTTTTATAAAGCCTTTATAGTTTTTATAAATAAAGCTGTAAATATTTCGACCAAAGATATAAATATGACTTAAGGTACGGCTAATCATTTGCCCAAAAAAAAGCGTAACTACTAAACGCTAATGAAAAATCTTTCAATTCGGACAAAAGTTTGTCTAGTTAAAGAGTAGCCAATAATGTTGGATTCTATGACATTGTCTGTTAGTTGTGTTCGAAACTTTTTAATTTGATAACCAAGGATCAAAACCTTTTTCATTAGTGTTTGTTGGGCTTAGTGTTAGTGTTTTTTGGGCAAATGTTTGACAAATGTGACCGTATCTTTAGACCACTTCCATAATTAATTGTGCATACATATATCAAGTGAGAAAATTACAATTTGGTTAAGCATACCTTCTTACTGTTATTTGTATTTAAGTTTTTATGCAACGAAAATCTTAAGTTTATGTGTCGATATTTAAATTCATTAATACATATATTATTCACATTAGTCTCGATTTCTGGTGGACACATCGTTTGTTGTATTTTCGAAGATTTAAAGCTTACAGAAGTATCACTGGCGGCCGCACCAAACATGCTCATGGAATTTCCGAAATACTAATTGAATTTCATTTCAAAAGCACTTAAATCCATTTCCATGTCACCATCGGAGGAAGTATTGGCATTGGCCGCATTTTTGGCTAAGTTGTGTATTAGCAGCATTTCTTACTAGCGTTAATACTTTGCGTTTATTTTCAGTTTTAAGTAAAGATTTGGCTTCTAATTTACGCTAGAAAAAAAGTTTTAATTATAGTATTTTATTTTCAAAAATTTTGTAATTTAACTTACACTCTAAGCACTTGGATGCATATTGCGATGCCCGATGATATTCTTCTTTGCCTTCATAATAACTCACGAGGGTACATGAAGCCATGATATAAACCCTGGTTATCAGCCGCTGCTCTTTCATCGCTGCAATACATAATGTAGCACCCAACACCCAGCTCAAGGCTCCAAATTTTTCAGTCAGATTGGCCATTTTATACATAAAACCTTCGACATCACCCACATCACATGCTTTACTATAACATTTTATGGAGTTTTAAAATCTATCTAGTTTTTCATATGTCTCTCCTAAAATGAAAATATGTACAAATACGTTGGTTAACAAATCGATTAAAAAAGAAGAGTTCCGATCAATTGGAATCAAAATGTGAATGACAAATGTGTGCATGCATACATACATATAAAGTGAATTGAAAGCGTGGAATTTTGTACATTGGAAAGAACGATGATGGTTATATCCAATGTTCAATACCACAAGTTAATAAGTCGTTCTGTGCCCTATTGTACAAGTATTTGATACGAGGAATAAATAACTTTGCAATAAATGAAAAGCCCTACAGCTACAGAATATTTTTCAAGAGATATAATTTTTGCTTTATATCTAAATATAAAATTTTTAAAACACAAATATTTTTATTTTACTTTTATTTACATATGTGAACGTCAACAAGAAAACCCAGAAGAATCTGAAAGAAATAGCTGGTCCAAACCTTTATTCGATCTCTAAAAACCTAAACTGGAAAGATAAAAATGCATATAAGAAGGAAGAATGTTCGCAACTAAAACAACTTCAAACTTTGATGGTATTAGTAAATGAATATTTAATTGTTTTTAAATAAAATATTTAATTGTCATTATCAAAAATCAAAGTTATTTAAAAGATGTTAATTAATTATATTAGTAAATATTCTAATTTTGTTTTTCAGCTTACAAATTTTGGAATTTATTTTTGTTTAGATATCCACAGTTTGTTTTGTAACAATTTAACATGATTCAAAAATATAAATACATTTATACAGATACTACAAAACATTAAAAATAAAAAAAAAATTGGACATATGTACATACATATAACTTCTTTTAAGATTTTTTTACTATAAATTGGGGCGAGTATACGCTTAAGTAAGAAATAACTTGTTTCTACATTAAATTAAATCATTTTCTAGGGTTTGGTGACATAATTTATCTGTTTCTGCTTTTGTAAATATTAACGTATCGTCTGCGTACAACACTATTTCACATCTTTCTAGTATTTCTGGTAGCTCGTTTATATATATAAAAAATAGCAGTGCACCTAAAATCGATCTCTGTGGAACACCGTATTCATTATTAAGATTTATTTCGTTGCCATTTATATACTATATTTTTGCATTTTAGTTATTAAGAATATTCTGTCTATAGTCTCAAATGCTCTTTTAAAATCTAGGAATATTGCTAATACTATCTTGTTTTTATCTAAGTTTTTCCATCTGCTTATCACATAATTTACCGGGTTTTACGAAAACCCGATTGATATTTAGAGAATAAATTGTTTTTTCCATATATTCTTTCAATTGCTCTTTCAATTATTTTTTGACAAGTTTTTAATGTGTTTATTGGTCTAAATTCTTCTCATTTGTTTTATTTATTTTTTCTATAGGAATCACCATACTTTCTCCCCAGTTTTCAGGAAATATGCCCGTTTTGAACGACTTGTTAATAATATATAAAATCACTTTGCCTACAATGTCCCAATTTTTAAGTATAATATTAATGGATACTTTATTAAAGTCAAGTTTATTGTTTAAATGCTTACAAATATTTTATAGTTCTTGTATGTTTATTGTATGAAATTTAAATGCTTTGTTTACCATAGGAATTAAATTTACATATTGCACATCTTCTATATTATTTCTTATGTCTTTAATGCTGTCTATAAATTAATTTGCTATTTGGTAATCATCACTATACTCAATTAGGTTAAATATTACTGATTTTATCACAGATTGTTCTTTCTTTAGGACTAATTCTTTAATCTGTTTCCACATTTGTTTTTGGTCTTTAGCACTACTAATTTCTTTTTTTTTATATTTATCTTTTGCTTCAACTTTCTTATTATTGTACATATTCCTAACTATTTTGTACTCATTCTAATTACTGCTTGAGTTATATATTTTGGCTACTCTATATTTTTGAATCTTTTCGTGTTTCAGTCTTCGTAACTCATTATTAAACCATTTGTTTGTACGGTTTTGATTTATATTCTTTTTAATTAAAAATTTCTTTACTGCTCCTTCTATGCGTTTATCTATAATATTCACATTAATATTCAAATCATTATTTTCATTTATATAACTATTGGCATTTCTAAATATTCTTTTATTATATTATATATAAAATATTCAATTTTTTTATATTCTTTTTGTTTGTCATACCTGCATTTAACCGTGATATCAATTGTATCATGGTCCGATATTTAACTTGTATTGTAAATAGTGAGATTACACCAGACATAAGTTTGGAAATTTTTGTGTTGGTAATTGTCAAATTCTGTTGGTAAAAAAAAATTACTGTGTTAAATTAAATGTTAGTGTTCGAACACATGTTTGGAAATAATTTCTCGAACACAAGTCTGAGCAATTAAGCTAAAGCACAAGCTGTCAAATTTACCTTTTTCGTATAAAATAATGGGAGCAAACTAGAAATAATATCATTATTATAAAAAATATCAAGCAGAAGCATAAAATTTACATATGTTCTGTGTGAGAATTATTAAAAAATTAAGACTTAAAACGTGCATTGTGTATGCATACGACAAGCCAATTTTTGATTTTTAACATTATACGCCTAGCCACTCCTTAAAATAAGTTTTAACACGAACTTTTTTTTGACGTCATTCTGCCTACGTTATTTCTTATGCTCAGAAATAAAAATTGCTCGTCTATTCCTGTGTGAGCAAGCCAGTCAGCGGCGGCTTGACTTAAGAAAAATAATCGGCGGCGCGGCTTGCATCTCTGCTAAGTAATTGATAAAAAATTGATTTTCTTGCTTCAGTGTTAGGAAAATATCACAGAATATGATATATTTAAGAGGAATTGTTTAGAAAATATGTTATTCCCCACAACTGCTGAACGAAGATTAATACAAGCGATTGTGAAATAGTCATGTATAATCTTGTATAACACTTGAAAGAAAAGAAAAACAAAAAACTGAAACTAAACAGCAGCATTGAAGGGAAAACGAAAGAAAAAGATTTGAGCCTTCATACAAACATCAATATCGACACAGGTAACTTTCGCAATATTAGAAACAATGTATCCTGCAAAGCGCGCTTCATTTCCACCATCGGAAGAGCAGGAAGAACCAACACAAATTGGTGCAAAATCGGATCTGTATGGCGATGATACTGTAGTGGATTTTGATAGTTTGCAAGCGTTAAGTGAACGTTGGTCTCCTTTAGGTGCTAATTATGAAGAATACGAAGTGGGACTATTGGATAGTAAGGAAAAATATGATTTTCATCCACAACAAGACTCCACTCTAGAAACAACACGTTGGATAAGTTTCGAAGAAGAGCAAGACATTTTAACTTCATCTTTAATGGCACTTACATCCCATTTTGCTCAAGTTCAATTGAGAGTTCGTCAAATTGTGGAAGCACCTGTCAATGAACGAGACAGATTGCTGAAAGACCTTGAAGAATTTGCGTTTCAAGGCATACCTGAGTCATATCCAGCCAATACAAAAGCCACAAACAGTGGAAATGGTTCATCGGCCTGCAATCACAACATAGCAAATTCTAAAAGCATGACTAATGATCATGAGTTTAAACTCATTGATCATTTACAAAACCAAACAGAACTGGAAAAAAATTTTAATAAAGCTAACAGGGCATGTATGTTACTAGAAAAACAAGAAGTTATCATCAATGAATTGAAAGAAAAGCTTAATTTGAAAGTTGATGAGAAAAACCTGTCCGAACTTTCGGCGGATGAAATAAAGTTACAAGTTGATAATGCCATTGGCGAATTTATCGGTCCCTTAAAAATGAAAGAACAATTGGTTTCACAGTTAAAAACTCAAATTACAGATCTCGAACGTTTCATTGAATATCTGCAGTGTGACACCAATGAAAGCAAAAAGAAATCTGTTTTTAGTAGTCAGAAGTCTTGGAAAGCTTATAATAGTTATGCTGCCAAAAAGAAAAGAGAATCGAGTAATTGTAAACCAGATGTTGATAAAACAGCAGAATACCCAGAATTTACTAATTTCATTGCTGATAAAGATACCACAAATGTTGCAGAATCATTAAAGACGAAAGGACTTCATAGTAAGGCTCATGTATTAATTAATAAAGCTTCGTTAGTAATGCAAATGTTGACCACTACCCACTTTGGTGCCAAACGGGAACAATTTAAGAAGAACACTTTGAAGAACACTGTCAAAGGAAACCATTGGGGGTAAGGAGTAAATATTTTTTTTGTAATACATGTATTTATTTATTTTATCTTCAAATATGAACTAACAATAAGTATTCAAATCTTAAATCTAAAACATAATTATTAGACCCAACAAGTGTCGGACATAAACTTGTTGTTAGTTATTAATAATACATAATACATAGGTAAGTAATGATAATCAAAAAAGGGAAAAAAAGTATTTTCAAGTAGTCCCATCTGGAGGGTTGAGTATAAGAGCCCGTATGTCCCTCTTTTTTTAAGCGGATGTGTCCAGTAAAGTTCAAAATAAGAGCAGGTGGATTAGGATGTGATTCGAGTTTTGTTAAATGTGGGTGATTCTGTTCTGGCGTTACGTGACTTTTTCCACAAAAAAAATTAAAAAAAAATTTTTTTTACATTTGAAAAGCAATTAAATATCTCTTCAGTGAAAAATTTATGACAATCAAACCGAAGGATTTCAAGATATACGCAAAATATGACCTGGCGTTACGTTACAAAAACCAGAAGTGGGGTTTGGCTTGACCAACAAAATTGCTTAATTCTGCGAACCGGGCAGTTTTCAGACAAAACTTTTTTGTTAGGACGAATTGATTTACATTTATTTTCCAAGTATCTAGATTATAGAATCTCTTCCCCTTTTTTCTATTAGCCTTAGTATCTGGCGTTACGTTAAATGGCGTTTCGTTGCTTAAATTTCCACTTGATATTTTCTTGGTTAAATATTTACCCAATTCACAACCTAATGTAGATTGTAGATTGTATTAGCTACAATTATGGTAGTTGTGAACGGCGGTGTAGGTGTTGTTAGACTTTAAAAAAAATGTAAACATTTAAAAAGAAGAAGAGAGAATAAAAATAACGAAAGTGGTTTGAAATTAATAAAAGCAAAAAAAACAACAAAAATCGGCACTATGCGAAAAGTATACTGCAGACATGTTAATGGTGGATTCGGGTGATTAAAAAATAAGGAAAATTACAATTTCATAAAAAATCAAAAAATTTCAGGAGATTCTGAAGAAGACAATCACTCTTATTCCAACTTGCTTCAGATTTTGCAACTTTTCGCGAATTTTTGCACACTTCGCGATAAAAGCGACTTTTTGCATGCTTTCTGTTTCCTAACAGTTCTGCCGATTTTTAACAAAATATTAAACTTTGTTATCATCCCGCTGTTAGTAGCTTTTGCGAAATTTCGCGATTTTTATTTTAATTTTTGCATTCCTTAGATTTTTGGCAATTTTTAATCAATATTATGCATTATTTAAAATTTTGCAAATTCTCGCGATTTCTTTGCAAAGTTCGTGATAATAGCGACTTTTTACATGCTTTCAGCCTCCTAACAGTTTTGCCATTTTTAAAAAATGTTAGACTGTTAGTAACTTTTTGCGAATTTTCGTAATTTTCGTGATTTTTATTGATATTTTTGCATTCCTTACATTTTCGAGGATTTTAAATCAATATTATGGCTTGTTTAAAATTTTGCAACTTCTCGCGATTTTTTGCAAATATCGCGATAAAAGCGACTTTTTACATGTCTTCAGATTCTTGGCAGTTTTGCCGATTTAAAAAATTATCATCCCGCTGTTAAGCTTTTGGAAATTTACGTAATTTTCGCGATTCTTGCCGAATTTTTTGTATTCCTTACAGTTTTAGCGATTTTTTTCTTCTATCTTATGGTTTGTTTAAAATTTTGCCCATTTTCGCGATTTTTTTGCAAAGTTCGCAACAAAGGCGGCTTTTTGCATTGTTTTTAGCGTCATAAGAATTTTGGAAGGTTTTAAAACATTATAGACTTTGTTATCATCTTGCTGTTAGTAGCTTTTTGCCAATTTTTGCCATTTCCCGATTCATATGCTGAATCTGTAAAAATTAAAGCCTAAAGAAAAGCAAACAGTTGAAAAAACGAAAGAAAAATTAAATAAAATTAACCCGGTAGATTTAAAAATTATAGATGTTCAAAATAGAAGAAATGGCACAATAGTAATCCAAACTGAAAATAGTAATGAAAGGGAAAAAATTAAAAATGCGATTGACGAGAAACTAAATAATGATTATGAAATTAAAGTACCTAATCCGGCAGAACTCTAAATCAAAAACAGTAAAGTTATGGTTGAAGGAAAGTTAAATACAGGATGTGAGAGATGTAAAGTATATGACGGCACAGAAGTAATGCAATGCTTGAAATGTAGAGTATATAATCACGCAGCAGGTGCCATGAGCAATATAGGACTAAACAATGTAACAGCATCGAAGAAGTAATGAAATGCATCAACTGTATTAAGATGAATACTAAACTTAATATGGGTCTGGATGAAAATCGTCACACAAACGATAGAGAATGTCCTGTATACCAAAATAAACTTAAATCAAAAAAGAGAAGATTGGGTGTTGAACCCTAACAACTAAAGCAAAAATTTGCTCTACAAACAACAATACAAGGCTTAATTAATAATTTTAACCAATTAGAAGTAATTGCTTCAAAAGAAATTGTTAATACTGACAGAAACTCATATAACAGCAGATGTTGAAGAATGCGAATTTGATCTACAAAATTATGATTATATTAAGTGTATTCACGTCAATTCTTGCAACTGTGCAAAAAAGCATAATTGCATTCTCTGACGTGAGCAACCCATTTTGTTTAGTTGTCTATAAAGCAACACAATATGTGCAAAGATATATTGTACTCGTATGTTTCTTAATTGTTAAAAGAGTTTGTTTAAATGCTGAAACAAAGTGTTGGAACTTTGCTGATTAATTTTGTAATTAATTCACTAATAAAAATATCAATATTAATAATATTGGTATTATTTAACAAAATTCTAATAACAATTTAAGCCATACATAGGTCTTTTGAATATAGCAAAATTATGTATTTGTGATCTTAAAATCAAATTTAAAGATTTATTTACAATTTCTAGCTAAGAATTTAAAAAAAAATTATAATTTTTCAATTACTTTATTTGTACCGAAAACATCTTCAACCAGTTGTTTTTTTTTCATTTAAAAGAAATACATTTAGGTATTTCTGCGTTGTAATTTGATGTATGGTTGATTTTTTAAGTACTTTTTGCACTTTTTTTTGAATTGGCAATGCCATAAAAAGTTGCAAACTTTGCAAAATTTACCCTGATAATCTTGCACTTACTCAGACCCTGACAATTTTGCATCATTTGTGCAAAATAATATTCTATGTGGTTGTTGTTATATTTTTTGAAAATTTTGTACTTTTGCTTTTTGGCACCAGTGAAATTTTTAACGTGAATACCTTTATTATGTCAGCAAGCTCATCAGCAAGAACAGGGGGTGTTATAATATATTTCAAAAAATCTTGGAAGGTTACTAAATTAATTGAGAAAGTAGTAGGTGTAAAGTATTGGATATTAGTGTGCAATGCTACATCGGACAACTATAATGGAATAATTGCTGCAATATATAGATCTCCTAGCTATAGTGAATCTGAATTCTGTGATATATTTGAGGAAGTAGTTGAAGAAATCTGTGATATTAGCTGTAATAATGATAATTATATTAACTGTGATATTTTAACAACTCTGGACTTTAACATTGACTGGCTAAGAAATTCGTTTTACAAAAATAGGCTTAAGAGTATAATTCATGATAATGGAATGAAGCAAATGGTAAATGGAAGTACTCGTGTCACAAAAACAACCAGTACAATAATATACTACGTTATAACAAACAACTATAATATATCGGTGTGCAATAGTACAACAAATAAGATATCTGACCATGAAATAATTAATATAATTTTCTCAAATAGAAATTAATTTGAAGAAAGTAATAAAAAGGAAATAGACTTATTCCGGTACAAATAACATTTATTTAAAAATGAGCTTATGAATAGTAATCTTAGATACCATGAGAATAAAGGCATACATGAAAATGTAATGCTATTTGATAATTGTTTCACAAATATTGTAAGTAAGTTTACCGTAAAAAAAACAGTGCAAAATAATCAAAATGTTAACAATTGGTTTAATTCAGAATTGCAATCGTTAAAAATAAAAATAATAATCAGATATTTTCACGCAAAGTTTCAAAACACAAATCAATCGTGGATAAACTATAAAATAATACGAAATCAATATAAAGTAAAAATTGAAAATGAAAAAAATAAGTACATAAATGATAAGATTAATAATGCGTCCGACCAAAAATAACTGTGAAGACAGATAAAAAACCTAGTACTTAATAAAACGAAAAATCTGATAAAGTATGTGATATTTGACAATATTGAATATAGTAACAGTAAAGACATAGCTAGACAATTTAAAGATATTTTGTAAATAGTATCAATACTATAACAGAGTCCATTGATCACGTACAATATGAAAACCAAATAGTGTACAATATAACTAACCAATAGTTTTAACCCAGATATGCCGACGGGCATACTAGTGTAAGTTTCTTCGTAGTTTTCCAAAATAGATTTATTCAGACATATTAAATTACAAAACTGAAGAAATAATTAAAAAAAATATTATTAACTTGGATTTTGAGTCCGTACTACATGTAGTACGCTCGGCACATATGGAAGTAAAAACCAGTATTTTCTTGTATAATTCAAGTCTTTTTTTTATTCAGTAACGTTTATAAAAACACAAAATTAATAAAAAAAATTATTTAATGGTGTGGTGCACCACATTACACTTTACATGGAGCGGCACATCAAATTTAATGCAGCTAATAGTCTCATTATGGCAATGATTACAACGTAGCGGTTTACATTTCCCATCGATTTGACGGGTTTTTGTGATAATATGTTTGTGATAATATGTCTTTGTGATAATATCTCTTTGTGATAATACGTCTTTGTGATAATATGTATGTAGCAATACGTTAAGACTACTCTTGGACTAAGAACCATTATCTTGTAGGTACTATTTGTGAAAATCCCTGCACTCTGGTACGGCTCGAACCAAATAATGTAGCCTTGATAAATCACTCCAACCCAAAGTGTATAGCCATATCTTATAGGCTTTCCTTGGATATATTGCCTATATCCGTGACTATCAAAATATGGAACCACTGCTCGTCCACTGAACGCTGTATGGTTTTCGAAGCATTACTTTGGAAACTCTTGTTCAACACTTGTAAAAGTGGTCTAACTTTTGCAAAATGGTCTGCTTTATCCAGACTGTTTTTATCCACAAAGTGCAAATTTCTTATTATGAACTTAAATCTACCAATCCATGAAAGCTTCGCCTCAGCATATAATAATAAGGGTGGTCAATTTTCGAAATTCACTTCACGTTCTTCTCCAGAATCTTCATCTGTGACGTAGTTGTTCGCATCCTGAGTGAGCACAATTGAAATGTCTCAAGAATTTTGCAAAAACTCTCCATTACTTTCCTGTAAGGCATTTATTATCTCATTTAACGTTAAAAATATGGAAAATAAATAACTTTTTTTCATCACTAATGCCGAACGTACTACATGTAGTACGTCAGCAAATACATCAACTAAAATCACATACAATTTTGTTTTTCACGTATAATTTTGTTTCGTATTCGTTTTTATAACTATTATAATTAAAAAAACATATAAACGAAGAAAAAACAATATAGGCATATAAAAGTTTTGCTCACCGATTACGTGACATCTTCACACTTTTGCCAATATCACAAAACTGAATTATCTGATCCAAAAAAATACACATAAGCAATAACCCTAGATAAAACTTATCAGCGCAAGCTTTGTTGGCCGTTATATTCCCAAGCACAGCAACAAATAGATTAGAAAATTTAAACACCAGTAAACGCAGAAACCTGAATATAACTGGTGTACTACATGTAGTACGGTCGGCATATCTGGGTTAAATTTCGCTCAATAAATAATGTGGAGCTTAAAAATGTAATTCAAAAAATTAATAATAAAGCTGATCATGATAAGATATCCAATAAGATTATCCTTGATAACTGGAATATAGCAGGAGATCTTTTGCTAAATATAGTAAATAAGTCGTTGGAAACACGAACGTTGGAGCTTAAAAATGTAATTCAGCAAATGAATAATAAAGCTGATCATGATAAGATATCCAATAAGATTATCCTTGATAACTGGAATATAGCAGGAGATCTTTTGCTAAATATAATAAATAAGTCGTTGGAAACAGGTGTTTTCCCAGATAAATGGAAAAAAACAATTATAACCCCAATAGAAAAAGTAAAAAAGACTAATAAAGGTGAAGAATTCCGTCCAATAAATTCCCTGAAGACGTGTGAAAAAATTCTTGTAAAGGTGGTGAAAGATCAGTTGGAAAATTATATTGATACTAATAATATCCTTTCAAGATATCAATCGGGATTTAGAAAGAAATACTCATGTGAAACGACATTAGACTACGTACATTCAAAGATAAGGAACTAATACTAAGGTTGTTTATAAAATTTGTATTAAAAAAGAAAAAATTAATCTATCAGGATAAACACACACACACATATATATATATATATATATATATATATATATATATATATATATACATATACATATATGTATATATACATATACAAATATATATATATATATATATATATATATATATATATATACATATACATATACATATACATATATATACACACATACATACACACATATATACATATATATAAGCATATCTAATATTACTTTGAAAAGTTTACAATTAAATTAAATAATAAAGTGGTTATGAGATCACAGTTATTTCAATAAGCTAAAAAGTAACAATTTAATCTCTGATTTTTCAGTGCTAAATTCGATAAAAGATTTTGAATCCTTTTGAATATTATAATTTATTTCGTTCAAGAAAGAGAATGTACGTGATAAGGTGCCATTACGAGAATAATCTGTACGATGAAATGGAACATCGAAAAGTTTAGCGAACCTCATATTCCTGGGAGGTATATAAAACCGTATGGCATAAAGCAAATCAGGGCAATCAATAGAACAATTAATAACATCATATAGCAGCAAGGCAGATTGAACTTTTCTACGAGACGCCTAAGTACGTAGACCAATAAACAAGCATTTATGTTCATATGGAACGGATGATAAATAAAGTAACGAGCGCGTAGCATATTTGACGAAAATGCGTTGAACTCTCTCTATACGAGCAATACGATTAGAGATATGGGGATTCCAAATAACAGCAGCATATTCTAATTTAGACCTAACAAAAGACGTATAGATATACTTCAGACTGTATGGATCAGCAAACTCAGAACAAGTTCTCTTCAGAAAACCCATTATTTTATATGCTTTAGGAAGTAAATACTCAACATGAGCATCAAACGACAAGGAGTTATCAAATATAACGCCTAAGTCAAGTTTAAGATTAGACGTATTCAACACTACACCATCAATATAGAAGGCTACAACACTGGGGGCAACAGACCTATAGAAGGAAACATGCACACATTTATTAATGTTCAGACTTAAGCAATTTAGGCGACACCACTCACTAAGATTAAAGACCTCAGTTTGCATAATTTGGGCATCATGAATCGAGTCTAATTTTAAGAAAAATTTTAAATCATCAGCATATAATAAATAATTTGATTTCAAGAAACAACTACGGATATCGTTAATAAAGAAGTTGAACAATAAAGGACCGAGTATACCACCCTGAGGAACACCCGAAATTTGCAGATAAGGCACAGAACTATAACCTTCAATATTAACGGAACAAGTTCTATTGGACAAGTAAGACGTAATCCAGGTTAAGAAATTAGAATGGAACCCCATTAACTTCAATTTAGACAATAAGACCGAATGCGATAATTTATCAAAAGCTTTTGAAAAGTCAGCATAAATCGCCTCAACTTGGGCGCCGTTAACCAAGGCTTCTAAACAGTATTCCTTAAATAGCATCAGATTCGTTACAGTAGACCTTCCAGCATAGAAACCATGCTGGTAAGGCGAAATCCAACTCTTTGTCAGGAAGAACAGTTTCTTATGAATGATGTGCTCAAAAATTTTAGAGACAGAAGTTAATTTAGAAATCGGCCTATAACACCTAACGTCGTCTCTCCTTCCATCCTTAAAAATAGGAGTAACTGTCGCATACTTCCATCTATTAATAAATACACCCTCCTTAAGTGACAAGTTGAAAATAAAAGTCAATGCAGGAATAAAAGACGAGGCAGCCTTCTTCAATAAATGAGTACACAGGCCATCAAAATCAGATTTGAACGAGATCTTAGCCTGAATGATTGCTTCAGATACATCGTCCTCAGACAAAATGAAGAAACCCACGTTTAAGTTGGTAAGAGTCCCTGAAGTAGAAATGTTATCTCCATGTGGTTCGAAGTTAGATTTAAAAAATGATGCAAACAAATTAACGGCCTCTTCGCAAGAATTAGAAACTATACCATCCAGCTGATCCGTCGAAGGAATATCAGACGATTGTTTCTTAAATTTTACGTAAGACCAGAATGACTTAGGGCTACTTTTTATCTCCTGTTCCTTAGATAAGAGAAATTGTTTATAAAGAAATTTGTTCAAGAAGTTAAATTCACGGCGATAGTGAAAAAACTTGGCTTCAGACTCAGAATCACCCATATCTAAAAATTTCCTATGAAATTTATTACGCAAATTCTTTAGATTTTTGAGACCCCTAGTGTACCATGGTAGTTTATAAGGCTTGATATTCTTAGTTGGAATATTATTACAGCAGATATCACGCACTTTCTGTAAAAATAAATCATAACATTCATTAGTATTTAACTTATCAAACGAATCAGTCCAGTTAATAGTCTCGAACAAGGAATTAAAGGAACATAAATTTTGTATTTAAGAAATTCACATAAAAATATAAGATCTAGAAAACGATTTAACAGATTGGAAAAATTATTAACTTGACGCAGATTAAGAGAAAATAAACTATCAATAAGATTAATTTCATGACTATGACTATGCAAGGCGTTAGTAATGAGCCGTCAGATAACATTGACCAAGAGATATTTTTTAAATTAAAGTCGCCAAGTTCACAAAGACTGTCATTTACTGTGAAGTTCTCACCTATACATAATATGTTATAAATATGAGCATCATATAAACAATCAGAGCTATTAGGCGGAATATAAGATGCACATACCAGAAAAGAGCAGCTTACATTAGATATGGATACAATTATTTGATCCACCAAACCATTAAGATCATTAATACAGCACAGAGAGGACTTAAATCGATTTGATATCAGCTGGCCAAATTTCAGGCTTTAGGATCTTGGTATAAAGTCCATCAGAAATACCAATCTTAAAGTTAACACGCTTCAATGTAGATAAATCACACCATTTTTAACCAACTTAAAACAGGCCATGTGGGACTTGCTGATGTTCGCAGTTTTTTCAATATAGTTTAAAATTTGATCCTCTGTAACGGTTGGCTTGAATGACGATATGTGAATCCATTTTTTATGAGAAACAACATCCATAAATCACAGGGCCTTTATTAAAATTACGCTTGCTGTTACTGGTACGTGCGGGTGTATGTTTGTTGACAGTGTGTGTAGGTGTGTGTATATTTACACCGGGATTGCGTGACGAATGCGGTGGTGAAGAAGAAACAGACAAAGCAGACTGCTTATTTGCATTAGCTGTTGAAGTATTACGCCTAGGTGAGACAATTAAATCGACAAGTGCACAAGCACAATGCTCAACATTATTACGGACAGGAACAGGTGGTTTTTGTTGCGAGTTTGATGGAGGCAACTCAGACCCAACAATGTTTTCCTGAATCGCAGTAACTAAATCGGAATTATGCATATTAGACGTAGCTAAATTATTTCTTAATACATCCGAATAAGACGTTATGTTTACTTTCGCAGTTGACTCTTTAATTGTATCTTTTATTACATTGCAAATTGTTTTGTTGTTTTCTGCAATGCTATTGCAAATTTCTTTGTTTTTGTTATGGTGTTCATTTAATGCACCACATAAATGATTAATCTCTTTGAGATTTCTATCACAAGATCTTTGCACTTCATCAAGCTTTTGCAGTCTATCGACATATCTAATTTCAATAGCTTCCAACAACTTTTTTATTTCCATTTCATTACGTTTCAACGAGTCCTTAAACTCGCCTTTGTATTGAGCCAAATTAACACTATTTTTTACATTATCTTGCACTTCTGCCATTACCAAATCAACATTATGAATATATTGGAGGCAGTCACCACAAAGAAACCTGATGAAACCAGTAGATTCAAGTATACCACGAGAATATTGATCTACACCAGAGCATTTTTTAGAAGAATGGTAGACTTTTTTGCAGATTCCCTCACACATTACGCCACTTTCAACACGAATTGCAGTTTTGCATTGATGACATTCTGCCATATTCGCAGTTATTGCACTATTTAAGCTTTTAATTATTTTAATTTATTTAAAAAATATTTATTATTTGATTTTAATTTGGGAGCCGAAAAATTTTGCTTCTTGATCGCACAAGAGTTGCCAGATTCAATTGATTTTGGCCAAAGTGGCGAAATGAAGGGTTGGCATGCAATGCCACCTAATGGAGAGTAACAACTAGGACATTAGCTATAAAACGTAGTAATTAGAATTGCTGAATTGAATTTGTGAAAAAAGTTACAACTCATATAAAGTCGCTTTTTGTCAAAAATTACCTCTGAGGGATTTTGGCCAAAGTGGCCAAATGAAGGGTTGGCATGCAATGCCACGTAATGGAGAGTAACATCTAGGTAGCTTTAAAACGTAGTAATTAGAATTCCTGAATTGAGTTTGTGAAAAAAGTTACAACTCATATAAAGTCGCTTTTTGTCAAAAATTACCTCAGGGATTTTGGCCAAAGTGGCCAAATGAAGGGTTGGCATGCAATGTTTATCAAAATAAACTAAACTTTAAAAAGAAGCAGTTAGGTTTAAACATCTAACAATTACAGCAAATTCAAGGTATATATTTGAATATTCAAGGCCTATTAAATAATTTTAATCAAATAGAAGACATTGCTGTAAGTGAAAATCCTGAACGTATAATACTTTCCGAAACGCATATTACACAAGACATACAAGAATCTGAGATATTATTAAACGGGTACGGGCAAATAACATTTTCAAATTCGAATAGAACAGGTGGAGTCAGTATATATTTTAAAAATCATTGAAAAGTGCAAAAAATTTTAGAAAAAGTAAATGATTTTAATTATTGGATAAACGCATGTAGCGTTAAATATAAAAATATACAGTTCATAATAATGGTGGTATATAGATCACCAAGAAGTAGTGGAGGAGCTTTTTGTGAAATATTTGAAGAAACGAGAGTAATTGTAACGTCATAATTGCGGGAGACTTTAACATAGACTGGTCGAAAGAAAGAGTGCACAAGAATAGATTAGATAATATTTTAAATGATAATTACCTTAAACAAATAGTTAAAGATCGAAAACAATAATTGATTACGTCATAACAAATATGGATAACGTATATGTTAAAAATAACAGTACAAGTAAAATATCGGACCATGAAACAATTGATATCACGATTAAATGCAGATATGAAAAACAAAAAGAATATAAAAAATTTAATATTTTAAATATAATAAAAGAATACTTAGAAATGAACTGATGCCAATAGTTAATATAAATGAAAATAATAATTTGAATATTAATGTGAATATTATAGATAAATGCATAGAAGGAGCAATAAAGAAATGTTTAATTAAAAAGAATATAAATCAAAACTGTACAAACAAATAGTTTAATAATGAGTTACGAAGACTGAAACACGAAAAGATTCAAAAATATAGAATAGCCAAAATATATAACTCAAGCAGTGCTTGGAATGAGTACAAAATAGTTAGGAATATGTACAAGAATAAGATAGTCGAAGAAAAATATAAATATATAAATAAACAAATTAGTAGTGCTAAAGACCAAAAACAAATATGGAAACAGATTAAAGAATTAGTCCTAAAGAAAGAAAAATCTGTGATAAAATCAGTGATATTTAACCAAATTGAATATAGTGAAGATTATCAAATAGCAAATCAATATAATAGACATAAGAAATAATATAGAAGATGTGCAATATGTAAATTTAATTCCTATGGTAAACAAAACATTTAAATTTCGTACAATAAACATACAAGAACTATAAAATATTTGTAAGCATTTAAACAATAAACTTGACTTTAATAAAGTATCCATTAATATTATACTTAAAAATTGGGACATTGTAGGCAAAGTGATTTTATATATTATTAACAAATCGTTAAAAACGGGCATATTTCCTGAAAACTGGAAAGAAAGTATGGTGATTACTATAGTAAAAATAAATAAAACAAATAAATGCGAAGAATTTAGACCAATAAACAGATTAAAAACTTGTGAAAAAATAATTGAAAGAGCTGTAAAAGAGCAACTGGAAGAATATATGGAAAAAACAATCTATTCCCTAAATTTCAATCGGGTTTTCGTAAAACATACTCATGTGAAACTGCGGTAAATTATGTGATAAACAGATGGAAAAAGTTAGATAAAAACAAGAAAATATTAGCAATATTCCTAGATTTTAAAAGAGCATTTGAGACTATAGACAGAAAAATCTTATTAACTAAAATGCAAAAATATGGTATTAATGGCAACGAAATAAAGTGGTTTGAATCGTATCTTAACGCGATGATCCAAAAAACTAAAGTCAACAATATAAAATCAACAAATCTTAATAATGACTATGGTGTTCCACAGGGATCGATTTTAGGTGCACTGCTATTTATTATATATATAAACGAGCTTCCAGAAATACTAGAAAAATGTGAAATAGTGTTATATGCAGACGATACGTTATTATTTACAGAAGCAGAAACAGATCAATTATGTCACCAAAACCTAGAAAATGATTTGAGTAAAGTGAACAACTGGTTAAAAATTAATAAATTAAAATTAAATGAGAATAAAACAAAAGCAATGGAAATAAATATGAACAGTAATATACAAATTTAAATAAATAACAAACAAATAGAAAAAGTAAAAAGTATTAAATATCTCGGTTTTATACTAGACCAAGACTTAAAATTTAAAGAGCATATTGATTATATATGTAAAAAGATAGGCAAAAAATAGGTTTTTTAAAAGAATGAGAAACAAAATATCAATAATCACTGCAATTAATATATACAATACTATGATTAAACCACATTTTGAATTTGGATCAACTATAACTTATACATGCTGCACGGATCAACAAATAATCAGACTTCAAAAACTTCAAAACAAAACAAAGTGAACAACTAATATACGTGGGAGAGGTTCAACCTTATAACTTAAGAAATTGTCAAGACTTCAGATTACAGCGAGTAGGAAACAACACGATGCAAAGATCACTTTTTTACAAAGGATTAAATATTTATAATCAATTACCAATGCATATTAAAAATTAAAGAAATATTAATGTATTTAGAAGAGAAATGGTACAAATTTTAAGGAACAATTGAAGTAATACTTATATTGTTATTATTATTGCTATTTTTATTATTGTTATTGTTATTATTATCAGTGTTATTATTATTAGTATGGTGTAATGAAATATGAAATGTATATGAATTTTATAAAGTATGGTACATACTACTAAATAAAGCAATCAATCAATCAATCAATCAATGAAGAGTAAGAACTAGGACATTAGCTATAAAACGTAGTAATTAGAATTCCTGAATTGAGTTTGTGAAAAAAGTTACAACTCATATAAAGTCGCTTTTTGTCAAAACTTACCTCTGAGGGATTTTGGCCAAAGTGGCCAAATGAAGGGTTGGCATGCAATGCTACCTAATGAAGAGTAACAACTAGGACATTAGCTATAAAACGTAGTCATTAGAATTCCTGAATTGAGTTTGCGAAAAAAGTTACAGCTCATATAAAGTCGCTTTTTGTCAAAAACTCTGAGGGATTTTGACCAAAGTGGCCAAATGGAGGGTTGGCATGCATTGCCACCTAATGGAGAAATAAAACCGCCGAAGCAAGTAGAAAATTTCTAAATTACCATTAGTTACCTACCTCTTGGAGTCTTTAACTAATTTTTCAACAACTCCACCTGTTGCATTCACAAAAAGAGTATTTCTACTTTTCTTTATTAGTTGCCTACCATATTTACTGGATAGTTTAAGCTGTTCTTCTGAAAAAAGATATATTTCCTGTGGAATAGACACACGTTGTATGAAATGTGACCAGTTTTTATCACGCTTTTTTTTATCCACTTTGGCCAAAATCCCACAGAGGGTTTTTGGACCAAAAGCGACTTTATATGAGCTGTAACTTTTTTCACAAACTCAATTTAGCAATTCTAAATATAACGTTTTGAAGGTAGTGTCCTGGTTGTTACTCCCCAATAGGTGGATTTGCATGCCAATCCTTCATTTGGCCGGTTTGGCCAAAATCCCTCAGAGGTCATTCCTATTACCGAAGGCGACTTTTTGTAAAACGTTTCAGAAATCTACTTTCAGAATTGTATTTTAATTAAATACATATTCATATAACTAGTTAATTAACTCCCATGTCGTTACGTCATAGCATATTTATCTTCACACCTAAATATGTGTAACGTAAGTCCTTACGTCGAAACATATTTAACTCGGCATATTTATCTTCACACACATACTACGTTGTAATTCAATGGAAAGCAATAAATAATAAGAAAATTATGGCTATATTTCTTGATTTTAAAATAGCTTTTGAGACTGTAGATAGGATAATAATGTTGAAAAAGTTATATATGTACGGTATACGAGGGCTGGAGTTTGGATCATACTTAAAAAATCGAAATCAAACTACAATGGTTAACGGAAGCTTATCGGAAGAGATGGAAAATGAATTTGGAGTACCTCAAGGTTCTATTTTGGGGGCTCTAATATTTATCTTATACATAAATGATATGCCAAAATTACTTTATGCTCATGATACGCTCATATACACGGTTGCAGACAATGACTTAGGATGTATGTCAAATTTATATCACGATATAAACAAGATAATTGGTTAAAAATGAATAAACTGAAACTTAATGAAACAAAAACTAAAATACTAGAAATAAATATGAACAACAATGACAATTTCGAAATTAACAATACGGTGATTGAAAAAGTAGAGCAAATAAAATATCTCAGGTTTATTATAGATAAAAAACTAAAATTTAATGAACACATAAACTTCACATGTAAAAAAATTGCTAAAAAAAAGGTTTCCTTCAAAGAATACGAAATAAAATATCACAATCAACTGCAATAAATGTTTATAACACTATTGTTTAACCCCATTTATATACGTGCTGCAACTCAACGCAACTTGAAAGACTGCAAAAACTGCAAAACAGGGCAATGAGAATAATATTAAAGTGTGACCGATACACTCACATACGAAATATGCTGGATAATCTCAAATGGATGAATATTAAACAAAGCTTACAATTCAACACAATCCAATTTATTAGAAATATGAAAAATGGAAATGCACCAGAATACTTATGCGAGCAGATAAATTATGCGAGCAGATAAGTTATGTAGATTGTCAACCGTATGGACTGAGAAATGCTAATGATTTTCGAATAGAAACGGTAACATCAATACAAATGCAACGATGTCTATTCTACAAAGGATTGAAGTTATTTAACGAATTGCCAAATAATAAGAAAAATTAAAGAAATGCCAATATATTCAGAAAGAAATGTGTAAATTTTGTTTTATTTAATGTAAATATTTAATTGTTTTGGTTTTGTCAAAGTATTTTTAATACTTCTAAATAAAGAGAGAGAGAGAGAGAAAAAATTTTGCATATATAATTGCACAAATTTTTATTAATTTAATAAAGGAAAATTAAGGTAAATTTAATTAAAAAACATTAGCACTTTTATAAGCTTATAAATTCCTGAGGCCATTCTATAGGGAAAAATTTTGTAACAAACTTTTCTGTGGAAATTACCTACAACATTTTACAACTATTGTACAGCTTGACGACCTACTACACTTACAATGGGTTGTGAACTGAGCAATTAAGAAAAAGATACACAAAAGTGTAACAAAACTATATTTGTCATTTATATATGTATGTATACTTATTAGTTTTATTCGAACCTTCGCTCACGTTGTAATTTGGAAAATATAATTAAAATTTATAAATGTATTGATAATTGTTTTTTCGCTGATAAAGGCAATAAAATAAAATTGAAAAAACGGAATAAAAACCGGTTTTAAGACTGGTTAAACAATCCAAACCGAATGGAAAATTACCCTTACCTGCCCAAAAATGCATTTTCGGGAAAAAATCTGTGTAATATACAAAAAACCGGTTCTGAAGCGGATACAAAAAATATGCTTTGTTTGACGCTGGTAATGTAGCTTTCCATTGGTGAAATAATTAAAAAATCGGTTTAGCGGTTTGGTCGTGAAAGCGAAGAACAAACGAACAAACTCAAAACCAAAATTTCAAGTAAATTATAAACAAACATTGTACCATGCAAAAAATACTCAGAATCTGGCGTTACATTACACACGTGAATATTAATATATTAAATATTTGTTTTATAAACGAGTTTTTATTATTATCAGAGTCATCGTCTATCAGCAGACCTGTTAACAAGTGTGTAAACGATTAAGCTCTTTAGATATACCGTTACTGATCTCTTAATTAACAATTAACAAAAATAAAAACAACTTATAATACGTTTTCTTAACTTTTGAACAAATACAAAATCAAATTAGTGAAATAGAGTGATGGAAGTGATGACCCATTCCCTTCGGGGAATAAGTTTAGTCTTATACGAAGCCAATAAAAAACCGTAAAAAAAACGAAAAACAAATATCACGGAAATGTACAAAAACGATCCCAAATACGTAATGATTAAATCGATTGATGAAAAAAAACCTATTACCTCGTTTAGTGTATTTCCCGTTCAAAAAGCAATAAATGGAATAAGTAATGAATATACTAGTGTCAGCTTGCCTAGAGATTTAAGTGTTCTCGTCCTAACAAAAAACCAATAAAATAGCCGAAAAATTGCTGCGGACAAAAAACTTTGGAGGTCTCATTGATGTAGAAATAACACTACAAAACCCTAAACATTTGCAAAGGAACAATATTTGATCGAAATCATAAAATACATACCAGCGAGAAATAAATTCTAGAATACCTTAAAGATCAAGGTTTAACTGAAATTTACAAGTACTCAAGGGAAGAAAACGAAAAAATATACACAAGCAAAATTCTATTATCATTTGACCTGTATAAAATTCCAACAAAAATAACAATTGCATGGTACTCTGTCAATGTTAGAGAATACTTCCCTAATCCTATGCGGTGTAAAAACTGCCAACTCCTTGGACACACCAAAAATAAATGTCAAAATAACACCTCATGCGACAACTGCAACTTCCCTCCTCATACCCCTATGTCTTGTAAAGGAGTAATGTGTGCTAATTGCCTTGGTGACCATGACGCCTCAACTTTTACTTGCCCAAAATACAAACATATGAAAGAAACTCTTAAAATTAAAACACAAAATAAATGCAGTATGGGAGAATCAAAAAAAAAATTTACATCCAACGGTACCCTACTCAACCAAAAATTACTTATGCTAACGTTACAAAACCTAACAACAAAGAAAACAACGAAATAAATATTTATTTATTTATTTATTGAACATATTAATGCAAAGTAAATTTGCATAATATGGTGTTGCACAAATATGGGCGGAGTAACGTAGACCATATGCCCAAGATGGTATTAACAGTATTTTATAAGGTTTTGTGACTGACTGTACACGACCTATGCCTTCACATAGGAAGTAGGCAACGTGGTTGTTTAAGAAATTCCACAAAAAACCGCAAGATTATACGGTTATCCGTGGCAGATCAGTCAACCAGTGCGAGCGAGACGAAAAACTCTCGAAGGCCAAACAACACACACAAGCCTGACCGCACTTAAGAAATAATTACGATGACGCGAGAGATGTTCCCCTACCCAGAGCTGCTTAACGACTGGAACGAAATAAATATAGAAACTAACAATAACAGCAATAACTCTAAAGAATCAGAAAATAAAAATACTACACTACAACAAACCAAAACTACAAAATGAAAGAGAAACGTCAAAAATCCCTACAATTAGATGCATATTCTCCCAAAAAAATAATCGATTTATCAGAAACAATTACACCAAAAAAATTACGGATAACTCTCCTAAAACCATGATACAATTATAACAGGTACATGCAGAAGCCCAGCCTGTCATTGTATACATTGCAGATAATTGTCAAACTTTGTTTACAAGCTACAAAAATGTTAGTGTATGAGTGTGAATAAAATGATTGCAGTGTTGCCAATGAATGAATTGCTGTGTCTCCAATTACACATTGAGGAAAATTACACTACACATCTTTTGTGTGGATTAAAATTAAAACAAAAATAAATAAAAATAGAACCCAAAGTAGAATTACACACATATTATACAAGAATTTAATTACATGGCCTACACATGTGAGTAGAAATTACACACTGTCTAACTACACATAGATTGGCAACACTAAATAACTGTAATCATGCAGGAATGCCGCGCCTGCAATTTTACTTTAGTTAGGCTGAGTTTACATCTGGCATTTCTGGTGTGTCATTTGCCCAACAAAACTTAACTAACTAATAACTATTGAAAAACTGTTTGATTCAGACATATATTTATTGATTTAAACAGTGCAATCATTTTGGATTCAATAAAATTGTCTATTAATTATGTATGAAACTGTTTAACTTAATAAATACATGTCTGAATCAAATAGTTTTTCATTAGTAATTAGTTGGTTACGCTTTTTTTACGCTTGTGTGGCATTTTGCACACAGATGTAAACCCGGCCTTACTCTTTAATTGTTATATTTATAAACAAGGCATTTGTTTCTGACAATTTTTTTTTGTTTATACCAACTAAATACATGTTTTTTTTTGTTGTTGTAATTTTGTTGTAGTCCTGCATGTACCTAGTATAATTGTATCATGCCCACAACAAACTCATCACCTTCAAACTCAAATGCCTACTCAAACTACCTTAAAAACAAATACACAAAAGAAAACAATAACTCTCAAACTGCACGTTATCACTCTGAACGACCAACATACTCTAAAGAACTCAGTGAAAGTAATAAAATCCTACTAAAAAATAAAATATAAATATCAGCCTTATTACGGTTTTCGAAAATGTTCTTCGACTATTGTCGTAATGGTTCTCGAATTTGTTTCTTTGTGGTACTACGTAAAATTTTCGACTGCAAGGAATTTGTAACAGAATAAAAAGAAGAGAGTGACACAAAATATTAAAATGTGTTAAATATTATGAAGCAGTCTATTGCAAACTGTCAAAAATAACAACGATAAAAATAAATTGGTGTTAACAAAAATGAAAAAGTTTAATTTTGTTGGTGATAAAAATTAAAATGTTGAGTTGTACCTTATTTTTATCCTCTGATGATGAATATGGATTGTTTGAATCTCATCCCGTTGTGCGTCATTCAGTTTTGTTAAGAAGAAGTTTTTTCAATTGTATTCATAGTTCACCCTCACTAATCCATACAGGCCCTGTACAAATATTTCCACCCAATCTGTATTTGTGTCCATTTTGCATATGCCATTGTGTTACAATTGCGCTAGTAATGTATTTTTAAGCATTTTCTTAAACTGCTTCCATGTGGTTATTTTCAATAGCCCACAAATAACCGTTTTGGTTTTATTAGGTAACGTTTTTTTTTCGGTAAAAAGTTTTCTGGGCTATAACTTCAGAACAGAAGTAAATATGGATATGTTAGTTATCAGTTCGTAACGTATTTTAATTATTCATCGATTGGTATATATGTCAATAGCGCACAAGTAACTTTTTTGGTTTTATAGGACACACATTTTTGTGTCAATAAAAAGTTTGCTGGGCTATAACTTTCAAACCAAAGTAAATCTATATATCACAGTTACTAGTTCTGAAAGGTATATAAATTTTCCATTAATTGATATACATGCGAATAGCGCACAATCCATCGTTTTGGTTTTATAGGACACAATTATTTTTGTCAATAAAAAGTTTGCTGGGCTATAACTTTAGAACTAAAGTAAATCTGAATATGACAGTTATCAGTTCTAAAAGGCATTTTAATTTTCCATCAACTGAGATATATGTCAATAGCGCACAATCAGCCGTTTTAATTTTATAGGACAAAACTTTTTTGTCAATAAAAAGTTTGCTGGGCTATACCTGCGGAACTAAAGTAAATCTGAATATGACAGTTACCAGTTATTAAAGGTATTTTTGTTTTTTTATTGGTATATGCGGCAATAAGGCACAATCAATACTTTCCATTTAACACTTCAATTACTATATGAGCGTATATATATAAAATTATTTCATATGTTTGAATTCATATTGGCATTGCACATATTGTAATGTTTGCGGAAATACTGTTTTTTTTGGTTAAAACGAAATTTCATGGTATTTTGCCCAAGCACGTGCTTTTAATGTAAACAAAAACAGTAACGCGCCCACGAGCACGTGCTTTTAATGTAAACAAAAACAAAAATACTCCGTTTTTTCAACTCTGCTTGAAAAAAGTTTTTTTTCTTTTCCGTCTTTTCTGAATATGTTGCATGAAAAACATGTAAATATGTTACATATTTTACCCTCACTTTATTCACGGTGTACATGCTGCCATTTTTTCCAACTGGTAATGAAGGTTTTATTTTACATGTCATGCTTATAATTTCGAGAGAATGTTTCTTAAATACAAAATATAAAAATTATTATTACAAAAATTAATATAAATAAATATTTATTTAAATATTCTGACTGTTTTGGTTTTTTTAAACATAATTAGTGATGTCAATGTGTGCTTAAAAATCATAATAGTGTGCGGAAAACCTCTCAAGTAGGCTTAAAAATCACCAATGAAGTACATTAACCCTACAATGGTAAACATATTTTTTAGCTCCTTAATGGTAAACTTCGCTTGTGGGGCGACTTTTATAAAAAACATTTATATGACTTTAAAAACAACAAAATTTTAATAAACCAAATATAAAACATATTTATTCAATGTTTAGTAACAAAAATAAACAGAAACCAGTTCATTTTATAAATATCTTAAACATATGCCAGACTTTTTTTGATCACATATTTTAATCACTAATTCTAAGAGATCGTTTAGAAATAAAATAAAAAAAATTAAAAAGTTCCATTTGAGATAACAAAAATAATATTTTATCTTATTGTTCATAGATCAAGTTAATATTTAAAAATATAATGTACAGTTTTGAAGTGGAAAAAAACTTTCTACACCAAAATAATTTTTGTAGTTTTTCAAACAATTTTTTGCGTCACGTTGGCAACAGTTTGCTGATCTGTGCTCTAAAATGTATGGTTTCTTGCATTTTACGCAGATACGCTCATACGTTTTGATTTCGGGAACAGAAATCATATTTTTATATTTTTAACATATTTCATATTTTTAACTAACAAACTAATGGGTGTTTTTTATTGAGGTATAGAACTTTAAGTTGCCATCACTTTTTAACTGGCGGCCATTTTGTCAGCTGTCAATTTATTATTTCAAAAATAATGGTTCAGTTCGCAAAGTTTACCGCAAGCTCCGTGCATTTTATGGTCGACATAATCGTCCATCAGAGCAATTAATTCGGTTAACCATGGATCGTTTTCGCACTACGTTTACTCTATGTGATAATACGCATCCGCAGAGACGTCGAACAGTGCGCACCGAAGAAACAATTGCCGCTGTAGAGCAAAGTGTTGAAGAGGACCCGAATGAATCGAGACCGGTATAGAGCCATGATAACCGACTATGTTGTTCCCGAATTGGATGGCATGAATGTGCATGAGTTGTGGTTCCAACAAGACGCCGCTACATGCCACACAGCGCACGTCACAATCGATTTATTGAAGGAAACATTCGATGAGCGCATATTTTCGCGGAATGGACCTGTCAATTGGCCACCAAGATAGTGTGATTTGACACCATTGGATTATTTACTTTGGGGATATGTGAAGTCGCTCGTCTACGCCAACAAACCAGAAACGTTAGGGGACTTGGAAGCCAACATTCGTGGCGTTATTGCCAACATACGGCCCCATATGCTCGAAAAAGTGGTTGAAAATTGGACCTGTAGAATTGGCTTTATTCGAGCCAGCCGTGGCGGCCACATGCCCGAAATCATATTTAAACATTAATGGCATAAAATTATCCTTCCAATAAAGCCAAATTGATAGACATTAAAACGATTTTCTTGTGTTTTATTTCAATTCGAAGATCTATACATCTAAAAAAAACACCCTGTATTATATGCCAAAAATTTCCTCTATTGGTAAACTTCGCCTCACAGGCAACTGACATATGTATTATTCTACAATGCAGCGAAGAAAAACAGAGCAAGTGTGCGCACAAACTCTTACAACACTCAACTGAGTTGGCACGAGCGTATGCTTAGGTATGTGTAAGTGATCAGAAAATATCGTTAAAAAATAATATTGCTTCGCCTCACAGGCGATGTTTACCATTCTAGGGTTATTGATAAAATGTAACCGTTGTAAATAAATTCAGCTTATTTTGTTCGATTGTAGTAACATAATATGTAGCATTTTGAGTGATTCTAGGAACATTTAAATATGTTACATACATATGTTCATCAGAAAAGAAATCGCCATTAGTAATTTAAAAAAATCAAAACAAACTGCGTGGAAAATATTCAAAAATAACATGACAACACCTAATCTCATAGATTATAAAAAGAAAAACGCTCGTTTTAACAAAGAAAAAAAGACCGCAAAAGTACAATGTTTTGAAAAATTTACGAAAAATATCAACCCACACTCTTCAGCTAAAAATAATTAGAGTGATAGAACACAACCAGAGAAACGAGTCGGTAAATAATGTCTGCGGCGGCGGCTTAGGTATATAAATGTTGGCGGCGGCTCAAAGTCGGCTAGAGTCGTTGAGTGACTTTCAGCCGTTGACTTTAATTTTTTAAGGAAATGTATAAAAAACGTAAATATATTAAACATTCTTATATTTAGAATTTTCATTTATTCTTTTAAATTGTATCCCTCACATTCATAAAAAATAGAATGCATTTGAAATCCGTTTTACATTGTAGCTTATAGTTCTACATATACTGTACTAGAAAAAGATCCAGTAAATAAACTGCAAAAATCAAATAATGAAATTGTAGATAAACTTTTCAGATTATGAATAATTTCTTCTCTAGAAGAAATTAATTTGAAGACAAATGTAGCAATTGCCCCAAGATTATATGGAGTGCAAAAAATTCATAAGAACAATTTCCCATTAAGACCAATTTGTTCATTTATAAACTCACCTTCTTATGAACTTAGCAAATACATTACAGAAATTTTAAAGAATATAACTAAAAATTCTATTTATAATGTTAAAAACTCTTTAAGTTTCAGAAAAAAGATTCAACATATTAAGATACATAATAATGAGATTAGTGTCATTTGATATTGTTTCATTATTTCCTAGTATACAAGTTGAATTAGCAATTAGTATTATAGATAATAAATTTAGTAGTATTGCGGAACATACTAGAATAGATAAAGATTTGTTTTTACGAATGTTAAAGTTTTGTATAATAGATAGTAGATATTTCCAATATAATAATAAGACATATATACAAAAGAAAGGTCTTCCAATGGGATCACCAGCATCTCCAATTGTAGCTGACATAGTTACATATATAAGAATTGCTAGATAGATGTTTAGAAAAATTACAAATAAAACCGAGAATTATAGTAAAATATGTAGATGATATATTTTGTATAGTTTCTCATTCTGAATTAGATATTATGCTGTCATCATTAAATTCATTTCATTCAGATATTAGATTTACAGTTGAGAAAGAAAAATACAATAGACTTCCATATTTAGATACAATTGTTATTAGAGATGGTAACAGTTTGTTTATAGATTGCTATCAGAAACCAACACCATCAGGTAGAATAATTAATTATTATTCAAAACACCTAAAGAGAATGATAATTAATACATCAAGAAATCTTATAGATAGAATATTGACTATTAGTGATAAAATATTCCATGACCAGAATAAGGAAATTATAAAGGATATTTTAGTAAGTAATGATTTTCCAAATAGAATAATATATAATTTAATGCGACATTACAGAAGACATAATGGAAATAATATATATTCCTACAATATCAGAAAGATTAGAAAAATCAGATATATTTGATAAAAACAGAAATAAGAAAATACATACAAAACAAATAATACCTTAAATAGATTATTCAGTAATAAAAAAGATAAGATAGAAAAACTAGATAGGTCAAATGTTGTATACAAAATACCATTCAAAGGAAATGATAATGGAATTTGTAATAAAGTTTATATAGGTACAACAAAGAACAAACTTAAAACAAGACAAGACGAATTGGACTTAAATCAAACCTTAAATACAGAAACTATACATCTTCACAAAAAACAGCATTATCTCTACATTGCCGCAACACAAATCACTATCATGATTTTAAAAATATATCAATTTTAAATTCAGAAAATAAATATAAACGTCGTTTTATGTTAAAAATGTTGCAAATTATTAAAGTTCCCTTAGATAGAAGAATAAATTTCAAGGCAGATACTGATAGTGTAGCACAGTATTATCGACATTTAATATATAAGACCGAAATAGGAAATAATAATTTCAAATTTAGAAGTTACAATATTCATTTCCTCATTTTTCAATTTAAATTTCCTATTGATTTTCAAAATAACAAAAAGAAACAATCAATTTGAAATATCAAAAAACAAAATATTTATTAACTTTCATCACAAAAAATTTTTAATTTAATTTATATAAAACAAAAAAACCAAAAAACAAATTTAGTGTTACTCTTATTTGTATGTAGATTGTTATTTAACTGTTAAATTTATTTAAAAATATCGTTCTGAAGAAGATATCCGGAGGATATCGAAATATCGACATTATAAAATAATAAATATTTATAATGTTATTAAAAAGTGACCTAGAGTTCATTAATTACATACAGATATTTATCCAAAAAGGTCGAAAAATTAGAAAATTTAATCAGAAAATATTTTTAATGCTCACAACCTTTTTCCAATTAGTTGCCGCATAGGGCGACAATAAAAGTATTTAAAAGGCCATAAAACAAAACTTTCATGTTATTATGTTCATTAGGGAATAACTTTTTTAAACTTTTTGCAAATATCACCAAAATGGTCCTAGCATAATCGAATAGGCCATGGTTTAAAAAAATGGCATGTATGTCAATAGACATCGTCGGTTGATTTCTGGTTTGCGGCACAGTATATTCAAAATACATTATGTGTGCAGCAAACCAGAAACCAACCGACGATAGGTGCATTTGTTCGTACTTGAACATACATAGATCCGGCAGTAGTATGTAATATGTTCTTCTATGTGGGGCATATCTTAAGTTGTTTGAATAAGAACAAAACACGAACATCAGCCGTTCATATTCATATGCGAACAAAAATTTGTTAGTTGTCAATAGTCGATGGTTAATGAAAACTTTTTGTAAACAGTGTGTGAATGTCTTCATAAGCAGAGCTTTCAAGTGCGCATATTAATCGCAGTTTTATGAAGTGCAGTCACAATGTTCTTGATATTTTTTCAACTAATTTGGCATTTGAAAGTATATATAACATTCGTTTCTAAACAAAAAGCACTTATATGTATTATATAATATTTCGATTAAAATTTTATCGACTAACATTTGTGAGCCGAAACAAGCCGGTCGCTTCGGCGGCGGCTTTCTTGTAAGAACATTTTCGGCGGTGGCTCGAAGTCGACTTTTAACCGACTTTTAGCGGATCGACTTGTTTCTCTGAACACAACAACCAAGTATACGATAATAAGTCCTGATTCACACACATCAGGTTTACCTGATCAGTTTTTGTTAAATTTTCTTTTGAACCTGCATTTGCGTTTTACACACCGTCAAGTCAAGTCTCATCAATTTGCGTTGTAGTAGAGTATTACGAATGACAAAACAAAACGATAAAGCAAACTTGACTGGTACGGTCAAGTCTGTGCCCTTTCCATTCTTTTTTCCTCTCTCTCCTAAAAACACTAGACTTGACGAGTCAGACCTGACGTGTGTGAATCAGGACTAAACAACAAACACCAGAATGCTTCAGTCAATATGTTGAAATGGCAACTCTAAAAAGTAGCAATGCAACCCTTTCAAACTTCACAAACATACATGTACATAGTTATCTTTTCCTTTTTATGCTTCCTTATACTTTTTATAATTACACATACTTCACTTGAATTTTGAATTCCAAAAAGTAAAGAACTTTATAATTTAACTGCGTGTTGTACAAATTATTTCCAAAGCTAGGTGTTCAAAGGGGTATAAACCAATAGGTTATGGGCTCAGGTAGCAAGAAAATAATAACCTGAAAGTTTTTTATAAAGAATAATTGTGTTTTTTAAATAATGAGCACTTCCATGTGTAACATTGAAAAATTGGACGAGTCCAATTACGACTCATTGAACGTACAAGTCAAAAGTGTATTTGTACACCAAGAGCTGTGGTCATTCGTGTCAGATGGTGTTAAACCAAAAGAACCCGCTGCTATTGCAACGTGGGAAACCAAGTAAGAAAAAGTAAAGGCAACCATAATATTAAGTATAACGCCTATGCAAATCGGCCACGTGAGAAATTGTACTACATCCAAAGATGAATGGGATACTCTTCGTGAGATTCATCGTCCAAAAGGGCCAGTTCGTAAAGTCACCCTATTTAAACAATTGTTAAATATGCGTATGTCGGATGGTGAGTGCATGCACTTTTTTTACTTTTTTTCAAATTCAGTAATCATTTTGCGAAAATCTTTTTCTTCATAAATTTGAATTTTGGTTTCATCACAACGTTACAACGTTTTATTGGAACGATGTGAAATTTATTCTCACCAATGACTGAAATTAAATTTTTAATAAGAGCGTTCGAATTTTTTTCTCTCAAATAGATTGGTGGCGGCTTGGATGTTTTGTTCGTAGATACATCGGGTTCGTTGTTGTCATCTTGCAATATTTGAAAACGGTTTTGACGGTTAATAGAGGATGCGCTGTTATCCCTAGATATTTTTGGAGCAAATGAAATTTTCGAAGACTAGGCTTAGCCGGCGCTTTACCACAGTTATACATCTGTCCATTCCGACTTGGACCTTGGGTTTTGGGCTGCTCTTAACTTCAGTAAAAACTTGGTTAAGTGATGACCACGAGCCCGAAGCGGATGATATCGCTGAGTTAAATGTAGAAGTACTAGGTAACGGTAATGTTAACGCTAGTGATTCGTTGGACAAAGCGAAGTTGGTCGCTGACGGAAAAGTGGCCTCGCCGTTAAAAAAAAAATCTATTATCAGATTTCTTATTTAATTTGTTTTCATTAAGAGCTTCAGAGCTCTCAGTAAAATAGGAATCTCTGCCATTAGAACTCACTTCAGTTATTTGCTTTTGAGGTACTCATATAGAGTATTCTTCAAGGGCACTTTGCGATTTTTTTTGTTTTTGTTATTTATGACTATGTAAAAAATATTAGCAACGCAAATAAAGCTTATTTATCAATAACAATATGTATTCCGAATATTTTTTCGTATAAACTGACGTTTTAATTTAAAGTCCTACTTTTTTAAGCAAATGTCCGGGTTTTTTTCCTCTGCTGTTCTCTTTTCATAAATCAAGTGGTAACAACCCTAGGTTAGGTTAGTCTGGGTGGTCAAGGACCTCGTAAAGATCAGGATTGATCCTTATCGATGCCAGCAGATGAAAAGAAACCTGTAAGTATGGCGGCCTAGTTCGTGGCGCCCTAGTCAGTATAAATACAAAACAATTCAATAATACAAAGAGGTAGATATGGATACAAAAGCGGTAAGTATAATTTCTTATGCAATTCAATATTCAAAAAAAGGTAAGTATAACTTCAATAAAAAGTAAGTATGATTATAAGTGGCTCAAAAAATAAATTTTCTTTAAAATGATTCAATTTAAAAATCGAAGGATCGACTTTCAACAGTATCTATTACTTTTATTATTAAACAAAATATTCTATCGTGTATTTTTATAAAATAAGTGGGAAAACCATTCTTCATTGAATCTCTCGAAAACACATGTTTGTTCCATGCGGCTGCCCAGTACCCAACAAAAATTACTGCTTTCAAGATGAGCCAGCTAGAAGCAATACATTTAGCTTCCAAAAAGCCATGATTTTTTTTGCCTTGCTAAAGTGCTTCACAGAAGTAATAATATATGTATAATTTTTGTGAGGGTCCGGCCTTACGTTAATGCATTTAAGAAGAATTTTTCGAAGCTTATGTTATGAAGTAAGTATTATATTGCTTCTCTCAGTGGTTAGTACTTCCAAATCAGATTTTTTTGCTGGGTAATTACCTGAGGATATGGGCCGACTTCCTAAACGCAAGTTGCAATTCATATTTACAATGCATACACTTCGTAAACGCATATGTAAACTTTCTGGCAATGTCCAATCTATAATTTTTTTATTTTCAAAATTTGCAATTAGCTGTAGTGTATATTTGACTGAATTTTAAAATTTATCTGATCGCGTACTTTTATATGCAAATTTTTTTATTGATAGTAATATCTTTAAATTACTCGGTATGTACTCAGTTACTGGATTTTACTGGAAAATTACTCAAACGCATCTAATCCATGTTGCTGAAAATTTTTCACAACTTCAAACAGAGTACTACGCTTTATTCTGAATAACATCTCTCTATTCATTGTTCCCCTATTTTAAAAAGTAATTTGCAAGCTTTCAGTTAAAAAAAACTGTATCAAAAATTTTATTTTTAACCGCAATCTGTAGGATAGGTGTATTTTATTTTTAGAAAAAAATTAATTCCGTTAGAAATATTTCTCGGCGAATATTTAGAATTGATCTGATTACTTATATTGAATTGTTTTATTGTTTTTATTGAATTGTCGGATTGTAGTGATAGGTATTAATGGGCTGCATTTGTATAACTGTTTGTATAGCCAAAACAAATATACCATGGTATGTACCATATAAGTGAGTGCCCCTGTGGCTGAGTGGTAGCGATGCTATCCTCTCAGTCCAGAGGTCGTGGGTTCGATTCCCACCATAGACTCTGGGTGTTTTCTGCAGACAAGCTAAACGCTTTGTGGGTTGTGTTTGTTCTAAAAAAACTAAAAAATTAGGTAAAATAATTGTAGTGTGAGCGACAGAAAAGTTATTGTGTGTGCGTGATTTTTCAAACTACAATACAATTAAAAACAAATTACAATTCCTTATTGTATTGCTACTGAGGAACTGTTTGTATCTGTTTTTGCTCAAAAATTCTAGTTGTAACACAAATATATTAAAAAACCACTGGTAAAACAAATACATGATAAGCAGATGTTCATGCGCACGTTCGTAAAGTTTTTTGTGGCGCAGCCAAGACACACATTCGTATTGTGTGTAATTTTTTTTCGTATTTGCAGCTCGTGTTTCGTTTATCATTTACTCACATACTTATGTATGTATGTATATGAAATTTAACTTTTATTCATTCATTCGTCAGCCACGTAAATTTTTCCTCAACACACCATAATTTACTTATGGTAGAAGCAGTTTTATGTATCTTATTTGTTTTAGAACAACAAATAAAAACAAATGTGTTTTTCTCATTTGCTCTTTGGCCAACCACACAACAATTGCTTAAATTCATACCAGAAGCAAAAACACTCAAAACTGGTGCAAACAGTTCTATCTGTGCAATGTTATAATAGGTATTGTGCCAAACAATAACGTGCGCAAAATTTCTATCCTACTACTTTTCATGGCCAACATTTTTATTAAGAACGGCATTTTTTCGCATTTATATTTTTGTGAGGATAATATAAATAAAATAATGTAAAATTAGGGCATAATTTTCTAAAACGCAACTCTTGGCGTTGATAAATTTTGAATGTATTTTGTTTTTGTAATTTAAATTTTGCCCATATAAAATTTGACAACGCTTGGAATTGCGTTTTACAAATAAGGCCATAGATGTTTATTTGCTATTATTTGCAGTGACTTACGCGCTCAACTAGAAGTGGACATACAAGAAGTAGCATCACTCGCTGAAACTTTAAGTTCCGACCGAGAAAAGTTTAGAAAGTTGCGTAAAACAACAGAAAGCTTGCAAACATGTGAAGTCGCTGAAGAAACTGCTTTGAAAAATGGCGTCGTAACAAAAATTACTCCAGCGTGCAGTACAAATAATTCTAAAATGGCAGGCCTAAAAGCTCAAAAATATCTTAAATCCTTCAGTATTTCTTCCAGTTCAGATAACGATGACTTAAATGCGTACGAATGTTATGATTGTCAGAAGCAAATCAACAGTAGCATAGCTCGCTGTTCTGTTATCCGTGGCGATACCATTAATATCCTGAACAAAGAATTAATAACTGCTGTGCGAAAAAATTTTGCAATGACTTTAATGAAACTTATACAACATGGTTTAAGAGTTGTATCAATATCGCCAGTGACGTCTGGTCTTATAGTTCCATTTATACGCTGCTTAAATCCGTCTCCCGGTTTTATTACCGAATACAATTATCGTGCCCGCGACCTTGGCGGTTCTTTTATGTCATCAGCAGTGCCATTTGACTATAAGGAGTCTAAAGGAATATATTCTAGTAGTTATGAGCAAGATGGATTCTTTAGCAATAGCAGCACAAGACCAATGCATGCCTGGCAGTTGATATTAGAGTATTATTATCTTAAAAATGGCGCTGAATACAATAACACGCCTTCTCGTAAACTCTCTCAAAGCTTCAACTTGGACATAGTCAATACTCAGGTGGTAACAGCAAAGGAAAATATGCTAAGTATTGTGGGAAACATTCTTGCTATGCACCGCCCATATAAAAGAAGTTATAGTGCTCATTTTAGAGCATTTGTTTGTGCCGGGCTAAAGTGAGTACATTCTTGTTCAAGTTATAAAAATAATAAATTTTTTGTCTCTTGTAATTTTCAGTTGCCACCAACTAGTTCAATGGTTGAATTTGATATTTAGCTGTACTGATCTCACCGAAAATTACTATACCAATTCCAGTTATGTTGCCCGCACTGGGTTTCGAGATGCCTTGAGCTCTATTGATATACTGTCAAAATATAATTTTGACTTACCGGTCGATTTGGCCATACGACATTTTCAGGACTTATAAATACATACACGTAATTCACACGTTGATTTTTTAATGTTTTTTTTTTTTTTTTGAAACGCTTTTTTAATTTGTGGCGAACGGCATAGAAAAGCAAAGGGGGTAGAAAAAAATCAAATTTTCCGTTTTCCGAGTTTTTTTAAATATTTCTTTACACATATTTTAATTATTGGTATGTTACTTTATTTTATTTTTTTATTCAATGTGACAGCTTTTTTTTAATAAAAAGCAGTGTTACCTGTAGGTACTTTTATCACTAATATAGGACATATCGGACAAATATTTTATTTTGATTTGAAATTTATTTGCTGGTGGTTCAGCTTGGTCTATATGCATTTCATTGTTGCTGTAACAAATCATCAGTAGACTTCAACCACTCATTTTGAATAGTCACAAACCTCTTATCTTATGCACAGACTTTTAAGAACTATTTGAGAATTCACAAATAATAATATTTTTGAAAATCACAAAAGAAAAATAAGCATAGTAGGCTTATCTAATGGTGTCGCCGTGCCTGTCTTTGGATCAGATCTTTCCCCTATTCTTCTAATGACAAGCACATCAGGAAATAGAAAATGTAGATGCTCATTTTCTACTTACAAATATTTAACTTAAATACAGCTGTGTGTTAAATTTGTATTATAAGAAAGTTTCTGAAAAACTGTAGAAAAGTATGCTTTAAAAGTAAAAGAAGTCACTCTACATAACTTAATACAAGAAAATTACATACGTATGTCAAGTTTTAAGTAACCTACAGTAGCTCCAATGAAACAATAACTGCTTTTGTATTGAGAATAAATGATTTTGGTTTCAATTGGTTTACAAAACAAATTTTGCATGGATATTTGTTTGGTACACGTCTTGTAACCCAAAATAATTTTTCCTGAATAAGGTCTTAAATGTGTTTAAATTATCTTTCTTTAAATTAAACTACTAAAATTTGTAGATTTTCGTAGGGGGAAATTTTTTAACATGTAGGGAAAAAAAGTAATGGTAACACTGATACGATTTTCGGAAGAAAAAAAAAATCAAAACTTGGAAAAAATCGTGGTATGAATGTAAAATGTTTTTCGAAGCAAGAATGATAAACTACAAGATTACGCCAATGCGTAAAAAAATAGTAGACGTGTGACGTCACGCTCGCTGCGTTTCTATTGGCTGATAATTTTAAGCTACAAACAAAAAAAAATTGTGTAAGCAATGTGGGCCAAATGAGAATTTTTTCAGTTTTGTAATTTTTGTGGATGCTAATAAAATCACTTAAAACTTAAATTTTAAAGTGAAAAAAAATGCTTACCATATAATTTTCAATTACATTTTTTACACTTCACAGTCCACCTTCACTCAGATGATTAACCCATGAGTAGTTGGAGTAATTTTGAGGTCTAACCGAAAGTTGAGGTATTTGATTTTTTAACTTATGACAAATGTAGCCGGCCAAATTCTCCAAACCATCATACTGCAAATTTTCTAACTCGTTTATATCTTCTTTTTCCAGTGTGTCTTCTTTGTTGTTAGTATTAATTTATTTATTTATTTATTTATTAAACATATTAATGCAAAGTAAATTTGCATAATATGGTGTTGCACAAAATATGGGCGGAGTAACGTAGACCATATGCCCAAGATGGTATTAACAGTATTTTATAAGGTTTTGTGACTGACTGTACACGACCTATGTCTTTACATAGGAAGTAGGCAACGTGGTTGTTAAAGAAATTCCACAAAAAACCGCAAGATTATACGGTTATCCGTGGCAGATCAGTCAACCAGTGCGAGCGAGACGAAAAACTCTCGAAGGCCAAACAACAAACACAAGCCTGACCGCACTTAAGAAATAATTACGATGACGCGAGAGATGTTCCCCGACCCAGAGCTGCTTAACGACTGTTAGTATTAATACTTTTAAGTATTGTACCTAAAAAAAAGCACAAAGGCGATTAAACACTGAATTACTTAAAATTGTTTCTTTATATATTTCGGCATTTGCATTCGAGCTTAAAACACCTTCGTTATAGCCTAGAATGTATGACCGGAGCCTGTATTTGAATTCTTGTCGATCAGGATGATCGTGAAGCCCGCCTTTAGCTCTGATTATGTCAAATAAATTTTCTAGAACATCCTGGTTTAGGCGATATGTTAAGATATAAGTAACATTATATCGTTGTTTTAGTTCGCCTTGTAACATTTTTAAAGCGTTATTGGACTGAATAATGCCTATTAATATAATATAATATAATTATATAACTTTTTACTCAAATATTTATAAAAGTATATATCGTCTTCTTAAATGCAAATGGACGTATTTACGTATTTTTTACACGAGAAACAAAAAAACTTAAATATTCAATAATAAAGTATTCTTGAAAATTTTCTTCGAAATTTACTTGTAGTATGGACACTTGCATATATGCTTTTGACCATTTATTTCCTTTTTATGCATATTTAAGCTTTTATGTTAGCTACGTTCCTTGCAATAAAAAAATAGATGCATTCGTAATTACGTTCGTTTGAATTTCCTTATTAAAGTCGTAATTTTTCTTCGCAGAGGTCTAAATATTTGCGTGAACATGTAATTAGATAAAATTAACCATAATCAATCAAAAACTCGATTTCGAATTTTTTACAGTTACGACCGTTTGTAATTAAGGTAACAATATATAGATAGTTTTGTACCTTGTCGTAACAAAAATGACTCCAGCGTGTACACTGTTGCCAACTTTTTTTCAAGAAATATGGCTAAAGTAGACAAGAGAATAGCTAGAAAATAGCTAAATTTCAAAATGACTTGAAAACTTAGCGATAAATAGCTAAAAAAATACATTAATTTTTATGTTGTTTCAAAAATTTTATGGTAACTTGTTAACTTCTTTCTACTTCACAAATTTTCCTAAAAATTTTATAAAATATTAAACAAAAGTAATGTAATAGCCCAGTAAAAAAAAATGGAAGTCATTCTAGGGGAAGTACATTTTCATTGCTTCCAAAAAATCGATATTTTTAATTTGCCGAAAGTGAGCAAAAAACAATGTAGAAGCTTATTTTAGTCATACACAACTTTGTAACTCCTTCATAGTGTTAGAAAATACTCAACAGAATTTAAAAAAAATAATTTTTTTAAAAAAATACATTTTCTATAGAATCTGGTGAGTATTTTCTAACACTATGGAGGAGTTACAAGGTTTTGTGCGACTGAAATAAGCTTCTACGTGTTTTTTTGCTCACTCTCGGCAAATTAAAAATATCGATTTTTTGGAAGCAATGAAAATGTAGTTCCACTAGAATGACTTCCATTTTTTCATTGGGGGGGAGGTTAATAAAAGTTTTATTTTTATTAAAAAAGACATACAAGTATAGACCTGCACAGATACACCTATTTGCACCAGTTTTGTTTGTGTGGGTTCTGGTATGTACAGAAACATATGTAATTCATCATTTCTGTTACTTCGGGACTTCCCCAGTTAAAAATCTCTTCAAACTATAGAGTAAAAGTAGTGCTGACAAACCTGCTGGTTTTTGTATTGTGAGTTCCTGTTTTTGAGTACTACATTTTTTAAGTCTAATAAAACATGCAAACATAACAGTTATCTAAAGCTCAATTCAAAGGATTAATAATATAAACGTATTTACTTATGTATAAAAGCACTTATCAAGACGGATGTTACGCTGGACATTACATTAGCTCACTTTTAAACCTGCACAATTGTGGCGCTATTCAATCATATTTTTTTCTATAGTTTGCTTCATATACGTTCACCGCTTCTAAACAAGCTAACATTTTAAAGCGAATTATGATCGACAAAAAATCGCTAGAATTCCCGCTAATAGCTAAATCATAATTTTTCCCGCAAAATGTACCTAAAAATCGCTAGATTTGACGAGAAAATAGCTGAATTGGCAACAGTGAGCGTGTAGTACAAATAACTCTCAAAAATATTCCTTCAGTATTTCTTCCGGTTCAGATAATGAGTTAAATGCGTACGAATGTTATGATTGTCAGAAGCAAATCAACAGTAGCATAGCTCGCTGTTCTGTCATCCGTGGCGATACCATTAATATCCTGAACAAAGAATTAATAACTGCTGCACAGTGGGGACTTTTGCAAAATAAATGGTAATAAATCTGGAACTTCTAAACTACTGATTGGATTTATATGAAACTTCAAACATCCATAGAGGAGGACTGATGCTTTATAACAAACGTCTTGGCAGCCGTCTGGCTTAAGCTGGACAGGAGTTACAGTGGGCCTAAGTTGACAACATGGGACTAAAAAAAATTTTGAGGCTTCTAACTTTTAGAAAAATTATTAGATTTTTATGACATAAAGCGTTTTGATCTAAGCTTAAAATTTTTAATAAATAATGTCCTTAGATGTGTTTTCGTATCTCTCATAACTTAGAAGATATTTGACTTTAACAAAAAAAAAAATTTTTCGCCTTGTCTTTTTTTAGTATTTCACCTACAACTTTTTAGTCAATTGTTGGATTTTAAATTAAAAGACAGCATTAAATTTCTGATCAAAGTTTAAATAAGTAAAAACTTATTAATATCTGCAGTCGTGAAAACGGGAAAAGGCAAAGAATTCAAAGTTTTAAAATTTTTCTGGAAAAGGCACGTTTTTTTTTAAGAAAAAGTATCTTCATTATTTTCAATTTTGTGAAAAACTTTGTTTAACACATGCACTTTTAAACCACATAGCGCTAAAAACAATCTATTCAGAATATGCTAGGAGCCAATTATTTTGTATTTTGGGCATGCACCCTATACTCAGCAGTGTCCGAAAATTGCCAATTTCAAAATTTTTTTTGTGCTTATGCGCTTATAAAAAGTTGTGACGGTATATTTTAAAAGTTTTAGCTATATCATTTAATTATTAGGATAGTTGGCAACATGTTAAACTTAAAATTTTAACAGCCTTTTCGTAAATGCGAAGATGCGCGCAAATTTTCTGAAAAAAGTAAAAATTTTGGAAAATTTTTGTTTTGTACCATAAAAAATATATATAAAAATAATTTATTTTTTTATGTTGGCATTTTTAGCTTTCATGTGAGTCTTTTTACTTTGCCTGAAAAAATTATACCAATATAATTAACTGATCTCGAGATATTCCGATTGTAGGGTACAATTCAAAAAATATGTAGAATGCGTTTAACTTTTTTCCCTTTATTAACCGATCAGCTGTTTAAAACTTTTATGAATTCTGAAATTCAACCTAAATAGAAAAACAAAAAATATTTGGAATGTTATCCAATAAGTCTATGTATATTTTTCGCAATAAAAAATATTTATGGTAATTATACCATATGTTTACATTACATTACAGCAACATCGGGAGGTGGTACCTGAATATGCTAGTACTACTTAATAACACTTCACAGTACTAAGTAATTAGACAAAATTAGCAAAGGTGCTTATAAATTATGCTGTATTGCATAAAAACGCAGGGTTCTTTTATAAGAATAATCACTCTCTATTGAACTGTTATGGAGATTAGTATTAAATATAACGTGTAGGGTTGCCAGATCCAAAATAGCTGAAAGCTGGACATCAGGTTCAAAAAAGCTGGATTTTCCAAAAAAGCTGGACATTTAAATTTTTTTTAAAGGAAACAACGTTGCCATATTTTGTTTAAAAAACTTTTATTTAAGGTAATAGTTTTGCGCATTGTTAGGAACATAAATTATTAAATTAAGTTAAACTTAAAAAAAATCAATTCAGTCTTTTAAATATATGAGATTTAAAATCGTTTATTAAAAAATAAATAAATAAAATTTAAAATTATTCAATTCAGTCTTTTAAATCTGTTGGAATTAAAATTTAATACTAAAAACAAAACAAAATAACAAAAATCTTAATACACTAAAAAGTAACTAAAGTCGGCTACATTTTTTGCAGGGTTCGCTGTTAAATTTTTATATATTTCTTTGCTCATATTAACGATTTTTCTGCAGTAAACCTGCCTGCAAAAATGTTTCTGACTTCACTAACTCCTTTAAAAAAAACAAAAACGAACAAAAATTAACAGAACAAATAACAACTTAATCTAGTTTAAGTTACTAAAGTATACCAAAACTGCAAATTATTTTGTATCATAAATTAAAAAATCACTTTTTCTGCCACATGTATTTCGAATTTGAACTTACAGAATTCGCCATCTCTGTACCTTTGGGTGTCTGTAAAAATTGTTGAAAATCTTTACAAGATTTCTCTTCGTATTTAAGCGAATTAATATTTCCGCTTTAATTATGTCGAATGCCATTCGGTTTCTTTCTTTTTTTTGTGTAGAGATGATTTAGTATACTAAAAACCCTTTCACAAAAGGCGTTGCTTACGGGTATAGAAAATACGAAGCATACTACTTTCCTTAAGTTTTCGAACTCGTTTTCATCACTTTTATAAAAAAAGTTGGCCCATATTTTGTCGTTTGACAAATCTTTTGGCAATTGTTCATATACTTTACGTAAACTGCAAAAGTCCGAGTATAATTTATCGTTATCTATCGCTTTATCTATTTTTAGAACTTTTGGGAGTTCTTGCAAATCTTCCCAAGAAAATAGATTTTTTTTAAATTTAAGAATGCAACTTTTTTAAAAAAAGATTCATCTCCAAAATCGTAACGATTTTCTAAATAACTGATAGCTGTTTTTTAAAAATCTTCAGCTTCTTTAATAAACATTTGTTGTTCATTATTAGAAATATTTTTTAAAATAGTAATTACCTTGCTGCCAAAAAATTTGTCATTTAATCTACATTGAAGATTATTCATGAGTCGGCTCATTATATCGTACATCTCTAAAACTGTGCAAGAGTCACTTTCAAGAGCCAAAATTGTGGTATGGAATTCCTGCATTATGTTGTGTATAAAATATAAATATGCTTCCGATAAGCCTTCAGTTTTGCATTCATCTTCATCATTGATATCATTTGCAGAAGTTCCATATGAAATAAATTCCCATAAAACTTTTTGGCACTTATTTTGTCCTTTTTTTAAAAAATACATTTTTACAGCAGGCCAGCAAAAAATAAGACGATCTACAGCTGGCAGTAGGGAGAGCCACCTAGTTGCAGTATGCCTCAAAAGTTCCTTATATTCTATACCAGCAAACGCAAAACATTCTTTTAATTTCTCAGTGGTCATTGCCGATGAACTAAACTCATTGAATATTTTTATAATAATGCTCTCTACATCAACAGATAAAGCATTTAGTGCTCTTTTAACGCAATTGTTAAGAATATGACAATTACAATTTGCTTTTACGATTTGATCAGAAGTATCTTTCAGTTTTTGGTAAACCGAGTTGTGAATACCGTAGTTCACTGCAGCATTATCTGCACTATATGATGATATTTGCTGTATTTCTAAATCACATTCATTAGTTATTCTTATTATATTTGAAAAAATATCCTTAGAAGTTTCATAGGGATCGTTATAAAAGTCTAAAACTAGTTTGCGGATTCCGTATTCGGGATCAAAGAATTGAACAGCGTATGGGTAAGTCTTAACATTACCAATATTGGAAGCATCACTACTTACAGAAAAATAATAGTTCTTTTTTAAAGCATCTACAGTTACTTGTTGTGAGAATGGAGCCAAAACATTTCTGGCAATTGCTGCTGCTTTTGTTCTTCCACAGGTTATCTTGTTGACGATTTTGCTATCACAATATAAAACAGAACTCAACTTAATTTGACAATCGAGACTATTGTAGCTTAGTCCGTGCAAAACGTTATGGTAAACACATACTAACTCTGCCCTGGCGATTTGTGTTTCAATTTTCGTCTCTACTGGAACTACAAACTTGGAAATTGTTTGAGAGATTTTCTGCGAAATCTCCATTTTGATATGCTTTTTGGTGTTTATATGTTTATTTAGCGACCGGCTTCCTTCATATTTTATTAAAATATCAGTTTGACACAATTTACACTCTACCGTGTAATTATCTTTTTTTCGTATCCACTTTGCATATTCTGGGATTACTTTCCATACTTCGCACAATGTTGTAAGTCTTCTTTTTGATGGACCAGCTTCTTCATCGCTATCCATTTTAATAAGTTGCTCTAAACAATTTAAATCTTATTTAAAAAGTAAATAAAAGAACACTCAGTACATTTTACTTCTTCCAACCATATGTAGACAAATTTAATATAACGACACTTTTTCAAAAGTAATTCTGTTAAATGTACCAATAAAGACATTTATAGATTAAAACTATTTTGTTTAATATTTTTTTTTCTCGAAAATTTTCTGTTTAGCTGGACAAATTTTATTTTACCTGGACACTGGACAAGCATTGAAAAAGCTGGACAATCCAGCCAAGTCCAGCCCGTCTGGCAACCCTACTGTGGGGTGTTGATTTTTGGAAAAACTTCTTCTAGCTGCAGCCTATGGGGTGTCTTTGAGATGAAGCTTCCTTCAGTTAACAGCATGTGGGGTGTTTTTTGTTTGTTGTTGGAGTCTCCTTATTACAGCCTATGGGGTGTTTATTTAGATGGAGATCCCTTTACGTTGGGCACCAATTGTTTTTTTAAATTTTATTCATTAAAAAAAATATAACTATTAATCCGTTTTCAAAATACAACTGAACTTATGAAATTAATTTTGTTCTAACAATAACTTAAACTAAATATTAATTTGCATGGTAATCAAAATGACACGCGCTGTTGTTATTTTGCAATATTGGTTGCTAAGAATTTATTTACCTGTCTGCAATTTGTGTCAGCGATTTAATTATTGTAAAATAATTTGTAATAGGGGCATTCAATATGAATGTATGTACATTTGTTTGTACTCGTAAACCAAGCGCTTCCATTCAGAGTAATAGAAGAAGAAAAAGAAATAACAACAGTAGAAGCAATCAACATCAGCAAACAAGTTTGAGCTAGGAGAACAGCTGTTCCAGCACGGTAAACCATTCCTATGATCCCAAAAATTATTGAACTACACCCACGCATTTACATTTACTTACATACATACACGTATACAATTACCACACAAGCAATTCAACTAGATCAAACGCTAAAAAGGGACCACACACGCACAAAATATAAAAAGTAAAGAACAAATAATAGAAGTCCCAGTTCACGCCATACATGTATTTTCAATATGTTTAGCATACTAACTCAAGAACTCAAGCATACGCAAAACTATGCAAAAAAATATGAGCTCAAAAATAAGACGTTTTGTGAGGACGCTGATGAAAGTTCAAATAAGAAAAAGTGATAAGCTTAGCAATAAGGCTTGCGTAGTGTCAACGGGGACTAAGTATGTGGTTCAAGGCACAAAGTTGACCAGAGTTGTAAAAACTGACGTATGAAAAAAGCTAAAATCATTTGTGGTGCAGTCACTGCGAGAAAGGGACAACTGTAGTATATTTGTTATTAAGATGTTTACAAAATAATCAAAACAAACAAGAGAAAATCTGTATTTTGTGAAGCGAACACGTGTACATACATACCTACACACTTACAAAATTAAATCAAAGAATTTGTTGAATTGAATTAAACAAATAGGATGTGAAATAGATTAATGGTATTAAAAAGTGATTTAAATTTGTTTACAAATGATTACTGATTTAACTTTAAGCATTTTCATTGAACAATTTTAATTTTTACCTTTTTTCACACAGCAAATGAGATCACAAAGCATAAACTAAAAAATACGTTTGAACAAGTAAACAAAGTACACAATTTTACAAAATTAAATGAAAGAATTTGTTGTGTTGCATCAAAAAACAAAATGTCAAATAGCTTATTACTATTAAAAAAGCAATTAAAAAATGTTTTAAAATGATTGCATATCTTATTTGAAGCATTTTCATTTAAAAATATCAATTTTTACCATTTATTTGCAAAAATCGCCAACCGAATGAGGTTACAAAGCGTAAAATGAAATTAATCTAAAAAAAAGAAAGAAGGTTTAAAGAATTCGCAGTGACAGAGTGAGCGGGACCTCCGAAAACACAAATTATCTTCCGTCTCGTGACATCTCTGTATATCCTCTGTGGTTCAAGGAATATAGCAACATATAAATTTTTTACTGGGGAGCATCTATTCTAGCACGAGAAAAAATTAATCCAAACATAGAATATTAAAAATAACAAATACATATGAACACACAACTAAGCGCTATCAATTATGAATAAGTTCCCGCAAAATCCATCTCTTTCTAACAATATATCTATACCTCTTTGATACGGGCATACATACATACATAGATCCAATTCTAAAAATGTACACACCCACTACATAATTCTTTGTAGTAGGAGAGCGAGCATGTATCCCAACTGAAGAACCAACCCCTCTGATACCAGCACACACATACATACATATATCCAACAATAAATTTTTAGTAAGTGACTATGTATATCTATAGAAAACAAATTTCTATGATTACAATATTATTCATAGGCATCAAATGGCGAACCTCCAAGTATCTAATGAATTCATATATATTGAACTGGAGAAGCAAATTTCTATGATCACTATATTATTAATACCAAATAACGAACCTACAACGCCCCTATTGATGGGATATCAGAAACTTTAAGGCAACACCTCCATCTCTCTCTCTCTCTCTCTAATACAACAAAATATTAAAGTCAACGCCCACTGTCTATCAATTACATACACACATACTTATTTCTGACGTCACAAACCATGACCTTACACAACAGTCCAAGACAGAAAGAGATAGATATAGTGTTAGAAAGAGACGGATTTTTCCATCCTCCATTACCTATCTACTCGTGCTATATACAAGAGAAAATTATAATGTCATCAGCATTCCAAATAGAGTCGAATAGCGAAATTTTCATTATCAAAAATATATGGAAAATGATTCACTTAATGCAATTGAGAAACACTGAGTCCATTTTAGAGAAATAAAATATATATATATATATATATATATATATATATATATATATATATATATATATATATATGCAGAAGTAGAAAACGATTTAGCTTCTTTGAATTTCATTAAGTTTAAAAAATGTACCACAATATTCTGAAACGATAAAATTTGTGTTGTGAAAACAATGAAACACCAAACGATGTAGATTTTCAAATAAATATCAATGACGTACAAACATATAACTTTTCAGCTTAAAATAAAAACTGTTATGGTCAAATGATAACAATGTTGAAAAGGCTATTTATTGAAAGATTTCCATATGATATATTCGTACATGCACATGTTTGAACATATGTACATATATAAAAAAATTTATCTTCTTTTACATTTTGTGTGGGTTTGCATGCTGCTTGATTAGCGGAAAAATTCTTTTAAAAACATTATAGAGAAATACTACATGATAGGTGTAAAACCACTGTGTTCACATTACATTATAATGCGACATGTGAAAATTTCCCAATTAAATTTTTCGTTCACATGTATTTTAATTTCGTATCATCAATTCGAATAAAACTAAAAGCTTACATATCTCTACTTTTTCCAACAGACAAATCTTTGTGAATGATTTTCTACAAAAACTGTCATAGTATTTCGCACCAATTATTCACACGTTCGGAAATTTCCATGTGAAATTTTATTCATGATAAGCCTGTATATGTGTTTGCTCGTGGAATGTCACTTTAACATGGTACATTTATACATATACGTACCTTTTCACAATGTATGGTTAAAAGATAACCGGGACTTTAACGGCAAGTTTTGTATGAAGAACTGTCACTTAAAGTTCACGTTAACTCTTAACCATACATTGTGAAAAGGGACGCTAGTCGTATTTTAAATAAAAGAATGTTATATTTTTCAGTACAAACGACAATTTTGATATAGAGCGTCCGACATCAGCTGGTTTTAAATAAAAACGAAGTGAAACTTTACGATAAAATTAATTATTTAATAGATTAACAACTAAAATGAAGGAAAAAGTTGATAAGGCGTTAGCAAAAGTAAGCACTTGTGTATCCTTATAGGGTAAGTCAAATTTATATAACACACCAACGTGTGAACACAAAAACTATAAACCGTATGTAAAACGCAGATTTTGGCATACACATAAAAATAATCCCCCTTATGCAAAAACGAATGGTAAGTTTAAAGTTGGTTTAACAAACGAATTTTGTGTGTCAAAACCGGTTTTAAAGCATGCTCTAACTTTAACAATCGTTTTTGCATAAGAGCAAATGTATGTATATAAGAAAGTGTCATTCCATTTAAAATGTGAACACACTATATTAAATTATATACATATATGTATAGTAAATTGTGATTACTTATTAAACATCACAAAAGTTTTTCAAATTCATTTTATGAAATTGTAAATAAATGTGTACTGCGTTAAAATTCTTTGTAATTCTTTGTAATTTTCAACTTGAAGAAAGTTGAAAATACATATATAACTGAAACACATAAAACTCAAAAATCGATTTACAACTTATTGAAATTATGGCATCGATATGGGCATATATGTATGTATATAAACGCAATTAAACAAATATATTGTATGTAAATATGTATGTATGTACATATATATGGATATGTACATACATACATATTTACATACATGTGTATGTATCGTAGATTTCTAAAGTATGTACTTTAAACTTATGTTTTGAATATTGTTATAGAAAAGTAATATGAAATTGTTCTCTTTATTTATTTATATCTTTATTTTTAGTAATTTGTATGTTAAATAAACATTTAAGAAGTTTATTATTCGACCCAGTGTAGAAAAATAAAATAGATTCATATCGAATATAAATTATTTGCTGGGTTTTGTATGAGTTTCAAAGCCTACCAAACTTATTTTGTCTTTGTGATTTTCAAAAATATTATTCTATGAATTCTCATATAGTTTTTGAAAGTCTGTGCATAAAGTAAGAGGTTTGTGACTGTTCAAAATTTGTGGTTGAAGTCTACTGATGATTTGGTTTAAGCGCCAATGAAATACGTATATAGACCAAGCTAAACCACAAGCAAATAAATTTCGGGTTAAAATATGTTAAATAAATTTAGTTTATATTCTTATGAAAGGAAAATTTGGTATGTTCGTTCTCTTTAGTGTTTTTTTATAACATATTTTCTTTAATATGTGATTCTCTTTTTGAAATATAAAATTGGCTTTAATAAAAGTAAAATATATTAAATTTAGTACCGTTTTATTTAATTTAAGTGTTTTTCCTGGTCGCAGTGCTTTTTGAAATTCAAAAGTTGACAGCATTCTCCCCCGTTATAGAAAATTGAGAGTGCGGTCAGCGCCAGTGCTGTCAGATGTAGAGATTTGTCACCAAAGGCGACGATTAGACTTCGTTTTTAACGATGAAAATTTTGAAGTGGCTTTTGTCTATCTACTTGGCACTATTTCAATTCCTTGGCGATATTTTTAGCATATATGTATGTACGTATATGCTATTTTAATAATATGGATTAATGTTAAAAATTTTATGCTAAAACATAAAATAATTCATGCAAGAGAGAGTTGTTTTCTAAAATTAAAGTTTTATTTTTGGGAAACATAGTGGGAAAAACTTCGTTTTATTAATTGAAACTAGCATTTTGGATAATGAAGCATAAAAAGCTGTATTTATACCGTTAAGAACTTAAATTACTGAAAATTACTAGTACAACAATTTGAATCAATAATTGGCACGTGTACTTAAAAATATTCTTAAGTAAATATAATTTGAATATTATCACGAGACTTAAATATTTATTTTGATTCTGGTGTTCAAGTTTAATTTTTCCAATTCAGATTCATCTTTTGGTGATTTTTACTATGTTTTATACGACAGTATTTTTATGTTATGGTAAGCTAATTAGGTTTTATAAATTAACTTCTAATAATGTAAAAACTTTTTTATTTAAAATTTAACAATATTTGTTAAATAAGAATATGTATATTTTGTAAGTCATATACTACATATATAATACTTTATTATATTGGCGATACCCGACAAATAATTTAGCGGGGAGGCTAAAAATAAATCTGGTATTACTGGCTAGCATTGATCAGGAAAGATGCACATATGTATGTATGTATGTACAACCGCACAAATTTGAGTAAACATCATAGTGGAACATATTATAATTTTTCTCTCTAAATTTTGGAAGCAAAAAATTTTTAATTGTTGTCTTCATTTTACGAAAATAGTCGTTATTTGTACGTTACGAAAACCTTCGTTGATAGCACAAAAGGTATTTGTTTATCCGTGAATATGAAAATTTTGTACTAAGTTAATTTTTAATTATTATTTTTCGAACTAAATTTGTTTCTATATTTATGACTTATTTGAACGGGCTAAAGTTCGTATCGCTTTTGTAAGCCAAATTACATGTGATAATTTTATTGTTATTTGTTCATTAATAATTATCACGAACTTAAGCCCGTTCAAATAAATCATAAATATAAAATTTTATACAGTTACAAGTATTTTTTTTTTCGTAGATTTACAAAAATTATGTTTATATTATAAAAGAAATTCGTGAATGATGAAATACAATTTTGTGTCATATACGAAATTTTAGATAAAATGGTTAAAATATAAAAATCTGCAAACATAACATTTTTTCTTACATTTGAATAATAAGTTTGTAGAAAAATCTATAATGTTGAAATTTTTGAAAACAAATTCTCTCCATTTTCGAAAAACAATAAATGTACAAAAATTTTTTCGCTGATATTTTGCTTGCAACTGCCTACTGCACACTTCATGCTTACCTATTTTTTTATCCCATACTTATCTTGCTAAGTTCGGTAAAAAAGGGAAGACAAAAATTAATCCTAATTTTCATATTCTTTTGTATTCAGACTTTCTATGATTTTATGGGTAATTATGTAATTAAAATTTATGATATTGAAAATTATAACCAGTGGATTCTTACCGAGTTTCAGTTTCTACCACATATTATGGTAAGGAAGTAAAGAAAAGTACTTGTAACCAATTTTTGCGATGGAAAATGTCAAATTCCACTCATACAAGTGCGTATTTTGAGCAATTTGAAGTTACATATCAAGAAATATTAGGATTTTTCCAGTATTTTTTTATTTGAAAGTCTAATAAGTTATTAAGGCACAATATTATGATATTTTATCCAAAAGTATTGCAATATTAAACCTAATAATTGAATAAGATTTTTCAAGGCACGTCCAATTGTGCATTCAAATATACTATTCGTACCCTCAGCAATGTTTTATTCTCGAAAAAAAACCTTTTTTTTGTATTTTTTATAGCCCGTGCTACTTATTACCATTTTATTTCTTTAAATATTACATTGTTTGAGTCATTGCCAACTTATTTCTGTTATTAGTTGCCGAACATGTATCATTTTGAATTAGTTGTCTTGGGAGAGAATTCGGAAATATGAAAAAAAAACAAAAACAAAAACTCTTTCCCGCTCATGAACGGTCGTCTCTAGCCCCTGAATTTTTTTTGGCAATCCTCATTAAAAAGATCGATGTGTAATTTGAGAGGAGTAATAATTTTTTTCAGTGATTCGCTATGATGTACATATATTTAAATCAGTGGTGGCCAAAAAGAGAAATGAGAATGTTTAGTTGTGTTTAACAAAAGTGAGAGTGTATTGGTGTAAATATACACATGGAGAAATGCATTTGTTTTCTTTTGTTTGCGTTGTTGGAGTGTTTTACTATTTTCGCTTATATATGTTAAATGTTAACTTATTATGTTTAAATATTAAGTTTGTTTAAATATTTTTGGGTTTGTGTGTTAAAATTATGTAATGAATGATTTAATAAAAAAATTAAATATATTTTTATTTTTTTTTTTTTTTTTTTTTTTTTAATACATGTATTTATTTATTGTATCTTCAAATATGAACTAACAATAAGTATTCAAATCTTAAATCTAAAATATAATTATTAGGACCGACCACTGTCGGACATAAACTTGTTAATAGTTATAAATAATACATAAGTAGTGATAATCAAAAAAGAAAAAAAAAATTATAAAAAAGTATAAAAAAAGTATTTTCAAGAAATCCCATTTGGCGTGTTGAGTAATAGAGCCCTTTTGCCCCTCTTTTTTAGGCGGATGTAACCAGTAAAAGTCAAGATGTTACGAGCAAGCGGATAAGGATGTGACTCAAGTTTTGTTAAATATATGCCTGCGTATTTTGCAATTTCTGCAATCACTAGTGGTATATTCAAATCACGATGTATATTTGAGTTTTTGATGGATACCATGGAGCCGATGAAATCAAATGTAAAATTTTGTTTTGCCTTCGTTGGATTCTCTCGACATTAGTAGCTGAAGCAGTGCCCCATAACTGAATTCCGTAACACCATATTGGCTTCAAAAGTGACTTGTATAATAAAAGTTTGTAGTCTAGGCTAAGTGTGGAATTTCTACCAATCAGCCAATATATCTGAGTTAGTTTAAGTTTCATTTGTATTAGCTTTGAGTCAATATGGTGTCGATCAAGGTGTATAGCAAGGTATTTTACATGTGAATGTTGAGGAACAACTTAATTGGTGATTTTTCACAGGGTAAATGTTACCTGAACACACTTTTGCTCGTTTACCTTAATTCTCCATGTGTTATTTGCTTAAAGTTGATGCAGCCAATATCTTCGATGTTGAAAGCTCTAAGTTGAAGTAGTTTCTCAAGCCATTTCATCTTTTCCACACCCCTAACATAGATTGAAGAACGTTTTAAATTGGATTTTAAAAATTTGACAACACTCTTAAATGATATTGATCCGTCATTGCAATTCAGATGATGAAAGTTTCTTGTTAGCCAATTCGCTTCTGTTTGTTTTACTATTGATAATATTTTGAAGTTAAATGGTGGCTTCATAATAAAATTTATGTGCTCCTTATTGTTACAAACAATTGATATTTCTTTTGCAATGAAGATGTTTGAATCGGACTTAAATCCTTGCACATTGATGAAAACTTTATCCCCTAATCATCGTGTTTTTTTTACATTATCTTACGAACTTGACCTTTTAAGGGTATGTATTCTATTATGCTATCGTGGATAAGAATGCAAAAAGCTTATGTATCGGTAGGAATGTTGGAGTCCGTTTCAATTTCAATTTTTGAATCAACAGGACCGTTAGAAAGGTCTTCATTTTGCTAACTGATATCTACTACCACTATCGGCACACTTTTTTTAAATTCTTGAGCAGTTAGAAGCGGTTGTGATTCCCTCATGTAGTAGCTTTGTTGAAACCGTAGATACATATCATATATGATGGCATACCTATCATTTTTAAATTTTATATTTAGATCATCATATGGGTACGATTTGGAATTTAAATGTACTTTTAAAGTGTTTAGATTGCAGTGAAGAAACTTATTTTCATTTTAAAAAGCAATCAACACAAAACGGCGTCATTCTCTATTGGTAGCCAATTTAACATTCCATATATAGCTAGTTCCTGTATTTAGTTGAGGATTAATGTGACAATCCTAACTGAAAAATGGTTTGGGTATAGAAGTCCCACTGTTAATTATTTTAATCATATTAAATTTGCTCACATCAGATAATTTTACATGTGAATTTCTCCATGAAATGTTTGAGATACTAATTTTTGGTTTGTCAGTGACAACAGTTGAATAAACGAGTTTTTCATCGTTCTTACTACGTAAGAGAATATAATTTTATAATAGTCTTCAGCAAAACCTAAATATAGTTTCAGTGGTACATAGAAATTGAACTGGTCATTTGAAATAACCAAATCGTCGAGTTTGTTCCATACAGCATTGTTCAAGCCAACACTTTCCATTGGTGATAAAGAAACAAAGTTTTTAAGGCTGCTTGTAATCGCTAAATGTCTTGTATGATGAATTTCTATGACATTAAGTTCATATCGAATTTCGTCAAAGAGATGTGCAACAAAGTTCAGATTTAAAAAAGAAGATATTTTGCTGTTATTATCATCTGCAACACTTTTCTCGACATATGCATATGTACTTTCGCTGGGTAGCACATATAAGTCTGATTTTTTTTAATACATTTATTTATTTATTGTATCTTTAATTATGAACTAACAATAAGTATTCAAATTTTAAATCTAAAATATAAGTATTAGGCCCGACCACTGTCGGACATAAACTTAATAATACAAAAGTAGTGATAATCAAAAACAAGAGAAAAAAAATATTTTCAAGCAATCCTATCAGAAGTGTGGAGTAGAAGAGCCCTTGTATCCCTATTTTTTAGGCGGATGTGACCAGTAAAATTCAAGATGTTACGAGCAAATGGATTAGGAGTTGACTTGACTTTTGTTAAATATTTGCTTGCGTATTTTGCAATTTCTTTAATCACTAGTGGCATATTCAAATCACGATGTATATTTGAATTTTTGATGAACCATGGAGCCGATGTTATCAAACGTAAAATTTTGTTTTGCCTTCGTTGGATTCTCTCGACGTTAGAAGCTGAAGCAGTGCCCCATAACTGAATTCCGTAGCACCATATTGGCTTCAAAAGCGACGTGTATAGTAAAAGTTTGCAGTCTATTCAGAGTGTTGAATTTCTACCAATCAGTCAATATATCTGAGTTAGTTTAAGTTTCATTTGTATTAGCTTAAAGCCAATATGGTGTTTCTATGTAAGTCATCGATCAAGGTGTATACCAAGGTATTTTATATGTGAATGTTGAGGAACTACTTGATTGTTGATTCGAATTGGGGAACAAGTCTCTCTTCGCAGGGTAAATTTTACTTGAACACATTTTTACTCATTTACCTTAATTCTCCATAATTTTAACCATAGTTTCACTTGTGTAATATGTTCTTGTAGATATCGGGAAGCCTTCTGAGGGTTTTCATGCATACTTAGGCAGGCTGTATCATCGGCAAACCTAGATGTATGGATATTACTGCTCAAAGGCATATCACAAGTATAAATCAAATACAAAACTGACCCCAGTATGCTCCCCTGTGGCACACCGGACGATATAGATTCGGGCACAATCATGAATTCTCCTTCCACAACCGTGAACTTTCGGGTAGTAATGTAACTTTCTAAAAAATTCAAAAAATTTATTGGTAGATATGATTTTAATTTTAAAATTAGCCCTTCATGCCACACTTTATCAAATGTCTGCGAAACGTCAAGAAACAGTGCAGAACAGTACTTCTTTTCTTCAAATGTTTTTCTTATACATTGAACCAATCTATGCGTTTGTTCAATGGTGCTATGCGGACTTCTAAAACCAAATTAATGGTCTGGGATGCACCCACTATCTGTTAAGGTTGGGGACAATTTTGTCATGAGCAGCTTTTCGAAGAGTTTTGACATAGTTGACAGCAAACTTATTGGCCTATATGACTCAGCTTTAGTAAGATCTTTTCCCGGCTTTGGAATCATTTTGATTTTTGCAAGCTTCCAGAGTTGTGGATAATACTCCAGTCGTAATATGGCATTAGAAATAAACAGCAAGATTCTTATTGCAATATGCGGCAAGTTCATCAGCATCTTGTTACTAATTCCATCAATACCTGGAGCTTTCTTTGGCTTGAGTTCAGCAATTACTTTATGTACATCACGCATCTTAAACTTTAAGGCTCGAGGGGGTAGAGCAACTACATTCGGCAAATCAGCAACACCAGTACATGTATTTGAGGTAAATACGGATTTTAAATGCTCAGCAAATATTTTGCATTTTTCCGTATCGCTTCTTGCCCAATCTCCGGTAGATGTGCGCAGAGGTGGCTTAAACTCAACGGGGGTTTTAAGCTTTCTAGCAGCGCGCCACAAGGAGTAATTAGATGTCGGTGTGACATCAAGACCTTCCAAATAATTTTTAAGAGATGCAGTTTTTTCAGATGCAAGCAACTCTTGAAGTCGTTTAGAACATTCTTTAAGTCTGAGTTTATGTTGGGGTGATCTGTGCTGTTGCCATTCCCTTCTAGCTCTTCTTTTTTCACATACGAGATGTTCAATATCCCTGGAATAAATTTTATTAAACCCAGACTGCGGATGGGAGGTAGTGGCATGTTCAGCAGCCTGTTTAATAATTTCGTTAAGATTGGCAATGTTAGTTTCAATGTCATTGGGTGTTCTTAACGCAATATTTTCCGTGCAATGACTACTAAGATATTTTTTGAATCCCAGCCAATTAACACAATTGGTCATCTTCGTATATGGGTGAGGTAAGTCACTTCTTAGTGGGTTACAAATTGTAACGATAGTGGGGGAGTGATCGGAGGAGAGATCTAGAGAAGTTTCAACACTAATTAAATCCCTAGAAATATTTTTCATTACGCCAAAATCAATAACATCTGGAATTTTTCGTACGTCAGTAGGCCAATAAGTGGGCTCCCCACTCGAAATAACATCTAAGCCCATTTTTGAAATTGTATTAAACAAAGCTCGACCTCTAGGTGTTAAAAGGCGCGATCCCCAGTACGTATGCTTTGCATTGTAGTCTCCAGCTGCCACGAAACAAGATCCAAGCGATTTGTAGAACTTCTCATACTGATCTTCGGTAACTGAAAATCTGGGAGGTGAGTAAATTGATGATATTACGAAATTAGAACAAAAATTTTCTACAAAAATATTCGTAGCTTGCATATATTCTTCACTAACGTTGTCAAGGATATAGTGCTTGAGTCTTGACTTAATTAGAATTGCAGATCCACCGCATGCTCTCCCTCTAGGGTCCTTTGTATCATACATAGTGTAGCCATTTATTTTGAAAAAGCTTCTCGTAGTCAAATGTGTCTCAGAGACCAACATTATATCAATACTTTTTTCCGTAAGGAAGTGGTCAAGTTCATTTTTATGTTGGCGAATGCCGTTTGCGTTCCAGAAACATATTTTTAACGTGTTCATGGCTTGTTAATTAATGCTTGAAGCAGAGTATTCTGCATTCTCAGCATTTCTTGCATCATGTTAGTCATATTTGTTGTAAAATTGTTTATAGTTTGCACCAAATTGTCAATTGTAGCTTCAAGGCGACTAAAGTTAAAGCTTGAGTTTGCATTTGTTGAATTATTTGGAGGTGGAACATTTTGTGCGGGAATAGAATTTGTTCTAGCAGCATCGGCATACGATACACGGGAAGTAACTGGTTGGCTCCTTTGCACAAAAGTGGCGGAGTAAGCGTTTGCTGATTGAGATGGAGCTAATTTGGGTTTTTGCACCATAGTCTGTTTGACAAAAGAGTACACAGGACAACCTCTGTAGTTAGCGGTGTGATTACCTCCACAATTACTGCATTTTTTATCACTTTGATCTTTTGGCTTATTGCAACTAGCAGTGCCGTGTAATTCGCCGCACACAACACAAACAGTGGGTAATTTACAGTATGTTTTTGTGTGGCCATATTCTTGGCAATTATGACACTGTACGGGACCTGATCGCTTATGTGGCTCTTCAACTGTGATTTTTCGGTATAAGAGGTATTTTAGGCTATAAATTGGGTGTGTCTCGTTTTTTTTCAGCTGTATATCATTCGGCTCCAATTCAACACAAAATAGAGGCTGGGGGATCTTCTCCCTGTTTATTATATTGGTAACATTTTTTACCTTAAATCCTTGTATCATGAGTGCATCTTTTACTTCTTCAGGATTAACATAAGAGTCAATACCCTTCAATACGATCTGCATACCTTTGGCACTTTTAAGCTGGTACGTATAAAAACTTGTTTTATTTTTTTCAAATTCAGTCACTATTTTACGGAAATTTTTTTCTTCGTATATTTGAATTTTAGTTTCGTCAATATTACCACGCTTTATTGGAATAACATGAAATGCGTTTTCACCAATGGCCGAGACTAATTTTTTAATTAGGGCGTTAGAATTTTTCTCTCTCAAATATATAGGTGGTGGCTTAAAAGACTTTTGCGATGATGCAGCGGGCTTGTCGTCGGTGACTTGCAATAATGAAAAACGATTTTGACGATTGGTAGATGATGCGCTATTATCCCTAGACATCTTTGGAGCAGATGAAATTTTTGAAGAATTCGGGCTTCGCCCACGCTTTACCACTGTTATGTATCTGTCCATTCCGACTTGTACCTTGGATTTTGAGCTACTTTTATCTGTAGTGATAACTTTATTAAGTGATGAACACGAGCCTGAAGGAGATGATATAACTGACTTATATGACGAAGTACTAGGCAACTGTAATGTTAATGAATCACTATTTGGCATTGGACAAAGCGAAGTTGATCGCTGACGAAAAATTGGATTTGTCGTTAAAAAAATATTCTCATTAGATTTATTATTTGTATTATTTTCATTGAGAGCTTCAGAACTCACAGTAAAATAGGCATTTCTGCCGTTAGAACTCACTTCATAATTTTTTGTATTTGAGGTACTCATATAGAGTATTCCTCAAGGGCACTTTTTGTGTTTTTTGCTTACGGTTTTTTTTTTGTTTTTGTAATTTTTGATTGTTTATTTGTTTTTGAGTTACTCGTATAGAGTATTCCTCAATGTCACAGTTTATGTTTTTTTTGTTTCTGTTTTTTTGTATTTGTTATTTCCACTATGTAAAAAATATTAACAAAGCAGTAAAGCTTATTTATTAAAGTCAGTATGTGCCTATTACGAATAATATGTACTACGAATATTTTTTTGTATAATTATTTAATTGTTTGGTATGTAAGAAAAAATTCCGCTAATCGACTGTTCGCTATGAAGGTACCACGAGAACTGGAAAATTAAATATATGAATTCAATTGTTTGCAATTAATAAATAATTTATTTTTCTTTAAGAAAACAGGTACGTAAGTTCTTTTCACATAGTATGTTATCTTAAAAATAAGTTTAAAAATATTATAATTAATTGGTTTTCAGAGGTTATGTGTGTTAAAATTAAGTAATGAAAGATTTAATAAAAATAATACATATACGTAAATTCAATTGAAATCGTATTTAATGATGATTTAATTTAAAAATTTATGATTTAATAGAAAATAAATATATATAAACGTAAATTTAATTCAAATCGTGTTTAAGTGTTTAAATTATGAAACTCAATTAATTTATCTATGTCAATTTCTTTGTTGTAACATTTAATTTTGAGCAAAGTTTCTACATGGTTGTCAGACAACTTATTTCGATATTTGCTTTTAATTTCGGATTGTATAAATAACCTATTTTTTTCTGTTCGACGCATAATAGTGTTGCGGGACAAAGCCATTTCATTCACAATATTTTCCATTTTTTTCCCCAACATTCCCAAAAAATGGAAAAACTGAAATACAAATTTCTTTCCATAATTCCCCATCCTCAAAAGGTCGACCTTTTTTATCTAAGGCTAAGGAAATTGTATAGGTCGCCTTGAGTTGACCACTTGTTGAGGAAATGATTTGGTCATGATTGGTATTCAAGAACTGATTATATTTAATTTTTAAATCTTCTCTTTAACTTGATAATTAAATTAGACCTAGCAATTCCAGTAAGAGAATGCATATCTGAGTGGCGGTTATAGTGCCGCTTTAAATTGCATGCAAATTTCTCTTTAATTTTTTGGTTGCAAACAAGGCATTCTGCTTCATTAAAAATATTTAATGAAAATAAAAATGAATTTTCCCAACCAATATACCACATACTGAATGAAAATCAAAAAATGTATTTATTAAAAATCAAAAATTTAATATATTAAATTTATATCATTTTTAAAAAATTTTATATAATTAAAAATTTTAAATTAATAAAATAAATATTATTAAATAAAATTTATTTTATTTTAAATCAATTATTTAAAATAGAAATATAATATATATATATAAATATATATATATATAAGTTGTATTTTAATGTTCTGTTTGAATATTTTACCAGTGTACCTATTTCATAAAATTTAATCATAATTTATCAAACAAAGCGACGACAACCTGACTTTGTTGATGCTGGTATGCAACTGAGTGAATTTTTTTGTTTTTTCCTCTGTATTTTTTTTTTCTTTCGTAAACGTTTGTGCTGTGTGTGTGTGAAACCCGACCAAACTTCGTCGTTTCAACAACAGTTGGCCGTCACTGATTTAAATATATGCATGTATAAATTACAGCTGGCCACTGAGAGGAACCGAGAGTAATGTATTCGCGTTGTGTATTCATTTGTATTCGAAGCCGATTGATGTTCGGCACTCTGGTGCCAGTTTAAACAGCCTAGGTATAAATAAGAGCTGCCCACAGAGAGAGAGAGAGAACCGAGAGAAATGTATATGCAGCAGGCTACCCAGAGAAGCTCCAGAGTGCCGAACATCAATCGGCTTTTTATACAAATTAATACACATACATAAATACAATTGTATGTATTTGTGTAAGATACATATATACATACACTCATAGAAAAAACAGCAGAAAATCAACAATTTCAACCTTAATTCAACAAAAAACAGCTACGAAAAGCAGCTAAGGTTGGAAATTGTATATTCAACAATGTTCAACATAAAAACAATGTTTACCGGAAATCAAGGTGGATTCAACGATAATTGAACAATGCTGGGAGTTAAATTAAAAAATTGGCGTCTTTAAACAAACAACGAATGACTTTAAATCAAAAATTGTCTACGTTTATTTAAAGAATAAACATTTTCAAATCAAATAAGAACATTTTTGAATTTTGAGTGCTCTGCTTCGTTTTAATGTGATAGCGTTCTTGAATTTAAAACCTCCACCTTCGATTTAAAGTTTAGGCCTTTCCACTACAGTGGTAAAGTGGTATCTATTTTATAAAAGAAATACTTACATAATATATTCTTTACCATTCATAAATTAAAAAATAGATTTTATAATTTTTTTAATTTTATTAAAAATCATAAAAAACATTGTTAACAAAAACAGGAAATAATTATAATAGTAAAGTTACAAAAAGATTTTTGGTCGTATATAAGTTTTTGCATTGTTTATAAAGTATGAATGAATAGGAAAGCTATTAAAATATTTTATATTTAAAACATGAATTTCTATTTGTGTATTCATAAATGTTAAAAGAGAAGTTTTTTTAGAAGACTTCAAATCATGAATTGTAGATATTTCAAAAAAGAATTTTTGTGTGAAAACCCAAGATGCTGCACATGCTTGGGGGGTACTTAAGTGAAAAAACATGAAAGATTTTAAAACATAAGTCTAAACTTTCAATAAAAGAGCTGAATTTGTAAATAGTTCTATCAAAATACACGTAACATGATTTAACTGTATCATCAGAAGACAATTCCGCAATTATAAATGGTTGAATTTTTAGACCAACAGAATAATACTTGCTTATACGATCTGCAATTTCGTTTTCGTAATTACTGAGTGATAATAGACGAAGCATAAAACTTTCCTGTGCATCAATAATAGTGATTTTCTTCTTAAATTTGCCTTCTTCATCTTTAAAACGTGTTGATGGCAAAATTACACCAGCTAGAAGTGTTGCGAGTATGCAATCTTCAGCATCTAGAAATGAATTTCCGTTTAAATATTAAACTAATTAATAAAATTAAAAATTTTTAATACCTTTGTTTTTTGTTTGAAAAGAAAATCAGTTTATTTTTGCAGCCACCTCACTGGGAAAGATCTCACAAATGTCATCAACAATGCCATGGAAATCATTTGGCTTAACCGATTTTTTACTGCATACAATCTCTTCGATTATAATGTTTATAATGTCGTCGCGTTTATTGTCTGTTAATATTTTTAACTCTTTATAAAATCTAAACAGGATTGACCTTTGGAGCTTTGCCTTAATATATCTTGCAAATCCTTTTAAAATCAATAAAATAAATTTTAATACACATTTACTATACATCTGACATTCAAGTACATATGTATGTATGGTATTGCGATAGCAAAACAAACCTTATTTAAAACACGTCGTATTGAAGACAATGATGAAGATGGTGAAGGGACATTGGAACTGTCCCTATTGATCCAGTCCTGAACTTTAGTTGGATTTGAAATTGTTTCATCGTCAATTCCAAACTGCAAAAAGAAATTATATATACATATATAATTTTCAAATGAGTAGTGATTTTACTTACTTCTTTTTTACGCCACATGAACAATTTTTTCCTGAACTCAATTCGAAGGCCGAGGTGTGGAATCGCTTCGACTAGGTCTTCTTTCCTAATAAACTGCAAGCATTGGTACGTCACGTTAGATGCTTAAATTAATTATATATTATACCATGTGCGGCTACAAAATTGTGTGTTTAAAACTTATATAGTTACCTTGCAATACTGGTAATAATTGTAATAACTCGAAGTCCTTTAAAAGCGTTTTTAATTTGTCCAAATCATCATTAGCCTCACAATCTTCCACAAATGGTTCAATGACAATTTCATTCATGGATTGTGAGCCAACTAAATCATCAATGATAATTTGGTGCCCACTTATTAATAAATAAATAAATAATAAATCTGTTATTTGAAAGTTTTCCATTTCGTTTTTATCTGCGTCACAAATAAGACTGAAAATTTTACACTTTTTCTCCTCAAAAATTAATTTTAGGTCTATTTCCACTGACTCTCAATAACAAATGACAAATGAATGTACAATTACAAATTACTATGTTGATTGTAAACTTTTTCAACTTATTTCAAAGGCGTCCAACATGAATTCAACAATGCGTTGTTTTCTTAAGCATGTAAACGCATTAATTTCATATTGCTTCGAATTAAAAGGAATTTTAACAACGTGCGTTATTATAACAAGGCTGCCACTTTCTTGAATCCATCATTTTATTTATAAATTCGAAGGCGCACGTTTTAAATGCTAGCGCATGCGTTTTAAAATTAAAGTTTCGGCTTATTTAAAAGATGTTGATATATTTATGAATCAAAGTTTACTTTGTTAAAATAGCATGTCATAAAATTTCATGTTGTTCTATCTTAATTCAATGTTGAAAGTTTTTAAATTAAGAAAGTACTTTGTTGTTTTTTCAGTCAAATGTTAATTTTATCATTTACTACGTTAATTCCATGTGGTTTTTATTAATTTTGAAGTTGCTCTGCTTCAATTTAAAGTTGAAATGTTCAAAGTTGAAAAATTTTATTTGCAACAACGATATGCTTCGATTTTAAGTTGCGACTTTTCTCTTAGTGTACATAAGTATATAACTTTTCATTTTTCAAATAAGTTAAAAAAGCATTGTTTAGCCAACAAAACAAGCAAACATTTCCTTTTCACTTTTTATTAAGCATGCACCAAATTACATAACACATTCCAATGAATTTTAATATTTATTTGTGGCAGCTTTTCGTATGAATTCCACTGCAGTCTGTGCTATTTTTTTATATTATTAGGTTTAATATTGCAATACTTTTAAGTAAAATGTCATGAAATTGTTCCATATTACTCGTATTTTATAAGACTTTCAAATAAAGATGAATTTTAATTTCGAAAAAAATACTTAAAAACCCATAATATATTTTTATTTGTAACTTAAAATTGATCAAAATACGCTTTTTATGAGTGGAATTTTACATTTTCCGTGGCAAAAATTGGTTACAAATACTTTTCTTTACTTCCTAACCATAATATGTAGTATAAAATTAAATAATGTAGTATAAACTGAAATAATTTACAAATCCATAAAATTGAAATACGTAATTACGGCTAGGATTCAAGAAGGGTACATACAATAAAAAAAATATTTTTTTGTTTCCTACGTACATAAGTTAGAAAATGGTATACATTTTTATCCACACTTTATTGCCAAACTTAATACAAGAAGAACGGTTTTACATTACATGTGTAAAAGTTGGCAATCCTAGCTTCAAATTATGAAAATATAATTATAAAGAGTGCATTGCGCCGACCGTCTGCAATGTTCTTGGGTTGGTTAAATCTTGTACAGTGCTGCCACAACCAAAAAATTTTTACAACCAAAATTCGCGTTAAAAGTTACCAAATGAGAAAAAATATTATCAAATTTCAATATGTAGTATTTTTATTAAATAAAATAAAATAGTGAAAATTTCGATCCGTTCTAATGATTTTTACATAGGGTTGTCATTGCAAGAAGTTCTCTTTTTCGATGCCTGGTCACCGAATTGGAAGCGATATTAAGAAAAATTCCCTTTTTTGTGTTGTATCATAGGAAAAATGGTAAATAGTTACCTATTTCAACAATTCGTTTCTTTTTATACGAATTTAAATCCGAAACAGTGATTTCATGTAAATTTAAACAAATAACTTTTAAATTTTAGACTAAAACTAGTTCATAAATTTCTTTAAGAAAATAAAGTTTTGTATGACTAAAATAAGCTTCTACATGGTTTGTTGCTTACTCTCGGAAAATTAAAAATATCGATTTTTTGGAAGCAATGAAAATGTAGTTCCACTAGAATGGCTTCCATTTTTTACTGGGTTTTAAAATGCATACATATTCATAATGCAACGCATGTGATTTGAATGAAGTTAATAATAATAACAAAACACATATATGTAATTCTTTAACCTACATATGTATGTATGTAATAAGTTAACGCTTGTACATGTATGTAAATAAAAAATAAAATTTTTTTTAAATATAAAGTAAACAAAACTTGCAGTTCACAGTATAATAGTTTGAATGTGTGTGATGTTAAATTTTAAAATGTATAACCCTTGACATAAACCTTATAAGCTACAAAAATTCGACTAATGCCCTTCCAAAGGACTTTTTCATTTCAATGATGCAACCGAGATGGGAAAAATTAATGCAAATTTATAGATAAGGTGTTTCTTTTATTAAAGCCCATGAATTTATTTCTGAAAAACATGAATTTGAAGCAAATATCGTCAAGTTTTTAACTTGGAATTTTCTGAGGGTTACGCACTTTTCTTGGGAAGGAGGCGATGCGGGCGGACAAAAGTGGTAACCTATTATGGACCACATAGTACTCTACAAACGTGCATACTCAGAATTACTGGAAGATAAAAGAAAACAAAAGTATTGTAAACAAGTGAAGTCATGGCAGGTGGCTGCACTAGCGATTTTAGTCACAGCTAATTTATTTTCAGTTGCCTTGGTAGCAATACTAAAAATTTAAGAACATAAAAGCTTAAAAAGTATAACATAAAAAATATGTACATGTGTATCATTATTTTGGCAAAAAAATAACCAAAATGAGAAAAATATTCACATCTCCACATTAAAGAAAAAAATAACCATTTTGGTTAGAAATAACCAAAAACGGCAGCCCTGATCTTGTATTCTATTCAGTGTTGCCGGAATCCTAATTCATTTTACAGGGATAAAATTTTAAACTAATCCAAATTTTAAATATTACGCAAACAAAATTTTTTGTAATTTTATTTATGGCGCTCTGTTTCTATACATGTATGTACATATGTACATAAGTATGTACATAACTTGTATGTATATAAATAAATCACGATAGCAGTGACTTCTGCTTTTGTATGTGAAGTAAAAAACAAGTAAATTGCTCAATGATTACTGAAAATTACATTAAAAATTGGAGAGAGTTCCAAAACTCTTTGTTTGCATTGTCTAGTAAAAAAAACTTCTTGTTTGCATGGAACAGAACAATTTCGTCTCTTGCACCATAAGCAGCCTAATGTGTAACTTTTGTTTTTGATTTGCTTAGTTGTCGTACTTTCCGTTGCCAATAATTTAAAAAATTATAAAACAATAATTGTGGGATGGAGCACTATTTGGTGAGGGTAATTAATAGTGTTTTTCTATATTAATATAGCTCCCAAAATCATTAGAAAAACACTATTAATTAATTTAAACCAAAAAAAAACCTTGTGGGTATTCGATGTTTGATGCAAATGTTCTTGCGTTAGTGCAAATGCAAAATATCGTAGCTTGTCTTTGGATTGTGTGTGAATTTTGTTCTTGGATTTTAAGGAAAAGCTACGATATTTTGCATTTGCACTAACGCAAGAATATTTGCATCAACCATCGAATACCGTTAATGTTAATTTTAGTGTAAATTTGCGAGTAATATAAAGTTTAAATTTTTAATCTCATGTAGAAAGCATCATAGAATAATAAAAATAATAATGATCAATTTTACTCTTTAACGCCCTTAGACCGAGAAGCAGGACATACTAAAACAATTCGCGAGAAACACAACTTGCTACTTAAAGAAAATTTAATTCGAAAACAATACAATAAGTGCGTAGTCATGCTATACATATATATATGTACACATGTTTTAAGTAAAATATTTTTTTTTTGCAAAAATTTACTATGTGCCAAATCCAACAAAATAACGAAATTTACGAACTGTAAATGGCACACTTACTTTATTCAACGCTTTTTAACGTTGCATGTAGCTAGTTTTGAAATTCAATTCTACATACATATACATACGTTTAAGACAAACAATTATTTAAATACATAATGTATGTACATATAACTTTATGTGGACGTCATTCTCCCAGTGATCTATCTTTATTATTTTAGTAACAGAAAGAAAATGCAAAAAGTTATAACCAGGGACATAACAGCTATAAGAGAAATGACAAAAATGGTATATATAACCTTAAAAACTATTAATTGAAATAAGGGTTATAACCAACGATTATCGTAAGATATATTTCATTTTGTTTATTGTAACCAATTAAAATTAAAAATATATTTTTTTGTTACAAATAACTATTATAATAACGAAAAAAAATTATTTGTTATCAATAACAATTATCTAGAGAATTTAAATTTGTTGGTTATTGCTACCTAAAATACAGTATTTTATAATGGGTGTTTTTTATTGAGGTATAGAACTTTAAGTTGGCATCACTTTTTTAACTGGCGGCCATTTTGTCAGCTGTCAAGTGATTAATATTTAGTTTGGTTTGCCATTTCATCATGAACAGGTTGACAAAAGAACAACGCTTGCAAATCGTGCAAATTTATTTCGAAAATAATGGTTCAGTTCGCGAAGTTTACCGCAAGCTCCGTCCATTTTATGGTCGACATAATCGTCCATCAGAGCAATTAATTCGGTTAACCATGGACGTTTTCGCACTACGTTTACTCTATGCGATAATAGGCATCCGCAGAGACGTCGAACAGTGCGCACCGAAGAAACAATTGCCACTGTAGAGCAAAGTGTTGAAGAAGACCCGAATGAATCGATTCGCCACCGTGCACAGCAATCGGAGCTTTGTCCATCAACTTTATGGAAGATTTTGCGCAAAGATCTTGGCTTGCGACCTTAGAAGATTCAGCTTGTGCAAGAATTAAAGCCGCGAGACCATGCAATGCGTCGTGATTTTGGTGTATGGGCCGATCTCGATGCTGATTTTCATCGCAAAATTTTGTTCAGTGATGAGGCTCATTTTTGGTTGAATGGCTACGTCAACAAGCAAAATTGCCGCATTTCGAGTGAAGAGAATCCATATGAGACCCTTGAGACGCCATTACATCCACAAAAACTGACTGTTTGGTGTGCTCTATGGGCTGGTGGAGTCATTGGGCCATACTTCTTCCGAAATAATGCTGGAGAGTCAGTTACCGTTAATGGAGACCGGTATAGAGCCATGATAACCGACTACTTGGTTCCCGAATTGGATGGCATGAATGTGGATGAGTTGTGCTTCCAACAAGACGGCGCTACATGCCACACAGCGCACGTCACAATCGATTTATTGAAGGAAACATTCGATGAGCGCATAATTTCGCGGAATGGACCTGTAAATTGGCCACCAAGATCGTGTGATTTGACACCATTGGATTATTTTCTTTGGGGATATGTCAAGTCGCTCGTCTACGCCAACAAACCAGAAACGTTAGGGGACTTGGAAGCCAACATTCGTGGCGTTATTGCCAACATACGGCCCCATATGCTCGAAAAAGTGGTTGAAAATTGGACCTGTAGAATTGGATTTATTCGAGCCAGCTGCGGCGAAATGCCCAAAATCATATTTAAACATTAATGGCATAAAATTATCCTTCCAATAAAGCCAAATTGATGGACATTAAAACGATTTTCTTGTGTTTTATTTCAATTCGAAGTTCTATACCTCAAAAAAAAACACCCTGTAAAATTATTGAACGACTTCTATCTGCATCTGATATGTAAAGCAAAGTTTTTTCGAGCCCTTTAAAAATTTTAGGGCCTTAGGATTTATTTGAAAATTTCTGATTATCAAAAGTGTAAACTAGAATATTCTCTCCACTGAATAATTCGAGCATACAATAATGTTGAAGCAAAATTATATTAAAATTACATAAATATCTTATAATTCAAATATTTATATTTGAGGAAAAATTAGTTAGTTCCATTTGAAAATAAAATCGCAGAATTCGGCAACACTGATGGTTTAATGTGTGTGTGTTGATTTATACTCTCAATGATTTTCTCTCCTAGTTATTTCCCTCCCACCGAAAGCAATTTTTTTTTTAATTTCACATATTTATAGATGCATGCTAGAATGGATATACATTTCTTTACAGGGTTTGCTTATGAAGCACTAACACTTTGACAAAAAACATTAAAATATAGTTTATTTACACATTCACCACAACAATTTGAATTTCAATGCTTGAGGCCGTCAAACAGAGTGCTTTAGAAAGCATATTACTTAAGATGTGTGTGAAGATAAATATGCCGAGTTAAATATGTTTCGACGTAAAGACTTACGTTACAACATATTTAGGTGTGAAGATAAATATGCTATGACGTAACGACATGGGAGTTAATTAACTAGTTATATGAAAGAAAAACACATTTAAAAAGGGTTTCGCTCATTTTTATATTGCATTCTGTCGGAATGTAATTATATTTATTTATTTTAGAAAAAGTCGCCTTCGGTAATAGGAATGACCTCTGAGGGATTTTGGCCAAACCGGCCAAATGAAGGATTGGCTTGCAAATCCACCTATTGGGGAGTAACAACCAGGACACTAGCTACAAAAAGTTATTATTAGAATTGCTAAATTGCATTTGTGAAAAAAGTTACAGCTCATATAACGCCGCTTTTGGTCCAAAAACCCTCTGAGGGATTTTGGCCAAAGTGGCCAAATGAAGGGTTGGCATGCAATGCCACCTAATGGACAGTAATAACTAGGACATTAGCTATAAAACGTAGTAATTAGAATTCCTGAATTGAGTTTGTGAAAAAAGTTACAACTCATATAAAGTCGCTTTTTGTCAAAACTTACCTCTGAGGGATTTTGGCCAAAGTGGCCAAATGAAGGGTTGGCATGCATTGCCACCTAACGGACAGTAACAACTAGGACATTAGCTATAAAACGTAGTAATTAGAATTCCTGCATTGAGTTTGTGAAAAAAGTTACAACTCATATAAAGTCGCTTTTTGTCAAAAATTACCTCTGAGGGATTTTGGCCAAAGTGGCCAAATGAAGGGTTGGCATGCATTGCCATCTAATGGACAGTAACAACTAGGACATTAGCTATAAAACGTAGTAAAAAGTACAAAATATATCTACAAAGTTCCCCATTCATTAACAAAAAAAGAGAAGTTTTAACTCCATTTTCAAAATGGCGTTATTCGATGTAATGTATAAAGTCGAAAATTTGTAAATTACCATTAGTAAATTAAAAATGCAAAATAATTGAATTCATTTGGTTTTTTAATAGAAT